>JAOTQP010001546.1:89979708-90032404 GCA_026413545.1 Cichladusa arquata | reverse complement strand
AGAACCTCTGGCAGGGCTGTATGGCAAAAGGGGAAGGGGAGAAGAATTTAATGTAACATTCCAGAAGTCAAAATATCTGTATGTTTTGTTTTACTCTTTGGGTTGACTGCATTGGATAGATACTGTGTAAAACCAAGAATTGTAGTAATTCATACATATCTCTAAGAAAAGTTTCTAATCTGACTACACTTGTATGAACTATTTCATAATTAAAACATATTTTCCTGAATACAGTGTCAAGAATTTTCTGAGTAAATGAAGCTAATGGTATAGATATTCTAGAATAATGCAAGAGACCTAGCAGAAGGATATTTTAGGACCATGCTGAAACCCCAGAGTTATAAAATCTATTCAGAAAGATAGTAAAATAGTGGTATTTTAAGCAATCTGAGCCCTCTTCTGATGTATTTAAACCATGATCACATACTTAATTTAAAAAAATCTAGTGCTTTTTACATTCTTTTAAATGTAGTAGAAAATTATACCGTCAGTCACAGTGCTTCCTTAAGTGAGTTCTCTCACTCCTGTGTTCCTGTCAGTTTGTGATGTGCTATGAATGAAGCCTTTATGCCTCTTCAGCACAGTAGACTGTAAATTAATAGATGCAAAGAAAGCAATAGTGTTCTGTGAATTAAGTGTCAATTTAGAGCCTCTGTACTTCTCACTTCATACAGGACTCACATGCTGGTGTTAACAGCTAAGTGGTCTCTGTGTCCTCACAGCTAACACAGGCAAGAGATTATATGAGTTCTGTCACTACTATTAGCATGAAGTATATTTACCCTCCTATCTATTTTAAGGTCAAAATCCTTGCATAACCTTCAACATATTTTCATGCATACAGATACTAATATGTATTTTTACAAAGTACAAGAGATAACTAATGCATTCCATATATGCTTTTTTCAAATACAAACCTAAGAAGTTTTTCAAGATTTCTATGAGAGATATTATCATAAACTAAACATATTTATTGAGATTTATCTTTACAGCAGGACTCTATACAATCTTTTTTTTTAAAATCAGATTAATCTGAAGATTATATATATATATACACAATGTATATTAGGAAGGAAAATCGTGGTCTTTATTTCTTCCAACATTTCTTTTCTTCCAGTACAATGCCAACAACTGAGAGACCACATCCAAATTTGGATGCTACATTTCAGCTTATTTTTGAAACCACTATCTGTACTCTTTTTTTCTTCTCTTCATTACAGCCATTTCAACAACTAGAATCTGCAGGTTCATCACTGCAAATAGCAGAGCTCATCTCCTTATATATTATATACTACATTATTTAATATACACTTAAATAATAAAAAAAAACAAAAAACACAACAACCAGGCATGTTCCTCTGTATCAAAACAATTTTTAAAAATGCCACTGGGATGCTGAAAGCAAAAGGAAGATGATGCCCAGGAGGATGGAAACAAATGTAACCCTATCTTAAGATGCCAATTTCCCTGCAGCTTTGCTTTCTTAACCATAGTCAAGTTTCATCTTCTCTCCCACATGAATTTTAGGAAGGGGGAACTGTTCACTACCTGTCTCATCCACACTATTTTTTTTTTTTTTTTAATTTCCATGAACTCCAAAGATACTAAGCAGCGTTCACTGTATTTCCCCAAGCCTGCTAGCAATTTACTTACAACTGTGGATAATTCATTTTTTCAAGTAGGCATTTGAATGCCTAAAGAAAATCCATTTTGGAACATGATGATTTTGATAAATATAGCCAAGTACAAGATATATCACTGATGATATCAGCTTATTAATCCTTATTATGGGAAAACAGTAGGAGTGAAGAAGCTGTTTATCTGTGCATGTTTGGGTTTAGCAACTGCTTTTAAAAAAAAGAACTGGCTATAGACACTGAACTAAAACTTGCTATTTCCCACTCAGGGAATTTTAAAAGACTCTGGAGAGCAGTACTTCTAGAACTAGAGTACACCAGTTGCCTGTATGACATATTTAGTGTACATAGCTGATGCCCTATGCAAAACACTCTGCCAATTTTCTGGGTAAATTCCCTAATATGTGAGTGGGAATAATCCTTTCTGAGACTGTGCTTAACAACTCTGAGACCAGAGAGACATTCTCTTTGAGACCAGAACACAACTCCACAGGAACCACAGGAACTCAAGTTCAGCATTTTGTTTGCAAACTTTTGATAGACCATTTGGATTATGACTAAAGCACTTAAAAAAAAAACGTTTGGGGCTATTTGTTTTTCAAATTTATCTAGCAGAAACCAGGATCAACTATGATTTGGCCATTCTTTTATTATTTTTTCAGGTAGATTTTAACAGCTTTTAAGCTTGAATCATTTAACACAGCAGGAAATGCTGAGGGAGGATGCAGAAATAGGACACATTTGTGGGAGTGAAGAGAGCAGCAGGAGCATAGGTATTGCCAATAAAAACAGGTAGGAGAAACCCAGAGAGATAAGCATCAGTACCAAAGGCAGCAACTGGCAGGACTCAGAGATGGGGAAAAGGTGTGTTCCATGAGCCTTTTAAAGGGACACAGTGTTTGCCATACTACTTATTTTGGGGATTTTTCTGTCATTAATTCAATTCTCAATATATAAATCCCCTCTGATGATGTCTGCTGTAACAAGTGCTTGAACGAATTATGTAAGGATGAAATCTGTCAGTAAAATTGTATTTCAGAAATTTCACTCTAATCAAGAAAATAAACATATTATGAATTAAAAAGTCTGCAATATTCTGTCAAGATCACTAATTTTCAGTCTTAAAAAGCACTTCATACAGGCACATGAACAACATTATCCACTCACCTTAATATTTCTTTGTCCTTCCAATGTATCTTGGGGGTATGGAACTGAATAGTGCTCTACGTTAAATCAGTTTTAAACCTTTTAGTGTTGCTTTATATATTTAATAAGTTAGGCTGAAGTGCTAGATAACATTATTGCTAATTTTTACATGCCATAGATTACGTAATTTTTACATGGTAACTGAGAACTTTGCAATGTGAAAGTCAACAGAAAGAATTTGAGGGCAACTATTTGAGGGCAACTTGTTTTCCTGAAAAAAAAAAAAAAAAAAGGTTCACGGCAGATCAGTCAGATTATCCAGTAGAGAAGCTTATACTTATTGGTTTTCCTAACCAAAACAGATAATAGGGGAAATCCAGATAAAAGCTAGAGAAAGGTAATAGTTTTCAAAAACTAGTAGGCAGCAATAGAATCCTTTACAAGTAACACCAAGACAAGCATATAACTTTGCAGAATTTCCCTGATGACACAAGAAAAAAATGAATGATGGTCATGACGTCTCTAGAGAGGCTAAAAAATTAAGCAATTACACATAAATAAATAAAAATCTAATAGTTTCCTCAAATGAAAAGCTGGACTCTAGCTGCCTTCCCTTTGTTGCATGGCTATGGCATGTCTTTTCTCACTTGATGGAGAAGGAAACAAAAAATAGTACCTTATATTGGCACAGGTAGATCCCAAGCCTTTTTCTGGTGTAGAACTACTTTACTGAAGGTGATCCACAAGCAATACATCTTTTAACAGCAAACCAATAGATGGTGCTCTTTAGCTGTCTAATTATGTAATTCTGAGCCAAACACTCAGCTCAGATGTCTGGATCAGCTGCCATACGTGTCTCTCAAAAAGGTGAACTAGACTACTCCATTACCTCATGCACTACTCTGCTATAGGCCTCTCACAAGGACACTTGTAATTAAGACAACAACAGATCTATAAACAGGACAGAAAGCATGCAAATTGAAATCCCACTATTTTGAAATATATCTGTGTTTGGACTGATGTATTTAGCTAAGAAACACAAAATAGTATCCAGCTGTTAGAGGAGTTATTCATTAACACAGAAACAAGAAGTGAATTTCAGATGACCCCAGGTACTTATGTCAAATTGCATACCAAAATTATAGCAATTAATTAGTGCTGCTTCCAAATCACTCACATCCACATATATTTTTATGGCTTTTCACTATGATATTGACATGATTTATAAGGAAGTCAGAATAACCTTAAAGGTAATTTTAAATAGTATTAGGAAATTAATTTAGACTAAAAAGTACGAAGTGTAGTTCATTCTCCTGCATTGGTAAATACTGAAAATAATGTGAAGGATATTAATTTTGGGTTTAAATTGAAGCACAGTATGATAAAATCAATACTGTAAGGTCAAAAAGAAAAAAAAATTAAACAAAATTTGTTCAAAATTAGCATTACATATAAAAAAATTGCAGAATTTTTCTTCGTATCATAATCACCTTTCTTGCACACAAGACATGTATAACAGTCTAAGATAATTTGATGACCTTGTAGAAATTATGGCCAAGTCCACACTTACATGAAAAAGCCTAAGTTGTAGCCATGTGGTTGTACAGCTTTACTTAACGTACAAGTAATAAAAAATCCCCAAACTTCCATGTCAAGAAGGAGTCTTGGGAAAGACTAAGAGATTTTCAATAGGATACATTCCCTAAGTAATAGATTTCTATTTCAAAACTGTGTTCAGCTAAAGTCTGGATTTTAGGATACTTAAGATACTACTTAATACTCTCTTTAGGTCCAACTTTGATTTAATTTTTAGTACTATATAACTTATGTAGAGGTCTAAAGGGACATGTTCAGAAATATTTTAAAAGTTCTATTCAGTGTTCAGATTTTTTTTTTTTAATGTTCTAATAATTAACAACACAGGAGCCCTTCAGATCCAAAAGATCAACCATTTGGTGGGCTTGCAGATGGGCTCCACACATAGCAGAGGCAGACTTTCTGTTATGGTCTCACAAATACTGTTTGTGGCATTGCAAGCAATAGCTTACTAACTCAAAATAAACTTATTTTACACTTAAAACTCCTTATGTAGTAGTAAACTAAGCAAATTATTCAAATTCAGAAAGTTTTCTTTCACCTACAGTCTAACTGATAACATTTCAACTTCTTTTACAGATTAAAAAGCATTTTCTGTGTCCTTCATTTTGCACTGATGTTCCTTTTTTTAAGCCTATTGATGCTTCTATTGATTCAAAGCAGAATTAAAAATGTCATCACCTATATTCATTCAAGATCCAGAGCTATACCGTGAATCACTTTAGACCTTCTAACCATGTACATAAAATAAATAATATTTCTTAACTCTTTTATAAACTAATTCCATTAGGAAAGACCATATGAGTGATTTTGAAAATAAAAAAGGTAAACAAATCTCTTCTTTCTTGCCAATGCATTGGAAAACAAACCAATGATCAGCTATATAAAATGGAAATTAACTGAATATCTTATAAAAGGTTTAGAAACGTGTGGCATATAAGCAATATAAAAACATTACTATTATATAAGTGCAAGATGCATAATCTATATAATTACTATAACATAAAATCTCTTATGAACATATTTTATAGATACATCAGATTACTTTCCTTCAGCATTTAGGTTCCACTTGTTCTTGCATTTCCATTGCTTTACTTAAAAAAACATGTCCATCCTGTTTATACTGTAATCATGTTGGAACTGCTTCTAACCTTGCTGATATGTTTGGAGAGGGTAATCCAGACATATTGCATCATACACCAAAACCACTAAAGAATAATCAGTCTGGAATTAATTTCTTGTTCTCTTTCTAGCTTTTACAGTGCTCATATATGTCTTTTTTCACTTATTCTACAGCAAGTATTCCTTTAAGGGAAAAAACCACCCCAATTACCAGACCCTGCTAATGGAATATGTGACTTCTAATACAGAATTAATGTCTAAAGGTGTTGATATGATGCCAGATACAATAAAAGGGAGCAATTAAAGAAAGTCACATTTTCAGATGATAACACCCCTAGACCATTAGTTTTAAGTATGGAACAACTTCCCATTTAAACACACAGCTGATTTTAGCATATTACAGAATGCACTACATTTAGCATGGCTCTAATGTCGCTATGGTAACTGTTCTGGCTTAAATATAGCTGAATGTGTAGCTTCATTCCAAGTTTCCCAATAATCCTTTAAATATTTCTTACAAAACTCCCCATAGCTTCTCCAGACATTGATTCTGTACTAATCCGGCACTGATACCAGTACTGTTCATAGTATCTTCGTCCATGACATGAACAGTGGGATAAAGTGCACCCTCAATGAGTTTGCTGATGACACCAAAATGTGTGGTGACATTGACACACCTGAGGAATAGGATGCCATCCAGAGGTACCAGGACAAGCTCGAAAAGTGGGCCCATGGGAAACTCATGAGGATCGAAAATGCCAAGTGTAAGGTGCTGCACTTGGGTCAGGAGAACCCCTCGCACCAATCCAGGCTGGGGATAAACAGAGCAGCCTGCCAAGAAAGACTTGAGGGTGCTGGTGGATGAGAGGCTGGACATGAGCTCACATCGTGTGGCCCCAAAAGCCAAATGTGTCCTGGGCTGCATCAAAAGCACCACAGCCAGTAGGGCAAGGGAGGGGGTTCTGCCCCTCTGCTCTGGTGACACCCTAGCTGGAGTGCTACGTTCACTCCGTGTCGCAGCACAGGAAAGACAGGTCCATACCTGTTCATCCCAGTACAGATGAGGGCCACAAAAATGATAAGGCTTGAACACCTCTCATATGAGAAAAGGCTGAGAGTTGTGGCTGTTCAGCCTGGAAAGAGAAGGCTCTGTGGAAATCTCATTTAGTCTTTCAGTACTTAAAAGAGGTTTATAAGAAAGAAAAGAACAGATTTTTTTAGCAGAACCTGATTTGATAGGACAAGGAGTAATGATTTTAAAGAGGGCAGATTTAGACAACATATAAAGAAGACATTTTTTGACAGTGAGAGTGGAAGAACACTGGAAAAGGTTGCCCTGAGAGATGGTGGATGTCCATCCCCAAAAACATTCAAGGTGAGGACTGAGCAACCTGATCCAGTTAAAAATGTCCTTGCTCACAGCAGAGGGGTATTACTAGATTATCTTTTAAGGTTCCTTCCAACTCAAATTGTACGATGATTCTACAACCTTAGGAACACACAATAAATCCAGGTTTTAGAGATAAGTGCTAAATAATGATCTCCAACATACCACAGAAAACAACAAAAATGTTGAGATTGACATCTAGGAGAAATAAAATTCTTATTATATCTCTGTTCCAATGTAAAGCTGATCTATATTGCATGAGATCAATGCAGGATGTTTCCAATGCCTTCTGCTCATATTCTACTTCATTTATTACCAGAAATCAAAAGCACAAATATGTTGTAAAGTGTCTAGTAGAGTCTCTTACACAAAATCAAATGAACATACTTTTATGCTCTGTAGAAAAATTTCATTAGTTCTTCCTCTTCAAGATTTCAGCTTCTGATCCTTAGAAGCCCTAAGAAGAAAACCTTTTCATTGATGATCATTGTGCATGTCTGTGAGGCAAGGGGGTACTTATGCATTGTACTTCAGACAGACAGGAGCACTCAATTTGATATCAGGCTTCTTCACTGACTGCCATTACACAACTTCTGCTCATGTGGAAATGTTAGAGAGTAATCTTGTGATGATGCCTTTTCCTGGTCTTAGAAAATTGAGAGCCAGACACAGCTAAGGGATAAAGGGTTTTTACCTTGGTGTTTTAATAAGGATCCTTATGGTGCACCACTTCGCCAAGGTGGGATGTGCTGCAGTGCACACACACACTGATTGAGTATACAGTTTAGAGGCTTTACAAATTAGCATATCTAACAAGGATGCCTCAATGAAAGGTCTGGATGAATGGCATGATATTCTCCCATCCATGAAATACTCCCCTGGATGGGCCAAATCTCTAGTTTGCAGGATATGTTTTAGAGAGGACCTTCATCTCCCAAGACAGTGTAGGACTTTCCAGCCTCCTACTACAAGGCCTTTAGGATGTTTGTTCTCCAGGCCTAACAAAATACTAGGACTATGCTAAATTATCAAACTTAAGAAATTACAAGCATGCGTGCTAAGAATACTGAGGAAACATAAAAGATATATAAAAGGTATATAAAAGAAAAGGCAAGAAATCATCTTGGCATCAGTGACATAAATCTACATGTGTCTTTCAACCAAAGTTTTTACATAGTTGCCAAGTATAGTTACCACATGTTTTTATTGAAAGATTTTCAAAAGATCAGATGCTAGCTAGAGCTTCACAATTATTAATATATTTCACTGTCTAGCCTGTTATGACATCAAAATAATAGTGGGATTGCTTCCTATCTCTAGAAAGGCATTCTGAAGATAACAACCATCAGTCATCTGTGAGAAGATCTACATTTTCCTAGGCTAAATTTTATAGCAATGGTGCATATGTCAAGGACAAGACATTTTCAGAGATGAAAAGGATGAAAAACCTGCATATGTAGGCTGCAAAGAAATCATAATGCAAACTATTCCACAGCTTAATCCATTCCCACAGGCAGAACTATCGTCTTTTACTTATACAGAGAATGTAGGTTTAATGTTACAATTACTAATGCCTAATATTGCTAAGCTAACAGTTTCATCAGCTAACATAAGAGAGTAATGCTTGCATACATGCATACATGTAGTAAGACTTAATTACAGCCTGTTTAGAATGAGATGTCATCTATTAGCTGTCCATATTCCTCTTTTACTCTGGCTGACTTTTGCCTACTATTTTCATTGCTGAAGTACAATACCATAATATGTCATTCAAGACACAACATCAGAAAATGTTCTTATACCAAGTTCAAATATGTAACATGAATTAAATGCTCACTGATAAGATACTTTACAAATATGACTCTGGTAGATGGAGGAAAATAAGAGGAAAGACAAAGATGTAGAAAGAAAGAGAAGCAAAATTTTTTTTTTCAGTTCTGAAAGGTGAAAGAGACCCCAAAAAAGCCTGAAAAATGGTCATTACTAACAGGCCAAAAATATCTTAAACAACCTCTGATATCTCTTCATATTGGCACCAAAAAGAAGAAAAACAGGAAGTGAGATCTTTACAAGATCTCTGACTTACCATATTGATGGTGCTTCTGTTCCACTGATCTCTAGAAAGTCATATCCTTCCTCTAACTGGAAGTCAGTAAAGACCAAAGCAATGGTGTCTCCTGGTTCAGCCAATATGGTCCAGGTGCAATCAGCATTATTCTCATACTCAGAAGGGAAGTGTGGACTGGAAATAGTTCCACTTGTCCCACGTAGTGTCCCTCCACAAGCTCCTTCAGCTGACAAACAGAATATCGATTACTGATGAAGCTGCACTTCAAACAAGTGAAGCACCATCCTTGTTTCTGCCATAGCAAACCCAGCTCTTCTCTACCCACTGAGGTCCCATAAATATATGCACACACAGAAACAAAATATTATCCAGGTCAATGGAGTGGAATATTGTCGGGTCTTTAAGCAGCAGAGGGTTTTGGTTTGGGTTTTCTGACATTTTTTCCTTGTTGGTGTCACTTCATCATCAGGCCAAACAAGAATGAAGGTTAGCAGGGACACCTATAATGAGCTGATTTGGAGAACCTGGCTCTGCAAATGTGTGCACAGAAAAACTCTAAGAAAGAACTGGGCACAAAATCACAGAAACACAGACTCTTTGTGATACAAATTTAAAAATATTGAACAATTATTTTCTTCACTTATTTCTTAAAAAAAAAAGCAAAACACCTGCAGAAAAAATATTTATATAGATTTAAACACTGTTCTAAACTAGAAAGCATTAATAACAACATACTATCCTTTCTCATTTTTTGGTTCCAAATTAGGATGTTTACAGATGACAAATTAATTCATTTGAATTCATTCATCCAATTAATTCATTGTTGCCAGATGGACCTTCCAAGGTTCATGCATCATCAGTTAATAATATATATTTTTTAATGATTATTAACATTTTTTTAAATGAAAAGCATAGGAATTTTCTTCTAAACCTTGAATGTTAATTAATATTTTGCCAAAGGATTTAGCAAATTTCTTGTAGTTTCCTTGCTCAGGAAGATTTCACTGAAAGCTTTAAAATACTTGCTGATTATCAGCAGTATTTGATATTAACACATATAATTAAAAATCCTCAAGAAAATATGTCATCCATACAATTCATTGACATAAGAAATCACAAATTCTTCAGGTGCCTTTTGCTATTTGATAATATGGTTATGAATGCCAAAGCAATAGTAATTAAAAAGATTCCTGCATAGAAGAAGGATCAGAAGAGAAGCATTTTATTTTTATCTATTTTATCATCTTTACTTACTGCTACTGTCATTAGGTATTACTTGCATACTATAGGTGCATGTGGAGATTCAAAAACACATAGCTTGGCAAGGTATACCACAAGGAACTTATAGTCTATTTGGATAATAACTGAATAGCTAATTAGAAGCAACAGAACATGGTAGGAGTAGAGCTGTTCTTCTCAATCATAATTGAAAGCCTGTCAGTGAAAATGTGTTTTAAACACATTAGACATTAGAAAAAAGGAGACTATTAAAAGGGACTAAATAGCCAATAAGTGACTGAAATAAAATGAAGAATTGAAAGAAAACCATTACAGAAATTATATCTATATCTGCGTAAGTAATGTATAGAGCATTAATTTGACTAAAAAGAAGAGAGAAAGCTTCTGAATGTCTCAAACAGGTATCCACCTTTATGGTTCTACATGCAAGGTAAATTTTGACATACACAAATGCAACATAACCTTGTCTACCAAAGCCTTATTGATTTAATTTCTTGGCACACAAATTTTTCAGAGGAGGTCATGCCTTTTCAATAAATTTCATAGCTTACTTTCTAGAGCCTGATATTTAAGTGTTTGTTCTTTTTTAAAAAGAAAGAATAGAGCTAGAATAGATTGACTTGCCTAAAAGATTTCTTTTTGTTGGTGAAATTAGGCCATTTCTGTGATTCCTTCCTCAATTTCTGACTTTTTATAGAGTGCATATTGAAAGGGCCATTGTGCCCCTGAGGAAAGAAAAGGGGAATGGAAGTGAAAATTAAAGAACAATGGATAAAGCTGAGAATCTGAGTAAAATTTTCTGGTGCATAATGCATTCTAAGATTAAAATAATTTGAAAACTATTGTAAATCTATAATAAATCAGAAAAGATAATTGACTTTTTTTACTGAATGATATCTAAAACGACTCTTTTCCCCCAGTGTTTGTCTGTGTGTGTGTTTTGGGCTTGTTGTTGTAGTTTTGCTTTTATGTTTGTGTTGGTTTTTTTTTCTCTAAATAATTTTCTAGCACTTCATTTCAGATCATTATCCATCCCAGAAAAAAAAGACAAATTAACTTCATACATCCTGTACCTTTACTTTTAAGTTTCAGTTTCTAACACATAACAGTTCCACCTGCATTCTTGAAAGCCAGTGAGCAGACTTTTCCCATGCATGGTAACCAGCTAGATGAGCAAAATCCAAAGTCAGCCATATCTCTTTGGTACTAGCTGCTACTGTTAATTTTTTTTTATGACAGCATCCTCAATTATACCATCTCTCGCTGTGTTTTACTGACATTAAGTAGCATACCAGTGGTAAATACAATAACCCTCACTGTTCCTGCTACAGAGCCCTTGAATAATCTTTGAGCTCTAAAGCTCAGAATTTTACAGCTGAAATGTAGTTTATTATTTCTGGCAACCACATGCAAAAATCTAAATTTATACACTGTGCATGACCAATGAGAACCAAAGGAGCTCAGACTACTACAGCTATTGCCCAAAGGGATGCATAGCCCTTTAATCTATTCACAGCTATTCTGAAGAGGTTTGCAAGAAGTCAAGCTAATATAGAAATGGAAAAAGAACATTAGTCAGCTAGATAAGACCACAGAAACCAGCCTGAACCAGACAACATTTTCTCTGTGACAGATGTGGATATGCTTTGGGAATTTCCTTCATCACAAGCAGTACACAGGCTAAGGCAACCAGACTGTTGAATAGTAAAGCATAATACATTGCTGAAGTGAGTGCAGGCCGGCAGGATGTGGCTACACTGCTCAGAGGGCAGGACACAAACTTGCTGGTCTTACACAGCTGGTCCCAGAGAGTGTTGCCCTCCTTGGACTGATCATAATTTTTGGCCATGGCCTTCTTATATCATGCCTTTGAGAGTCAGTTTGAGAGTTAGTGCTCGGGAATCTTAGTGTATCACTGTGCTTGCAGTAATTTGATAGCAGATAGTGCCTGAGGCATCATGAATTCAAACTCTATGTGATTTACAAATTGCATTTTAAAATGTGCAAGTAATTAATTCCAAACACTTATGGTTATTTTCAAGTTGTAAGCAACTGCACAAAGTGCTGTTTCTATCAGCATAAATGACTACTTGAAGTATAAAGCTACAAACATTTGGATCTCTCAGTAGTCAGGAATTAAGTGCTCTGAATTTAGAGAATATGCATCTCATATAAAGAACACATGCAAAAACATATGGCTGGCACCACTTGACAAAAAAATATGTATACTGTATAGATGTGTAGCTTAGATAAAACAGATAAACATATCCATCAAGTTTACGCGTGCAAAAAATCAAAAGTACCACTGTGGAAGTCAGTGAAAAACTCTCCCTTTTTATTCAAGATAGAAAGAGTAATTTCAGCAAAAATAATAATCTGAAAATTTTAGTAAGCTGTGTTTTGCATAAATGAATCTTGCTACAAGTGAGATGCAAGCCTTGATGAGCAGGCAGCCAAGGATGAAGTAAGAACAAAATCAGTATCTTAGAAAACTTCCTTTGAATTGTTTTAGGTATCTTTGAACATTCAATCATTTTTACAGGACTTTCCTCACCACACAGTGCAATGCTCTGTATTCTATATGCCTTTTTAAAAATATCACATAATAAAATGTTTAGGTAAAAAAATAACATTTATTGCATTATAAAAACAAATCAAAATAAAGCAAAAACTTCAATACTAACCTAACTTTTCAAAATTTACTTAGAACCTTTCAATATTAGTTTAGAATTCAAATTTAAATATTTGAATTGACTTTTCACTTGAAGTTTATATTGAAAGCTTTTCACGTGATAAATCACATTACTACACTACTCTTGGAACATAAGTGATAAAAACGTAGTGGTGATTTAAAGTACAAAATTCATAGTAATAAAGTTTTTTCTTCTTATGTTATTATAGTCATTTCCTTATCTACCACTAGCAATAGCACAGGTGCAATTAAAAACTTGAGTGACATTTTATGAATTGTCATCAAATGACATATTGTCATTTTAAGTCACATTTTAAAAGTCTTATCAAATAAAGAAAATTGCAGCTTTAGAGGGTTCTAAATGAACCATGGACCTAAATTATTTTGCAAGCCTTATTAAATCTTCTCTGAAACAGTTCTTTCTTTATGGAGGCTGCAGAGCACATACATGTAGAGAGATCTGGGGTTTAGGTTGATGGAAAGTCAAATGTGAGCCAGCAGTGCCCTGGCAGCCAGGAGGGCCAGCCCTGTCCTGGGGACATCAGGCACAGCATCACCAGCCAGGCAAAGGTGACTGTCCCACTCTGCATAGCTCTGGAATGCCCCACCTCAGGTACTGTGTGCAGCTCTGGAGGTCTCAATATATGAAGGACATCAAATTATTAGAGTGTGTGCAGAGGAGGTCTTGAGGGTGAAATTTAGGAGCAGTGGCTGAGGTCACTTGGCTTGTCCAAGGCTGAAGATGCCTCATGACACTCTCCAGGCAGGCAGCAGAGAGGGAGATCTGACCTCTGCCTGTGACCATCGACAGGACACAAGGGAACAGAATGAAGCTGTGTCAGAGGAGGCTCAGACTGGACAGTAGGAAAAGGTTCTTCACTGGGAGACCGGCCAGTCACTCCCAGGGAAATAGTCCTGGCACAGGGCAGTTGGAGTTCAAGGAGCAATGCAATGTTGCTCTTTCTTACCCATGTGGTTTAATTTTAGGCCTTAAAGGAGTTGGAGTCCAAGATCCTTATGGATCCCCTTCCAAGTTGAGACATTCTATGACTCTAAGATTTATTCAATTCTTTATTAAATGGCATTTTTCTGTAGTTTGTTTGTGAGAAAGTAGATAATTGTACTTAATTTTTAAAAAAATCTTCAGCACAGAGAACACATCTATGAAATAATGATGAATGATTACTTTCACAAACACATGCTCTGTATATTTTCAGAAAGGTTAGTATGAAGAGTTTGGTAATAGCTTTCTTAAAATAGGTCTTTAAAATTACCATTTTAAAATGCCTTACCGACAAAAAACATAAAAACAAACCATAGTATATAAATGAAAAGTTTAAAAATATATTTTAGCATGTCATTGCCAACTGTCAAGCTGCTAAACTGCAGATTCAGAATGACCAAACATATCACAAAGTGTTACGATGTAGCATTATGCATTCATCTGATAGCTCATTTATCCAATATAATTCCATCAGGCAGACAGCTATTTAACCAAAATACACACCTCTACTACCTTATCTTCTTTATTATTTTAGGTTTTTGCAGATTTTATTCTGAACAGGTAAAAACCAACACCTCTGCTTCTTATCTGTGTTATAAAAAATAGAAACTTGCCAGAAGGTGCTTGGATTTTTTTTTCTATCATCACTTGAATCCAGATGTACTACATCTCAGCTAAGTGCTTTAATCAGTTTGCCTCCCTTTCTCAATTTCTTTTCTTGCTGTTGATCAACTTCAAATGAATTAAATACTCATTAGACCATGCATCTAAGATTAATTTTATTGCTATCTACATGGTTGTCAAAGGGCACTTCAAAATAATTTTGATTGCTCTCTAAGTAGAATTTTGAGGAGGGAGGTTTGGTTAAAATTTCAGAAATTATTGTAGTTTAGCATAACAGAATCTATTTTACATATATTAAATAATCGTATTTCTCAGATGAAGCAAATAGTATGTACAAAATAGAAACACAAAAAATGTTGCAATTTGTTTAGGGACCTGTGGGCAACCATTTCAGCTGCAGCACTACTTTGAACATTTTAGCTGTGAGATTCCAGTGAGCTTGATCTAAGTAGACCCCAGTGGGGTCATTCCACAGTTATGGGTCCTGAGAATACTGGACTCAGATGGATAATCGTGCACTGGTTGTTTTTATTTTTTAAATGTTTTGCTTTATTTAGTAACCTTTAATTATTTATTCTATTATATCAGTTTTTAATATCATAAAGACCTATTTCCTCTCCATCCACTTGGGACAGGATATCTGATCTATTAGTCAAAAAAGTTACATACTTCAAATAATACAGAAATAGTAATGGACAAATTATTTGCTACCCTGGCAGAAAATTTCATTTATGAATTGATAGTTTGCACTTGAGCAAACTTAAAATCAAAACCCCAACTCTAACACATTTTTTATGCAAAAACATGGTTTTAAGAAAAGAGAGTTAAATTAAGAAGTTCAAAAATTAATCAGCAGTAATTTCATACTCTTTTCTCTCAAAAAATAAAAGATCAATCTTCAGGATATCTTGTAAATATTATCTTCTTTTTCAGTTAAGTGTCCTAAACTCTTTTTCAGTGATATGACCGTCCTTCACTTGAGAATATGTTTTTGAACCTGATATTGATCCCTCAAAGTGACAATCTACAACAAATGAAGAGTGAAGTCCTAATTTTAAAGCAAAAAGAGAAAAAGCTGAATTATTTGAGATCAAATTAATGATTGTTGAAAATTTCACTTTTATTTTCATAATTAGGAAATTTAATACAATTATTCTCAGAATTCTATGGGCATTCATCAAATCCTTAATCTTTTTATGACTGAGGGTTTTTTTTCATTTTTAATAAATGAATCTTTTTCTGATCTTTACTTTGCTATATTGCTTATGGTCAGGCTAAAGTTTTGTTTTCCATTCTTTGACTTTACTGCATCATTCTGGATACGTCTGCTATGTTTTCATTATGCTGGTCTTCTCATTTTTTCACTTGGTCCCAGTTTATTTCACAGATCAAGCTTTGACCTGGCATCTTTTCATTTTTTTCATCAGGTCCCTCCATACCTAATAACACATGCTAGAACCAGAATATCTAAACATAGATATATGTGTGTGTACATACACACACACACTTATATAAAACTACTTGTATCTGTGTCCTTAAATCTGTTGAGTGTGATCTACTAGTCCTGCACTACCTTGTAAGAAATTAAGCACTAAATCAGATTATTCTGGAGGTGAACAGAATTGATCAGACAGGAATCTACTATGCTACTCTAAAAATTAGAAACTATACGGTGAATATAAGGAAAATATTCTCATTTTATCATGTAAGGTAACATAAATAAGCAAAATTATTGGAAAGTGTTATTTTTATTTTCCTTTTTAATTTCTTTTCATTGTACATATGGATAATATAGGATCAGGACATCTTTGTCTCCTCCTTAAACTTATAGAACAGTACTTGTCTAAACATCAGAGGCTGAGAAGAAATCATAACAGAATTTCTTGCTACCTCAGAAGGCATGGATAACAACAAAACCATCAATATCCCTTTGTTATCCTTTTTCAGAAACATCAGCTCTGGATTTCTCTATTCAGCTTATTTTACTCTAAGTGAATCACAGCCTCTTTTTCCTTTCATCCTTTAACAAGAAATACGTTTATTGATTTTAGATATATATATACATAAATGCGTGTGTGTGTATGTAAAAATATATATTTTAACCACTATATTTCTCCAATAATAGTTCTTATATCTGAAACCTGATTAATTATTACTTGTTCATTTTGGACTTTTCTGACATAGGATCTTTTTTAGTTTGTCTTCTTTATTTTTCCTCCAATAGATGGATGTGTTTTTAATGATAATATATGACATGTTCTTCCCTTCACAGCTATTTTTATTGTGAGAAAAAGCTTACCATTGTAATATCACTAATCCAATTTGTATTCCTAATGTTAGCTTCATAAAAATCTTGACTCATGCAACTATAATCAACTAGGGATTCTCAAAATTACTGAGAATTGAGAACCTAATTATACAAAGTTCATTTAGAAGTAGTCACATATCATAAATCAGCTATTAGTAGAACTACTGAAGAGAATGAAATTAACTTTCAAAATGTTTCAAAATTGTACTGCACAGTATTTCAGCCTCAAGACAAAGAAGGCAAATGTTTTGGGTGACACTATTATGGTAGCTGAAATTGAGACAACAAAGAACTTTTTAATTCTCAGGTAAAAACAGTTTAACAGAATATAGGTGGGCCATTAATTCTCACTGAATATTCTTATAAGTATACAAAAGTATGATTTTTAAGTATATTTGTATACACATATACAATTTTTTTGCAGAAACTCATGGTAAATTTCCTGGCTTTCTTATAAGAATTGAAAAGTCCAAAGTTGCTCTAATTTACCTTGTGGACAAACAGGACTAGGTTTTAACAGTTGCCTCATCTTTCAGGATTTACCTTTGAACTTTTCTCTGGGGATAGTTTCCTATTTGGGGGATCCAGGTTTTTTATTAAAAGAAAACGGGGGAAAAGGTTTAAAGAGCAAATGTCTTGACAGTAAAATTCTCTAAAATTTCTAAAAATGGCTTTGACTCATTTGATTTCTGTTCAGAGTGCATTGCAAGCTAGCAATGAGCCTTCAGCACAGTCCAGCTCCACCAGCCTCTCTATGGCTATACTTTAAAAAGGGAACTACTGAAACTGTGCAGCAGGCCAGTGAAACAAAATGGCAAATACAAGTTTATGCTGTCTACATCTGGGAGACTTAATAATTCACTAGGAATTCTTCTAACAAAACCAGCATTTATACAGTTAGACAATGTATAAATTATGGGACACCAGCTTCCTAATTTTTCTGGAATTATTATGCAACAAAACTGCAGAAAGTAGTATTTTTTCAGCATCAGCAAAACTGGGGAAACATACCACAGAGAACAAGGCTGTTACAATTTTTTAGTATATAAGCCTCAGAGTTTTATTTAACTCTGTTATGTTATCTTGAATGTGTGCCATGAAATTAGTTTATGATGACAAGAAAGAACAATACCATCTGGAAACAGAACTGTAACAAAAGATACTTTCATGGGAAAGATCAAGGTTCTTAGAGAAACAATAGGGCAACATGTCTTGCTTGAAGTTATAGTGAATGGGAAGGGCTACGTCGTGGCATATGTTCCAGACTGATAAAACGAAATAAAATAGGGAAAGTCTAAAATCTCTCATCAAATCCACATTCCACATCAATCCTAAAAATTCACTGAGGCAATGGCTCAGCTCACATAAATCATTAATTGTTAATTAACTTTTCTGTTATGATTCTTATTTCTTGTCAGAATGTACACAGAATTCTTTGGATTTCATGTAAGGTCTGCGGGAGATTTGGGACCACACCTGATTTTTTTATTAAAAGGTTAAATTCACAGAGTTACAAATTACAGACAGAATTTCAGTCCTGTGAAAGATATTTGTATGCAGGCAAACACTGCAAAAACAGGCATTATCTTGAGAAATATAATAAATATTTAGTAAACACTGATGATACCATGAACTTATGTATATTTTTCAGACACCTGTTTGCTACCTCTTACTAAAAGGACAAAAAAGCCAAAAGCAAACATCTAAAATCAGACACTGAATAGTCAGAAAATTTTTGTTTCTTTCTGTTTTGAAGCACTAGTAAAAGAAATCTGCATTGAGAACTGATTGAAATCAAATTGAGAACTGATTTAAATAAAAAAAAGGACCTGGCCAAAATATTTGTTGGGTTGTTTTTATTATTAACCTTTGCATTTGTTTTTGAGCACAAAGAAAGTTTAAAATATTTCTTTGCTGCGAGGAATTATGATACAAGAGCCCTCAGTCACAAGTAACCATTACTGGATAAAGCAACTGCCCTTTGTTGCTCATCCACATGGGTAGCAAGAATACTGCCAAGGGAGAGGTAGGAGTAAAGGGATCCACAGGGCATGAGCACAGGATGAGGAGCACAGGAGACCAGAGAGGTTCTCCTTAGTACAAGGGGAAATGTTCAGGTAGGAGTGTCAGATTCCAGCAGAGCAGCTCTTTACTAAGGAGCTGGTGCTGGACAGCAGGGCTTTGACCTCTTTGACCACAGGGTCCCCTTTAAGGAATGAGGACACAGGACAGGAGACACTGGATCTGCCAGGCTGAGCAGGGCAGGAGGTCTGCTGATCTAGTAAAGAGAGCTCTAAACTAAGTTTGTTATGGACAAATGCCAAAACGTAAAGGCAAGTGGGAGAACAGGCCCAGGGGAGAAGGTATGGGAACAGAATTCACAGAATGACAGAATCACTAGGTTGCAAGAGACCTTCAAGATCTTCGAGTCCAACTCATGTCCTAACACCTCAACTAAACCATGGCACCCAGTGCCACATCCAGTCTTTTTTTAAGCACATCCAGGGATGGTGACTCCACCACCTCCCTGGGCAGACCATTCCAGTACTTTATCACTGTTTCTGTGAAAAACTTTTTCCTAATACCCAGCCTGTATCTCCCCTGGCGCAGCTTGAGACTGTGTCCTCTCATTCTGTCAGATGCTGCCTGGTAAAAGAGACCAGCCCCCACCTGGCTACAATCACCTTGCAGGGAGCTGTAGAGAGTGATAAGGTCACTCCTGCGTCTCTTTTTCTCCAGGCTAAACACCCCCAGCCATTCCTCATACAAGGCAATGAATGTTTCTATCCTTCCCTCTCACAAAGCAACAAGAAGCCATTTGCAGTGGCTGTAAATGTGCTCCATGGGATGCACACTGAACAAACTGAAACTGCACGTACAGTCACAGAACTGTGGTGGGACAGTTCACCTGAATGAAGGGCTCTAGTGGATAGACACAGACTCTTAGCAAATGCAAGAAAAAAAAAAGGAGAGGCTGCACCTTAGATGAAATAGGATCTTGAATTAACAGAGCTCTCTCTGCTGCACTGTAGTCAATAAGCTCTTGAGCTCCTGCAGGCTAGAATGAGAAGGGAAAGTCAAGAAGGAGGTCATTATTGTGAATATCTGCTACAGGCCATCTGATTGAGCAGTGATCAAAACTGTTGAAGTACTAAAAGTTTTTCAGACACAAGGTCTGGTAATCATCAGAGACTTGAACTACCCCAGCATCTCTGGAGATGGCAACATAGCAGAGGGCAAGCAATGCACTAGATATCTGATGTCACAATTTTTTTAATGCAGGTACTGGACAGGCCAACCTGATGTAAGAACAAACAAAAAGTCATATTTAACAGCAGCTGTGAGCACAATGACCATTAGTTGACCATCTTGAGGGAAATGAAAAAGGCGATTTATAGAATCAACACCTTGCACTTCAGCAGAGTAGATTTCAACTTATTTGTGAAGTGATAAACAGCATGTCATAGGCTGATGTCTTGAAGGGCAGGACTGCCATTCACACAGACTTTTATGTCAAGATTTAACAAGCTGGAAGAACAACAGATATCTCATGAAATTCCAAAACAGAAATGCAAAGTCTTATACCTGGAATGGATCATCCTGCATCCATGCAAAAATTATTTGCTAGGTGGCATCTCTGACAAAAGGACCCAAAGTCCTGGTGAACCACAAGCTGAGTGTATGGTGCACCTCTGCAGTATTGAAAGCTTACCTCCTATGGGGTGCATGAAAGAGTACAGCCAGCAGCTAAAGAGAGAGAGATCACCTGCTTGACGCTTAGGAGGCCCCATCTAGAATGCTTTGTCCAATGTAGGGTCCTTCAGCACAAAAGAGACAGTGACAGACTAGAACAAGCCCAGAGAATGCCCACTAAAATTTCAAGATGCTGAAGAACACATTGTATGAGACAAGACGATGAAGGAAAAGGATTTTTCAGACTGGAAAAGTTGAGGGTATGTGAAAATTCAACAGTACTGTTTAGTTTAGGAAAAAGCCAGAATGGAAACAAAATCTTTTCATAGACCCACAGCAGGAGAAGAGGAAGTAGATATAATCTGTAAAATTCTAATTAAAATTGGATATGAGAATGAGGGTAGCTGGGAACCATAAGTTTCCAGAGAGACTAGAATTTAATATCCCATGGGGATATTAAATTTTCGACTAGACAAAACCCTGAGCAATCTGACACAACTTTGAGGTTATCCATGCTCTGAGCAGGAGTAGGACTCAAAGGGACTGAACCACCCTTCAAAGTTTACATCACTGAAGCTTTTTTCCAGTCCAGGTCCTGTCATGGAATTGATATAGCTATGCCCCATGTAAACAGAAAGAAGAAAACATAAGCAGATAATATCTGTCTCTGAATGCAAACTCTGGAGTGTCACTGCTTGAGTTATTACAGCTTTAAATTGTGATAATTTTTAGACAGCACATTACCACACTTTAATTTAGGGACAAAAAAAACCTCAAAATAGATTTATCTAATCTACTTTTTATATTTAAAAGATATTTAGTGTCTTCATTTTTTACCTCTGCAAAAAGGAACTGGAAAATCCCACGATGCACCATTCCCAGGACTCACAATACATGTCAACATGGCATGGCCTTCTAGGATGTAACCAGAGATACAACTATATCGGATTTTATCTCCGATGTTGAATCTGGTTCCATGAAGTACTCCTTTAGGTATTTCTCCTGGGTTGCCACATGTATGACTAGGTAATACTGCCAAAAGAAAGAATGAAATACATTACAGTTAAAATTTGCAGAATGAAATAATACTGCTTGTCCAAAAATTACATTTTTTTTTTTTTTAAACACGATTCCTCATACAAATATGTTGAAATTAGGTTATGGAATCTATTTGTGCAAAACATTTCAGTTTTTGATAGACCTCATAATTTTCAAAGCTAATTTCAAACTCAGTTCTTGATTTAACAGTCTTTCAAATGCAGTTCTTTACAGATCTATTGTCAAGCAAAGTATCCTATTTAATTCTACCTTATGGGTAAAGGCAGTAGAAAGCACTTTATATACAGTTTTCATTTAGGCGGTGAAATAACAATTTAAAAGAATCCAATAATTAAATGTTCTCCGAGTAAATTAAATCCTGAAGTATATTAAAAAAGTTTTATTTTCTTCTTAGTTTTCACATTAGTTCAGGTTTATTAAAAGAAACAAAATACGAAGGAAACTTAGCAGTGACATTGGGTAAATATAAATGAAAACATTTTTTTTATTGAAGAAACTAACTACCATTTGTAATTATTAGTTATTTGAAAGAGGTAGTCTGAACAAGTTACCGTCTTAAAGATGATACTCCTACTACAAAAAAAAAACCAAAAATGTGTGTAGGGGAGAAGGAAAATGGAATTAGTTTTATTCTCAAACTTCTTTGAAAGTTTTTAATGGCACACCATTCATTTCATTGAAGTAGTACAAATTAAAATTATTTAATTTCCTTAGAGAAGAACAAATAAGTGCAGGGAGCTAAAATGTGTCATGAACAGAGCACAGAAGATAAACATGTGCATCAAAGACATGGTGGTCTGAAAAGCTCACATATGATACAGGCATCCTTTCAGAAGCCACATATTAGATGAACAAATTATTTCACCCCATACTTGTTTTTCCTTACTCTACCCATCTGCAGAATAAACATAACCATGAACACCTCTAACCTGCATGTTGAGAGGATTAATTACTCAATACAAGCATATCTGCAGAATGTTTTAAAGCATTATATCAATATATCAATATTTATTATGCTCCATTATACCACATAAATTCCATTAGTGAATGCACACCCTTAATTCATTACTCAGTCACAGTAGCCTTTAAATTATAGTAATTACGCTTGATTTGCAAACCAAGTTATATTAAAAATTTTTGAAAAGGTAAGAAACATAAAGAGAAAAAAAATTAGAAGAGAGAACACTTTCATTTACAGCATAATTTTATTATAAAAAATACCAAAATATTCTATAAATATTAGCAAGGAAACAAAAATCACCTGAGACTCTAATGAATGATGACTTAGACATATGTTCTACTCGTTGCAGATCAAAAGATATAAGATTTCTTGAATTAAAGAAACTAATTAAGGTAGTTTGTAAATAGCTATCAAAGGTAGAAGCAAACATTATGATAATTGGCTTATTATGTACTGTTTCAGCAGATTTAACAGAATAGGGTATTTCTTTGGATGTGCTCACACATAGTTAAAGTCACTGCTTGATTCACATACATGAGAAAGATTACATTTTAAACAAGGATATCAGAATAATTGTAATAAAGATACCGATTTATATTTCAAAGAGCTGAAAACTGTGATCTGTTTCAAACCACAGCATATATTGCTATATTTTATTGCATGTTTTTAGCACTACAGAAATTGCTACCTCTCTATCTTCAAACTTTCCCCTTTTTGCTGCCTTAGTCATGATAGGTTAACACAGGCATTTGTTCAGTACAAGTCAAATAAATAATTTATTACCTCCTTTGGTACAGGACAATACTTGTATTTGAGACAAAATTTTCTTTTTTGTTATTTTCTAACCAAAACATTTTTACAAAGAACTGTAAATTGAAGTAGTTTCATGAAAAGATCTGATGCATGCAGCAAAAATTTATACAATCCAAAAGCCAGCTTTTATTTTTATGAAAGCGTGTTCTATCAGAAAAAAAAAAATTGCATTATTCAAAGCTACTGTGAATTCTGATAAACTGCATTCCCAAGGAAACACATCACAGAAAAATCTGCATCTGCCATATAAATAACAACTGTCACTGGCTAACTGTTGAAACTGTATTGCAGAAAGTCAGTCTTGTATCTCTGTAAAATCTCCTATAATATGATGTTCACCTGCATCTTCTTGCTACTACCTCTGTCAAAAACTCCAGAGATAATGGTACTTGGCATCCTGAAATTGGCACGCACTTTACCACAACCTCCTACAACCCAGTAAAATATGAGTGATCTGAGAATGACAGCCATACTCAATAATACATGTAATAGTTCACAGGACTTCACCACTTTTCAAGATCAAGCATTGAACTACATTATTTATGTGCTTTTCTAAAACTTTGACTGAAGTATATTGAGATAGACACAGAGTTCTATCTCTACAGACTTTACTGTTTCCAGTCTAGACAGAAGATGAATTAGCCTTTGAAGGTTCCTAACAGTGAAAAAATAGTTTAACAGTTTAATCTTTGGATTATGAGGATTCTAGCTGACCAAAGTTATCATATGCATCCATCAAGCTGTAAATTCATTGCCAAATTTTCAGTAAAAGACCCATATTTGTCTGTAGAGTTGCTGAGATCTACTGTCAACAAGATTGCAGTCACAGGCTCATGATTCATTAAATAATTTGATGTTCACTGTGCATTGAGAACTATTATAAACTATACTACACTGAAGCACTTAAGGTAATGGATTTTTTATATAGAACTAACGTTAGAGTGCTCTCACCATGCTTCATACCCTTTTTTTCCATCCAAGCCCTTTCCAATTTTGGAAAAAAAAAAAAGATAATTACAGTGTTTGTAAAAAATCTGTGTAATCTTGGTATTCAGTCTTAGCAAAAATATGCACAGGGGGATAGTCAAGGATGTCTTTCTCCAATTTCCTCCTCAAGTGGAGCATCTATCTTCACCATTCAGATAGACATAAAAACTTGTATAGACTTCACTTCCTAGCACAGATCAATCTGTAGAACTGCCTCTTAATTAAGATTTATTAATTAAATTAAGCTAAAGACAGGCCTTTCTCGTACATTACCTCTATCTTCCCGGACAAAAGAAACTTTTAACAAATGCCCATGATCAAAATCCATAATGCAAAAAAAAAAAAAAAAACAAAAAAAAAAAAAAAAAAAAAAAAAAAAAAAAAAAAACCTAAAATGCCAAAGGTTTAACTTCCTATTCAAAGTAACTAGGCATGCTACATTTTTATTTTTTTCAGAAAAGCATTCAAAACATTGCAACCTATATGTTAAAATGTAATGCTAATATTTATTACAAGACAGAAGCAAAAGGCTACAACATAGCAGGACTGTAAAGAACAGTAAAAATATGTCAGCTTTATGATATATGTATTTTCAATGACAGATTATTAAATAAACTCGTATTTTAAAAATTACACACTTAAATGGCATGTAGCAGTTTATTTATTTCTACAGCTTTCTCAAGACTCTAAAGTTAAACACTGTCTGCAACACAGGCCACTTGAAAGAATATTGACAGCACCTTAAACATAGTAATCCTTTGCTTTCACTTAGGAAGAATTTCCTTTTTTAATATATTACACTACATCATCCACATCTTTCTGATTTATCGTAACAGAGAAACTTCCTAAAATTAGACAGCAGTGGTTGATAATGAAAAAAAAAACCAACCGAAATATAAGTGGTAGCTGTCCCCGGACTGAATAAACTTTTGAAGGACTGTTTCACCCAAGTTTTTTTTACTGTGGTCTCCACACTAGAAAGCAAGAGTCTTTAAATATGTAATAAGCAATGCCTAAAGTTTTTCACGTGTTCACTTCAAGCATTGCCACTGCTGCTGCAACATCATGGCATCAGGGTAATGATTTCGTAAGATCTTTTTTACTATTTTGGTTTAAGGAGTTAAAAAAACCCAAAACTTTCTGATAAATCCTGAAGGGTTTGAGGTCTCTGGCAGCCCAATTCCTATTAAATGTTACATGAATAAGACATCTGGATTTGAACCCAGTTGTAAAGCTGTGAAAATTAACTTCCCAACCTTTGCTGAAGTTAATATCCAGAGGCTCAATTTGACAATAATATTCAGGAAAAATACCAGATTTCTTTTTTTTTTCTCAGATGTCACAATCATCAACTAGATTGCAAAGATCGCCTAGAGGCCTTAGCAGCAAAAAGCTCGAACTGCTTATGTCAGTTAAAATTATGTCAGTTTCACCCTTCCGTGAACCAGTTGCTCAGCTTATATAGGCCACACACAGTAGTTGAAACTGGACAGCAGCAATTCAAAAAGCAGCTTAATGCCAATTAGGAAAAAAATAGAAAGGGAAAACAAGAAAGAAAAGGAACTCAGTAAATGTTTTTTCTCCATTTATTTCAATATCTTTGCATGACTTTACAAGGATATATTTGTTATTTTTCCTGTTGTTACTGAAACAGCTGGAAAAGTTTTCCATGTTGCAATTAAGTTTAGCCAAATAAAAACTTACTGACTTTTTGCTGCTCCATTGTCCCTCTACTACAGTCCCCTGAGTATTTTCTTTAACATTACCTTAAATTCATGGCCACTGGCAAAATCACACACAAAGGAAAAAGCATAAGTTAGGAGGAAGTGAGATAGTCTTTGATACCAATGACAGCTTTGGAATTACAACACTGGGAGGGACTTCAGAAGATCTGTGGAGGAAATCAGGGTTTCAGAAAGTTTCAGGGCATGCATGTGTCAAGGTGTTCAGTAGGTATGAGGCACAGCCCATGATACCCTGTCCTTGTGGCTACAGTAAGAGTTGCATTTTGCCATTTCATGCATAAATAGAAGACATACATTCAACTGTATTTACAGTTACATAAGAAGAAAACAGTTTTTGAGGAAGTTAATTACTATACTCATAAAAAAAGAACACAAGCTCCCAAATACAAGATTTAAAAAGCTAAATTTTCTTGCAAGAAGGGCATTGAAACTGAAGTCTCTACTCAGCAAACTGAGTATCTTTTCCAGTTCAACATTAGACTGGAAGAGCTAACGTGGAGTCACTAAGGGTAAATCATGCACAGAATTTTCACCTTTATTCACTCCAAAATGAAATGATGAAATTTTTCTCAACTCCAGAGTTACAAATAACCATGATTAGGAACTACTGCTAGAAGAGTAGTATGAAATTGGTTGTCATTTGCATGTGTGCACGTACACAAACCCACACAAACAGAATTAAACTCTGAAAGCTTTAGTCTGCAAGTTGCCTAACATCAAATTTACAATCTTCTTAAAAATTATTTCATGAAAAAATTAATGGATTTCACTAGATTTACTCTAGGAAGAGTTCACTCATAGAAACAAAAATATACAAAGTGCAAGTTCATGGAATATCTGATAATTAAGCCATATTTATACTACAAGGTGTCAAATGCAATGTTCAAGGGTCTACGTGGCACAGATATGTACCTCTTGAGGCATTCAATATGGTCCTCTATTTATCTGCTGGCAAGCTTTTTTGTTCAGACTGTCTTTGTTGGGCCTAGTTGCAATTTCTTTCTTAAAATAATCCAAACAAACAAAATAAAAACCCACCCAAGTCTTATTGGCTGACAGAAATAAAGCTGTTATGTTTATTTTTGCTATCTTATTTTGATACAGTCCTAGGATCAGAAGAAATTTCTTTCCTGTTACATGCTAATTTGTGCACACATGAACCATTAAAATATTTGTTAGATAAAATGCTTAAATTGTACCATTTTGAAAGATACAGCTTTCTTGTTTTACAAACATTTACCCAACTGAGCCTGTCCATCTCTAAGGATGTGCAAAATTGTATTGGATTGAAAGCTATGAAAATCATTTAGGAGTATACAGCACCTTTAAAACTTTAATACATCATTTGCATTAAGATTGATATTTTAATTTTCTTTTGCAGGTAATAACCAAAGATAGATGGATTTTATTTTTAGTGTGTTCACTTTTATTATGTAATAAAGGTCTTGCTGTTGGGTATAAGATCATAAAAGTCAATATCATACAAACAATGCCAGGAAACTCTCAAATGCAAAGGCAATCTGAAGTTAGAGCTAAAACTTTCTATTTCCTCATACTTATTTTGCCTCAGATGTACTACACACTTTCCTAGGTGAACTAAAATCAGCAAGCAATATTTTGCATTTTCAGATCTCTCTGGAAAGAGGAGAACAAGTGGAGCATGACAGTCCAGGCCAAGGCTATAAGTATTTGGGGCTGTGCAAAATTTATAAACAGAAACTTTGCCAGCAATTAAAAGCCAAAAGTAATTAGTAAATTTCTTAAAAATATCAAAATAATGCCCTTCCATTGCCGCTAAAATGTTTAGTGTATTCTATGGTCAATCTTCCAGTTTTTTGTCAGATTGTCAGTGCAATCATCAGAAGTGTGCACAGTATTGGCCCTTTGCATTCTCAGAAAGACCTTCTAGCAAAGAGGGAACTCCTGTCTTCTCAGCTATCCTTCCACAGCATTGAATTTCCAAACTGTCAACAACAAAAATGTAATTGGAAGACCACCTCTAGTTCATCACCTCATGTATGGTAACGAATCCAATAAAACATCATTTTTAACCTGACCACTTTTGAGGATCCCATTTGACAAAAGACCTACATTCATAGAAAAATAGTCCATCCTGTCCTTGAATGCCCTGGGGACATAAGGGTAAAAACAACAATACTGGTGTGTTGAAAGAGGTACTTATCAAGCAAAGGGATAAGTACAAGAAAATATTATGACTTTATGTGAAGACCCGCACACAGATCTGAACACCCACGTTCAAATTAGAGTATTTGAATTAGAAGCAAATGCAGAGCAGGACTCTTTAAGTGATCCAGAGCTGGAGAACTTTTAAGAGGATACTGGAAGGTTTTTACAGCTACAATCTGAGAAATTAAGATTAAAATGCAGTCACTATGAAGACACTGGAAGGCAAACACTAGGTCATAATAAATATTCAACCAGCTGAAAGCAAGGCTAGGAAAAAAAAGGAGAACAAATCACAATTACAAGCAGGTTGAAAATGAGATGCATTCTTAGTGGAAAAATAAACTATTGGGTAGTTTCTATGCAGTCATATGGATAGAGGAGAATGGGGGTGGTGTAACTAGTTTGAAGTCGACCTAAATTTATAAAATAATTTTAAATAACAGTTACTTCCTGTATATTAAGTAGATTTATCAATAAATAAAGAAGCTTCCTCATTTAGCTGGCATAACTGGAGACAAAAGGTCTAAAATGCCCACTTGCAGATGTCCTATCCTGTCAGCCTGCCAAGACAGAGGTGTTTGGGTCTGACAATGGGGATACTTAAAATTGAATTTGATAGAGAATAAGGAAGCTATTTGACTTCTCACTTCACATAGAAAGGCACAGGACAGGAACATATCAAGGTTATTTTAGTATACTAACATGATGAAAGAAAATATATTGCACAATAAAGATTTTTTATATTCTTGTCACTACTAAAAATGCAGTGGACTTTAAAAAGATTTACATGTATCTTATGCAAGCATACAGAAATTTTACATATCTAGCAATCTGAAGACTATTTTTGCCCTATATTTTTTTTCCTGGAATCTCCTGACACATGAATCTGTTCAACCCAGGCTGAGAAGTATGGTACAAAGACAAAAGAAAAAAGTCAAACTTATTGAGGGTGAGACAACAAGATATGTACTACAACTGTACAGATGACTTGTGAATAAAAACTGTTGGAAAGAGATTTCACATGCAGATATTCTCTCTATTGCTTCCAACACTCTCTGAAATTATTGTTGCTACTAAATAAAACCAGATTTTGAGTTATTAAGACCTGCCATATAAGGAAAGGACAGTAATTTTAAGATAATAAGACATGAGCTTACTCTTCTTTAAGTTTTAAAGTTACAATAATACTGAATACAAATCTTGTGGATAAACTCCGCATAATGATTGTTAAATATAATCAATATTCTTTATGTTGCAGCAAAATACATTCAAGAATTTAAAAAAAATCTTTAAATCTGAACAGATAAATTTTAATGCAAGGACTGAGAGACAAAGAAAGGAGAAATGGCAGATTAAATTTGGAAAATATCAGCTTCAGTAATAGATATACTACTGATTATTTAATAGAGGCTTATCTTCAACTAACACCAGCTTGCCATCGTATCTACAGACCCTTATTACTAATTGAAGTAAGGTAATAGTCTTTCAAAACCCATTTTTTTTTCTCTCTTTCTCTCATTTTGTCCTTCTTTCTTTCTTTCACCTTGATTTGCTGTTTATTCAGATTACAAAAAAGCCCCAGATTACGAAAGCTCTCTGCTCTGTTGCAGGCACTGCCTCACTTCTGCCACTGTGGTGGCTTTTAGCTAAACTGGACTGTGGACTCTTGTAAGCTTTCCAGAATTATTCTCTTGTGCTTAGTACTTTCATAAGTGGCACTCTATTGCTCCCAGAGATTTGAAACTTTATCTTGCTAACAGACAATCATGAGACAAATTTTTAACAGGAATACAATATGACGTACAATCCTCTTGTCTGTGCCCATAATTGAAGATGAAAAGAATTGGGACCTATAGTTAAGTCCTGAAAATGTAGTACAGCAGATGTCTAGCCACTAACTTTTTCTTCACATTCCTTACTGATACAGCGTCAGGAAAAAAAAGGCTCTGTCCCGTCCTTGTGCCTGGTCATGCTAAGATTTGTCTTGCACACAGGTGAAAACTAGGAGTCTATGGATGACAGCATTGCAGTTCTCAAGCCCCTGCAGTCAAGTCCTTCCAGTTTCCTTAAGGAATGTTGTTTGATTTTTTTTTTTTCCTCTCCTAGTTCAATACTTTTTTCTGTTGCCATTGTTAGAAATTCTTGAGGTAACAGAAATTCAGCAGTGCCTTTTTCAACTTTGTCCCCATTTGTTCTTAGATATGGCATCTGGAAGCTATGGGAGCTAGAAAGACTGTTGTCTAGTTAGCATTTGCAGGCTCATACTTCAACAAGGGTGACATGTAGCATGCTCACCACTCTGGCTGTGGAAAAATAGCAATATAAGGACAGGAGAAGAATTTGCCATTTCAAAAGCTTCAGCTATAGAAGAATTATAAGTAGCTTGCTAGCTCAAGTAACATAGTCAAGTCCTCAAGTAACATAGATTTCAATGTACAGTACTTTGTGGACCTAAATGGAACAGTGAGTATTTTGCACTCCACGGCTATAGCCTGTGAAGAGTTAACATACTTTTGATGAAAATACTAATTTTAATGTGAGTTTAGAAAGGTTCATAAACTTTCATGATTTAGATGATTTCAGAGGGGGGAAAAAAAAGATTCCCAAATTAATTGACGTTATGTGTGTCTCCCAACATGCAACATAGGTTTTCTATTTAACCAGCCAAGGTGAGGCAGAGAGTGCTGCAAATTCTGTCACCAAACCTCTGTTCTAACACAGCAACATGATTTTCTTTTGCTTATTTTCAGTGCTTTGCACTGTTCTCTTTTTTCTTACAGTGACTTATACAAACAATCTATAAATAAGTGAAAAGAACTGATCTGGATTTGAAAAGAAAATAAAAAATTCCCTCCAACACACAGGCAATTGCATGTTTGGCAGGATGACTAAGCTGCAGTGGATAACACCACTGAGATGCTTGTTAGCTCAGTTTGGAAATAAGAATGAAGACCATCAAGAAGAAAACAAGTTCAGAGAGCAAAATGAACTACATTATGAAGACACAATCCAAAGTTTCTTAATGACAACTGCTTTCTGTAAAGTATATTCCTTACACGATAGATAGAACAAATACCTAGTAAAAAAGGTCATGCACAAATGGGAGGCAAAGAAGAAACAAGAACAGAAAGAAGGTCAAAACCCTGCATATGCAACTGTACATTATGTTGTTCTTGGAACTCTAACTAATTAGGGAAAAAAAAAAAAAAGTATTTTTGGGAGTGAATAAACAAAGCTTAAATTGATTTTGATTTTTCTTTCCTAAATTTTTTCCTCAGTAAAATGAAGTAGAATCTTCAGAATTTCTGAAATCTCTGTCCTGTAAGTACATATTTTAGCCTGTATTTATTAGGTGAAAATATCTGCTATTTCTAGAAACGATCTGTGGCCCATCATGCAAATCCATCTTAAAGTGCTTTTTGGTTTTTGTTTTTTTTTTTTTTTCTAGTCAGTTTTGACATGAGAAATCTTAAAAGCTCCTTCAAAAGCCCTCAAGTTTGACTCATGCCAGGCTGATGTGCCTATATCCATTAGGTGTGAGCACCCTGCTAAAAATCTTTCTGCACTGCTGGGACAAGGAAGCAAAATCTAGAGAAAAGAAGTTACTTAAATCCACTGCAAAACTAAATTAAGTACTTTGGTGTTAAATGTACTTAATTTTGTTTGCATTCTATATTACATAATCAGAAAAAGGAAATAAAAATATTAAACCACAAATGTCACAAGTTCAGTCTTCTTATGATGACCTATGGTTGTTTCCAGGAGAAGAATTAGATTGCTAAGAGTGAAACTTATAACACTGTTTCACTAAGTAATAGCTTTACAAGGAACTGAAGAGTGGCAGTGAGTGGCAGATTTCTCTAGACATTTCCTCTGAAACATCTACTGTAAAATTCCCTTGAAATTTCTAAAGCACTTTGCTCCTAAGGCTTGAATTTGATTTGCATTAGAGCACAGTAATTGTTAATGAGTGAAGATTTCCTAACTTGTAGTTACAAATCACAACTTTTTTTTTTTTTTTTTTTTTTTTTTTTTTTTTTTTTAATCTTAAACCCATTTTGCACAACTGGCCATTTGGAGCCCACACAAATAATGTTCTGCACCCGACTAAAGTCTATACTGGTCCAATTTGTAGTTTATTTGTTCAATAATGGTCTAATCAAAACTTACTCTGTAGAGGACTAGCTGTCAGGACCATCTGGATCTGGAGATGACATAGATTCTCATCTACCTCTTCTTATGAGATTCTGGTTGGAACTGGCACTTACAGACAGACACAATTAAAAAATTACTGTGCATTCTCCAACTCTACCATTCATTTGGGACTCCAACACCACCAAAGTGGTAAAAATCCCCAAAACAAAACAGAAGAAACTCAGTAATTCTTTGCAGCATTTTCATGTACTATGACATTCTGTCCACTTTGGTTGTCATTGTATATTTTAACCATAAGCACAAAGCAGCACATAGAACACCAGAAGATATTTTCATACACCTCAGTTTTGTCACAATCTTGGCACAAAAATTAGTTTTGTGGCTATTTAAACAATGAAGCCATCTGTGAGGCTGATGCCATATCAAAGAAAGTTTACTGCAATACTTTTTCAATGTGCAGCTAAGGAAGATTGTCTGCTATTATTTGTCTAAAACATTATTTACTTGAAGCAAGGAAAGAGAGTTTAATATTGAAATTGTCCTAGAACTCGTTAATTTCATGTTTGTTTCTGTACTACAAGTATGCAAGGGGCTAAGGCTGCTCTCTAAATCTTAAAAAAAAAAGTTTTTTCTACTAAGAACCTCAGAAGACTGTTTCACTGAAGATCATGTTGCTCTTCCAGAGACTTCACATACAAATTAGTCACTTGTATGTGATTAGGCTAAGGAGACATGATGACTACACTGTACACTAAAACTGAACAGAACTGAGGCCAGCTGGCACATTATTACTAAACTTTCTGAGCCTGCAAAACAGGATGGCTGTGTCCAGATTGTTTGTTCAGAACAGTCACCAGGCTGTACCAACTTCTGAATCATTCCCAAGAGTTGTTCAGGAAAGTGCTGCTTGGCCCAAACAAAGCTCAGGCTGTGATCCATCCAACAATAATATATATGTTCTGCTGTAGACAAGGACACTGGGCCTATATCGACTGCTCACTCATCCCAGACAAGAGAAAGTATCAGCAGCTGCTGTAATAGATGGAACTAAACTTTTGGATGGCTGTGGTCACTCTTGTATCCCTTTGCTATCTGTTAGAGAGCACTTCGTTCCTGTTTAGTTAATTAATAATTCTATTATACATCCCACAGTGAACAGAAAGAAGCACTAAGACCATCTTTACAATAATTATTCAGGGAAGAAATCCTAACATTATCTCTGCTGCCATCTCTGATGGAATGGGACAACCTTCTCACACATAACTAAGGAGCTTTTGGGGTTTGTTTGCAACATATACCTACCCACACCTGCTTAAATATCCAAACAAGAGAAAAATTTAAAAAACACCTAAAACTATATTCCCACAGGATATGAAAGAAGGAAGCAAGGATAAAATCTGCATTGTACTGATAACAAGGATCATATCTGTGTAAATGCAAAAGACTTAAATAGATCAAATAGGCTTTTTTTTCCCTTTATTTTCCCCTAAGGCTTTCATACCACTCTGTTGCCTGGAGATATTAACCTGTTGAACATCTATCTAGGGCATTTTACAGATTTCTGCAGTTTGAAAGGTACCAGTTCTTGCTGCACTGCCCCTCTAAGGTGTAGCCTGGCACATCAATTTGTTTCACATAAACCCTGGGAGAAAAAGTGATTTTATGTATCTCTCTGCTTATAGTAACCTATTAATTTTTCTCCCAAAAAGAAGCTATGTAATCTGCCAGCTGTTAAATGACAGAGAAGTGAAAGCTTTATATTCATTCAGTAATCACAGCAGCTCTTTTTTGCTAAACCAGTTTTCAATTTACAAAGAGCTTGTCAAGGTGATAGGTAACACCTCAAGAGGTGCACATGCTGTGCCTTCATCATTCACCTACGTTTTTAATGTTGTTCCAAGGCTGGCTGTGGAATACCTCCCAACAACACAAGAAGTCTTTATGGAACCAACAAAATACTTCAGATTATTAAGTACCACTTCAGTATCTCCAATATGTGACATTTTTGGGTATTAAAAATATTCAATGTTTCTCTCAGTTGGAAAATCAGGTTTAGAGTTTGTTGGAACTTATTTTAGATGCTGGATGCTGAATGCTGGAGCACATACAGGTATACTAATAATGCTGTAAGAATTAGTCACATTGAACTGCTCCTCAAAATAATTTCACTAAGAGCTAAAAGAAAAAAACAATAATTTACTAAATGTATTTCAGAAACCCTATTCTTATGGAACATAATCAGTGTGCTAAGAGTTTAAAAAATTGCGTTTGACTAAAGTAGGTAACAGGGCAAATGTTTTTCTTGATCTTACGTGACATACCAAAATCTGAACGAATGTTCTAGAATTTCAATTTCAGATGTGCCATTACCAACAAAATTAGGCAGCATGGAAGTGCATCTTATTTGAAAATAAAGCATTTTGAATTTTGATGTATCACAATTACTAAACCTTTTTTCTCAAAACAGTGAGCAAGACTTAGAAATCTTATGGATTTGTCCTTTATTTGAAGCATGTAAGTACCAATGCAGTGTCATACTTGTACTCATGCTTATCTTCAATTATAAGTGTTTAGTCAAAGAATTCACAGCCAGAAATACAGACTAGATATCTAAATCTAGCAAATGCAAATTTTGAAAAAATAAAATTGTTGAAAGATTGATTGCTAGGAATCAAGGGGACATGATTCTTCTTTCAGTATTTTGGTTTATCAAAACACTACTATCACTGATGGTTTTTGTGAAAAAAGGTCTCCTTATGAAAGTTACAGACTCCTTTTGGGCAAAGACCTTCTGGCATTCTCATATGTAAATGAAATACAAATGCTGGTCATAAATGTAGCCCTAAAGTCAACGTACCTCAGGGTACACAATGTATTTTCTTCCAACTGATCCCACACATCCCCAGAAAAAGGTGATTTAATACTACTGAGATTTAAAGTCCCTGTGGTAATGGAGTTGGGGCAGTTCTAAGAGAGCATTAAATAATACTCTCAGAGCATCTAACTTTAGTCATGGCCACAGGTCTGTACCCTTCCCACCAGCACACTGCCCAGACAGTGCCAGATTTCAGGTGTCAGACCAGTCACCCCAAGAGCACCCTCACCAGGTCTGACTGCTGGGGCTCAGGGCTTTTCCAGAGAGCTCCCACCAGGATTGCTGATGTTACAGCCTTGATGTGGGTCTGTGCCCATCCCCAGAGCTCTGTCCACTCACACCAGTGTTGGCCCTGTCCCAGGACACAGCCCTCAGCACTGTCCTGCTCCCGCAGGCTCTTGATGGTGAGACCCCTGACCCAGCCAGTCATGCAGCACAGATTGTCTTTGCTGCTCTTGATTTCATTTCTAGAACTTGAGAACATTTTTTCTATTTCAAGACATGGTAGGTTGCTTCTTAGAGTCAGGACAGTGGTTTTCATGTACTAATACCATAATAATGTCAGCAATTCAATCTACAGCTTTCACACCTGAAAAAGTCAGAAGATATAACTTATGAGACACAAATCCAAAGAAAAGCTTTGGTTTACAGAGCTTAAAGTACTGCTGTATGAAACTCACACACACCTGGACTACAGGTCTGCATGTGGAAAAGGAAAACCCCAAAGAACCTAAAAAATCCACATTTTGTGGGACTGTTTATGGCTTCCAGAATTTCCCATGTACTCTATCAGATCATAACAAAGTATTTTGCATTTTTCAACGTACCAAAGTGAGAAAAATGCATTTTAGAATAAAGGAGGCAAGGCATATATAAACAGCAGGCATAATGCTTGCTCAGCAAGATCCTGACCTGCAAAAGGGCTTCATATCCAAAAGTTATGAATCTTCTCAATTCTGACATAGTTTGATTACTTGGTTAAACAGCTGCACAGAAGTTTTGCCTAGCTTATTCCCACTGACTATTACAAGTACAACAATGCTGCCACCATAACATTTCTGATGGACAATGTGAAAAGGTGAATTTACTTCCCCATAAGCACACACACACTTCTTTTGGGAGCATGACATTCATAATCAAATCAATATGAGAAAAAAAATTACTGAAAAAATAAAAACTATTCGTAACACAATGATGGAAAGAAAAAAAAAAAACTCCCAAAACTATAAAAGGAAATATGTAGAAAGATGTTACTAGACCATTTCAGAAAAACACATATACCTTGCATCAATCAGAAACCACATATCAATGAGAAAGGCATGAAGTGTGGGAGTGACTGTTTATCAAACTATAGAAACAGTGAAAAACTACATTATTGTTAAATAAAATTATTAGCATGTAAGCAATACTTTAATCTAATATTTTCTTAACATCAAGAATAATTGGCTAGTTTTTTCCTCTAATTCCACCATGATTTTGAGATTCTTTGAATATTTGTCTATCAGTTTGACTAACAGTTGTAGAGGATGTGACCAAACAGATGATTTAACTTATCTGCTGCAGCAAATGGAATTGACTCTTATTATTTCAGAGGATAAGACTAATTCTTTAAAAATCATATCTCAGCTGTCAAACAGGATTGTTCCTTTAAGTACAATACTGAATTAACAGTAAAGAAAGTAAGAGTCACCTAAGAAGCTGTAAGGGAGAGCTCAGTAAAACTTGGATTAGTTTTACAGGTATATCAGGACCTCTTTTTCTTTCAAATCCAAATCATCAATGCACAGATTTATTTATTGCAGGTCCCATCATAAGCCGGGCATATATGCACACTACAGAGATAAAAAATTTGTTTTTTGCACATTCTACTTTTGTGGGAACTCCCTGAGCTGACTCTTCTCAAAACAGAAACTTGGTGGATCCTGTTTACTCGTTATAAAATGTAGAATAGTTATCTTACCTCTTCTGGTGTTTTATGTGGTATTAAATATACATAGGAAACTCAGGATTTCTTCTAGCACTACATAAAGTAACCTTACAGTTTTAACATATACCGTAAAGTTTAAAATGCATTTGATGGCCTAAGTATTCACAGGAGGAAAGCTCATTTACCCATCAGTTTTACAGCTCCAAGCAGGGCAGTGCTGTGTAAAAGATACTTTGTCATTCCCTGCCCTTCATACGCGGCTGCTTCCCCTGCTGTTGGGGGACTAAGACATACGAGCTTTCACAGTGCACAAGGCCAGAGACAATATTACATGGATGGAAAACGTGGACAATATCCTGTCCTACTGAATGCTATTTACAGGTTGTAATTGCACAATGTTACTTTGATACCTTATTTCTTCCAAGCCCTCATACCATTTAAATTAAGTAAACAAGAAATCATACAAACAAAAAACAGAAGTGAAGCAAAAAACTCAAAAGACTCATGATAGTCCCTATAAAGATAACTATCTAACTTTAGCACACATCTGTAGGTTTTTTTGTAAGTCCATTTTAAAGATTTGTGCTGAAATTTAATAACCCTGAAACATTTTTAGTATGCACTGCATTTCATTAGAATTAGAGTAGAATAAGGGTCTAAGGCACAAGAGGTCTCATCCACAGCCACATGTTCATAAAGCCTGAGAGCTGGGAGTTACAACTTTCATAGTATTAGCTTTCCCCCCCCCCCATTTTCCTGCCTATTTGTTGTGGTTTAGAAATTCTACTCTGCAATTTATTGCCCCTCTCCTCCCCATCCCTGACTGAGACTCCAAAATGTGTCCAAAGAGGAGAATTGGAAGCACACAGGTAAAGATGGCAGGACGAAGCAGCAATGAGGTAAGAAAACAAATAGTAACTGCAACAGTACCAATTAAAAAAAAGTGTTCAAGAAAAGAATGATTCACACACAAAATGTTCACCCAGCCCAACTTGACCAAACTCACAACCAGTGGCACCCCATCCCAACCACTCCCTCATCTGCCATCCTTACTCCATCAGAAGGAGCAACCTTTGCAGAAGTGAGTGTGCCCCTTTCTCCCACCTCTGGCAATGACACGGGATGGTTCTGAATAAAATTAGGTTCTTAGCCATGCCCAGGCAGATTCAGGCTCATTCCTCTCACAACTCCTGTGAAAACTTAGCCTGTCCTTGGCTGAAATCAGTACCTTGGTCCAGGCGAAACAGTGTGGAGTTAGCAAACCCCCTGCTGACCATGCTAGGGATGCAGAAGGAGCAATGAGTGGCAGCCAGTCATTCAATCCCACTTAGCTCCCACTTTCATGCCTCCAAGCAGTGCTACACTGCTTATAAGGCACTTAAGATTCTGCCTGCCTTTTCTTTACCTTTGTCCTTTTTTTGGCTACTAATTGTCTAAATTCCTCAGCACAGAGAAGATGACTTCTTCTTAATTCTGTTCACTGCACTGTGCTAAGAAAGTGTTGTGATGTGCCCTGTATGGAAAGTGGATTGAAAATAGTAATAGCATATTTAAATGATCAACCAGAGGAAAGAAACTCAAGACCAGTAAAGGATTTACAAGAGCAAAAGATGAGCTGACATCTCTGCAATCTGTTTGAGCCCAACATGAAAGAAAGAAAGGGGGCTCAGTGCAAGATTATATGTGTCATGGCCAACATTTAGACAGTGTAATAAACCTGAAAACTAAGTCATAGCATTCCAGTGAGTTGTAGCCAACTGTGAACATTATACATTATTTAAATGTAGTCTTGTATCTATAAACTACCATCATCTGTCCATATAATTACTTATGCATATACACAACCACTGATGAAATTTTCAGATGAGCTTAGTAGAAATTCTAATGCTCCTCTGTGATATTTGTAAACTGGGAGCCCAGACTCACAAGGGGAGGAATGGGAGTGACACACTAGATAAGACACAGGGAACGCCACAAAACAAGCAAAAAAACCCCCAAACCCCCAATTTTTCTCAGCTCTCATATTTAGTTCTGAAAATTTTAGGGAAGTTTTAGATCATGTCAGGAGTTTTTATCAGGAAAATATAGGTTCAATTTACATACCACTTACTGGATTTTTAAATTCTTCAGAAATTTTAAAAAGTTGGATTACAATAGGAAATTAGGAGACTTGTAGACATTGTAGATCAAATATCTTAGGTGATATTTACATCTCCTGTAATGAAGCACCAAGTGTTATGTAGTTACTCTATTTGAACCCAATGACTTGTATAGCAAAACATAACTCGCAGAAATGGAGAGACATTTTAAGAGGCATAAATCACCACTATTTTACTCCTGTACGTTTAGACAAAATGTGTATCTTATTTTATACTTGCAATTTTAGTTATATTCCACATCTACTCTTTCTTGCTGAGGTTCTGCTAGTGTAATAATTTTTCTGGTTTTCTCTGTTGCAAAGGTATTTCTGATCAAATCTTTCCATCAGCTGCATCTGCAGTGGATGGGAAAGGATTGATAAATTATTTTCCCCAAGCTCAATTCAGCAATAAAATACGATTTCTCTCTTTCAATTTTTGGTGTAATTTTATTTCCTCCTTCCCATTCCCATTTTGATTTCCTCAAAAATGAAAAGGAAAAAAAAAAAAGAAAAAGTGAGAGAGCAAGAAGAGCAAGAGGAAGCTTCAGCAGTTTATTCTCCATAGGGGATTCACATTCTGTGCATCAAATATGCTCATTTATTTAAAGATAGGTTTTAGCTCAGAAAGATGGAAGCATCAAAAGTAAAGGAAGATTGGAAGAAAATTATCAGGTAATTCTCATACTTCCAAATTCATATTCAAGTAAATAGACATCCCTTTTCATTCGAGATTTTTTTTGAAGGATCTGGGTTTTTATATACACTTGAAAGTTAAACACCTGTAACTGCCATTCTGAACAATGACCCTTGCAGTTCATGGGGAATACAGACTACAGCTGCTGAGTTTCTAGTTCAAAATCTTTCAATGCTTTAAAAAGGAGCTGGTTTTCCTGGAATGCAGAAAGAAGTGCAACACAGCTTACAGAGTATTACTGCAAACAAACAATTTAAAATAGCCATCTATGGATGCAAAATGCAATTCTCATGCAATTGCTAGTACTAATAAGTGGAAATGAAGTGTAAGCTCATTGTTATTCTCAAGGAAAGATGCTGAAGGTGTTTAAAGTTAAAGCACCATTCTCAATCCTAAACACAACAGAATACACAAAGAATCCGCATTGGAAAATAATTAAATTTCTTATTTTCTATGTCTCTGTGGATTTGGAAAGGAGGTCATTGTTCCACCTCATGGTGGACATCTCTTCAGGCTGCTGCTGATACAACTTCTTGGTGTCTTGATTATTTAGAGACCATTTAATTGCCATTACTACTATGATTATTTTTTTCTTTAAAGCTAAACATTCTTAAGAATAGTTTCTTATAATTCATGCATTTAAGTCAAATTGATAGAAAGGAAAAACATACAGAAATTCAAGTCAAATTGATAGAAGAAAATGCATACTCCTATGCCAGAAAGAGTAATTGATACAAATTAAATTGGATATCAGAGTAAGCTTGCACTGTACATTTCTTTATTGAAAGTACTATATATTATAAATAAATGCACTATTTAAATTATTTTATGTGTTATAATGTATTTTCTGTCCTCTATTAGAAAGTTTTTTTCCTTTACTAAGTGGTATCAAATTCAGATAGGATCAAAGGAAATGCCTACACAAAATCGAAACTTTACAAGAGATGGTTGGGAGCAGGAAATAAATCCCAATGAGAAGTCCCTCCCCTACACTTATCATTTTGTGTCAAAGGTTGCTTACTTCCTCCAAGTATTTATATTATAATGTCTTAAATATTTTGATGTTGCTGTATAGTATCCCAAAGACAAATATCCCTTTGCCTTCAATGGGGAGAAAGATTTAATTTGGGGCATTTTACTCTGCAACATCATTACTTGACACCTCTACCATCTACAGAGAAGTTTCCCTTGCATACTTACAGCGAATTCAATTAAGCTATGAAAAACAAAGTTTCATTGTAGTACTTGCAATCTAAAAGAGATGATTAAGGAACATCCAAGGCATGCAGAGGTATAAATTAGCCACATAAAAGGATGTTAACAAGGCCAACATTATACAGATAGAGCACAAGCCACATTATTTAGCCAGGATTAGATCTAACTGTTCAGCAGATTATAGTCAGAGTTAAAAAGCTATACGCATTTCCAATTTTAAAAGATAATGTACTGTAAGACTTAAAATAAGAACCTATTGTAGAAAAAACAAAGTCCCTAAGGAGCATCCCCACAGACATGCATTCACTTCAAAGCAATACTTTCAGTAATTTCAAAATTAATTAAAGACATTATTAGAAAGAAAAAAAAAGTTTGTGCAGCATTTTTTACTGAGAACATGGTACCATTGAATGAATGTAACTTTAGGTGGTGTGCTTGAGGTTTTGACTTGTACAGAGCTGCTTTCTTTTCATAGTAGCTGGTATGATTTGGATTTGTGCTGAAAACAGTGCTGATGATATCTCAGAGACCTTTTAGCTATTGCTGAGCAGTGCTTGCACAGAGTCAAGGCTTTTCTGCTCCTCACACTACTGCAAGCAGGCTGTGGGTGCACAAGAAGCTGGGAGGGGACACAGCCAGGACAGCTGGTTCAGGCTGACCCCAGGGATATTCCACACCACACAGCATCATGTTCATCATGTAAAGAGGGGAGAGGAAGAAAGGGGCAAGAGATGTTCAGAGTGATGGCCTTTGTCTTCCCAAGTCAGCATTGCATATATGAGCCCTGCTTTCCTGGAGATGGCCTGAACATCGGAAGTGGTGAATGAATTCCTTATTTTGCTTTTCTTGTGTATGCACCTTTGCTTTTCTTCTCAGACTGCCGTTATCTCAACCCATGAATTTTCACATTGCTACTCTCTCCCCATCCCACTGGGGTGAGCAAACAAGCGAGTAGCTGCGTGGGCTCAGTTGCTTGCTGAGGCTAAACCATAGCAAGGTGTTGAGTAGGAGGTTAGCTCTGACTCATTCTGTCAGCCAGAAAAATGGAGCTGGACCAAGCAGAGATACTTTTTTTTTTGTGTGTGTGTGTCAATAAATTTCCCCATGACACAAGATTTCTTGTCGTGCCATTTCTGTTCAGCACATGGTATTATCCTGCTTTTGATTCCTCAGAGAATCACCTTAAACATCCCTAAGCAGATTGCAGCAAACCCAGGAACAAAGAGACAAATACTAAAAGATCTCTCTCACTAAGGAAAAATTAACAAAACTGAGGCCAGACCCTGAGTAATTATACTGAAGGAACAGGCTATGATCAAAAAGAGAAGTCTATGTGCAATTACATATTCTTTTGGAAAAGGCAATCAGATTTTACAAGGTGTCTAACTAAATTACATGCTGCTGGGGTTACTAGAGCTAGTTGCAACAACAGTCATAGTTACAATTAAAGAATTTTTAATAAATAAGAGCCTTTCACAGTTGAAATCTTACACAAGTTTGAGAACAGTCTTTTATACCCCATATATTTACATTATTCCCCCAACACTAGCAGCAGGAAATGCATAAAGAATGAATGACCATTGCCTTGGCTTGATTAAATACTTGATTTTAACTACCTGGTTTTATTTATATGAAGTCTTCTACATGGCGATTTCCTTTACGATGCAGTATATTTATACAGAGAAATACTGAAATTTCTGGTACTATAAGAGGTTAAAATTTAAATTTTATGAACATGGAAGCAACATAAAACTTACTATTTAGCCATTAAATCAAAATTTAAAAAAAAAATATTTTCCTTATCAAGGCAGTTTCTTAAGTTCATAGTATAACCCTGCTCTTTGTGCAATGTGAATTGTGCTTGAGATGAAAGCATCCTTTTCTTAGAAGCACCAGCTTGCAGCTACAACTCCCTTTTCTTCTCTACAACTACACCTGCAGTTTATAACATTCTCAAGCAGAGAAGGATAAGTTCAGACTCTCATTTCTATTGTTTGCACTGAACCTGGCTGAAAAAAGAAATGTACCTATAGAGATAGACTGGAGGCTCTCCTGCAACAATCCTTAGCAGAAACCTTTAACAAAACCAGGACTGCTCTGCAAAGGAATACTGCTTGCTTCATGGCACAGTTTTACATCAGACACAGGTGTTATTACTACTCTACTCTGTCATGAGAAAGAACATTGCTTGGATTGAGCACTCCTGGCTGCTTTCAAACAGGATTAAGAAAGTACTGCCAACTACCATGAAGAAATGAAAAAAAAAAAAACCCTCATGAAAAAACTCCTTTCCTAGAGATAAAATTCACTAGTTATCTCGGTGATTGATTTTAAAGTTGTACTAAAACTATTAAAGTCATACTTTCATAAGCAATTGCCCCATATAAACAGCCTGTAATCTTTCTTCTTCACTTGCCCCACATAATGCAGAAAACAGCTGCTTTTATACTTATGCCTTTGGATGGGCTGACAAGAATGCTCTAACAGTGTCATAATGCAACTGGGCTACCAACAAAATGCCTTTTACTTAATTTTTTTACTAAAAGACTTGAAACGAAGACTATATTCCAAAACTCCAAAATTTCACTTATCCAAAGAAAGACTCTTCCAGGAAATCAAGTCTCCTAATTTCAAGCCACTCTTGAGCTTAAGTGAATTCAGTTTTACTGCCTTAGTAATTTAGCCTTTATTGGGATAAAGATAATTGCAGCTCTTCCTGCCAAATCACTGTCACATGGCAGAAGTGAATACAGAAGTAGTATAGGAAGAAAAGAGAGAGCACCAGAAGCATGGCTCTAAAGTTTACCTAGCTTTGCAGCCTCCCCTACACTTTTTGGTTGGTTTTAAATTAATTCTTAAGGCAGGACAAACTCAGCTTCAGACACAGTAGAGATAGCTAACAGCTAATTGAAAACAGTCCAAATAGGTTCAGGCACACATACCAAGGAGTGAATTGCACTAAATATTATATTCCTTACAGAATAACACAGGTGAAGTCACTTCCATTTGAAATAAAACAGCAAATCTTGATCACTTTTTAGAAATAAAATTTTTCATCATTCAGAAGATTCTTCATCCCAGCTGAACTCACTTGTCTCAATCCTCTTTAAAAGTGTTAAATATATGCTGTGCTTTCTCAGGGGGCTATTGTAGCTCTGTATCCCAATAGCATGTGGTTTAATTTTCATATGGATGTATTCACTTCTCCTCATACTCTGTCTGGAGTTTAGGATCCAAAAATCCTGTAACAACACAACCCAAACCCTAATTTGTACTCATGACTCCTGCAGAGGATCTAGCTCTAAGCAAAAGGAATCCCAGCTCAGGTAAGTGTTTTCAGAAGATTCACTACATGCCCACAGACAAATGCTGTACTTTGATCTCAGGGCACCTTCTTTGGCTGTTGCGCCCCTGTGAATGCCAAAACCACACGGCTCGCTTTGGATTGCAAATTAGCCAAACCCTTTTGCATTTCCTGTCTTTAGGAATTTTTATCTGATTTGTTTTGGATTGGAGTCTGTCCATTCCCTCATCTTTTTTCTTCTTTCTTCACTTAAGGAAATTGTTTTAGATAAGACATCAATACACTTTGAGAAATTCTCAAATTTAACTAATTTTACACCTGTATTCTCAGACCTTGTCTCACAGGTGTATGAGTCTCTTCTGAGTCTCTTGAAAGCAGTTTAGCCTTCAGTTTACTGCTGTAGCCTGTTCTTTACTGCCAGGAGACTGGCTCTCTACAAATTAAATCAGAGCTAGAATGACTGTTTAGTAGCAAGAGGTCTAAATTAGCCCAGAGCTCCTCTTTAAAAAGTTTTACATCAATAGCACTTAATATTGATAAAACGTGTTTCACTCATTTAGTGAAGCACCAGTATATTCTAATATTGCAGTTTATGCTTCTGAGATTAAAAGATCTTCTCTTGATTCTATATTCACAAATTTCTAATTGCTTATCACCATGAGAATAGCAGGAACAAAGACATATTTCATTATTTTTTTCCCCTCAGTGTGTGGGTCATACAAGAGCATTATATGTTCTTCAGCAGGCACTGTTGAGGCTTGACATCGGTAATTTAATGTGTTAACCCTGCTGAAGCTGGCTCAGATTGTTTCTGTCACAACATGTTTAAAGAGCTGCACGGTCAGTCCCATGCTGATACGAGAACTGTCAGTCAGGCTGTGGCATTCTTTGCTGAACAGATGACTGACACCGAGAAGTTCAAATGCTCAAAGTGTCAGCTCTTCAGGAGGCTGCTACACAGTCTTAGTCAGCATACAGATTATTTTAATGATTACATTTTCGATATTAAACTCATTATATTCTAGAATAACACCAAAGTAATAATGTTGGGACCTTTAAAGCAAACAAACAAACAAACCACAAATAAAACCAAGCTTGTAAAAGCTTATACTATTTCTGAATGTTCTTCAGAATATGATAGACCTCTTAGAATTCAGTGTAGCTTAATTTCATTATTTTTTTACAAACAAGCAAGGTCTTCAGTCACTCCAAAAAATGAAATCTATTTCCTGGTTACAGACTGCACTCTGGCTTTCACCAAAGTAGTGAACAGAAACAGATACTTTCTAACCTTCCCATTTTCAAAGAGCTGTTTTAACCAGAAAGACTGAACATTTTTTTCCCCTTCCTCTTTTACAGTACATGAAACATATGGTGTTAAGGGATGCTATAAACTGCTGGTCCCTCCAACAAGCTCCATGATCTGGGGGTTCCTCTTTGTGGGAGTCCACGATGTTCCCCTGGCTTCCCTGGGTGCTTCTAGACCCCCCTGGCAGGGGAGTCAGAGACCCTGGCATGGTGCCCAGAGGTCCTGGGGGCTGGACTTGGGTCCCTGGAGAAATTTGCCAACATTGCAGGAAGAATTACAAGTCACAAAAAATAAGTAGAGTATAAATTAGAGTGTTAGAAGGTAGAAAAAGTGGATTTCTAGGAATGTTTATATTAGGGAGTTCGTGGCTAACATGGAGGATTTTGAGCATGGTACTTCTCTTCCTTCTTCTTCTTTAAGCAATCCATGTTGAGTGCCACCCTGGCATCCTTTGATTGGACGGGGACAAAGTTACACAGTGTAATAAAATTGTAGTGTATTGGAAAATAATTGTAAATATTAGGTAGATAGTTTAGAGTATAAAAGATAAGACCTGGACGACAAGCTGAACAGACTGCTGTCAGCTAGAGAAAAATTCCTTAGATAAGAAACAATAAACAAACATGGAAAACCCTGAAAAATGGCCTTCAGCATTTCTTCGGCATTGGGGGCTGGGAAAAACCTGGACTTTAAACCACCGACATGTCCTGCTGTGGGGATCTCAGGATCAGGAGACCCTGGCAGACAGTGACACTCTTGACCAGATCAATGGATGCAGCTGCTGCTTTCCCATTTGCAGATCCAAACAGCAGCACTCCCAAGTCCTATTCCCCAGGCATAAGCAAAAAAACCACAACCAGGGCCTGCCACAGAGAAGGAAGGCATTTACAGCCCAGCCTAATGCTACCAGGACTGACAGAAACACAGACAGCTCCATCCCCTCCTCCTCTGGGGCTGGCAGAGACAGGAACTCACTCATTTGGGTGTACACAAGACACTCTCCCAGCCCACCAGTTGGCCATCGCAGTGGTCACTACCAACAGATACACACTTGTCCCACAGGCATTCCACACCTGCAGCTACCCTTAAATACCTGCACAGACCTTCCATCTACCTGACACTCCTTCCCAAATCTGGGCCCTCCTCCTAGTTGCTGGTGAGTTCAGCTTGGAGTTTTCTGGCAAAGATGCATGAATACCTGTTCTGCAGGTAACACAGGCATTCACTGTTCCTGCAGCCAGCACCAGGTACCCAGGTTGTGATCCATGGTCCCACTCAAGCCATCCATGCTGGCCTCCTTCCTTGTTCTAGTCCCTCTAGTAGCTGGTTTTCAGGACACACACTGCTTCTTCACAGCAGCTGGGAGACCCTCAGCCCCACAGTTGCTCATACTGTAGTACAGGGTATCTACACTCCAGTCTGACCCCGCTAGCTGGCACCCACTGCACTCAAACCAGTTCACCCAGTAGCTGGTAATCACACATACAGGATGGAGAATGAGATCATGCAGAGAGAGAGAGATTTATGAGAGTCTTTAAACAGGCAGGACAGACTATGGTAATCTGGAAGAAGGCTGTCACACAAGTCCACTGCCCAGCCCTAGTTTACATAAGATAGCTCTTTCATAGCCTCCTCTACATGCCCCAGCTTTGTATCTCCCCAACTCCCTTCCCCTAAAAATTTCTTGTAACCATTACATAGTCACTAGAGCCTCCTGTAAATATTCCAAATCCTCACATTCCTAGTTTTCCACTTCTTATCAGTCACAAAATCCAGGTGGCCCTCTCCAGAGCTCTGTCTGCATATTCATTTGATAGCACTTCAATTTGTAGCTCAAGACTTTTGGTCTTTGGCACTGCTTCTCACATCTCCTCAGGTGCAGACTCTGTGCTTCTGTTTATCACTTCCCCTTCAGCATCAAAACAATCCTTGATCATATAAGCTCAATGAAGCATATAGTCATCTTCCACATGCCCTGACATACTGGGCACAAGTTTTTGTTATCTACTGCAAATGTAAGACCCAGAATGCAAGACCTAGAACGTGAGTTTCTTTTGTGAAGCACTGAAAACACTTTAACCTGTAAGTTGTTACAGAGAACAACATCCATTTCTTAGACATGTGTTACACTACTAATGGCTGCTCACCAAAAACCTGTCTTTCAGATTTATTAGGTCCTTCATATAGTTTAGGCATTATTTTAATTCTTCATTCTCTGATAAACTTTGTTATAATACTAATCAGAAAGCATGGGAGAATAGTAATAATTAGCTAAGAGCATTCCAATCCTACAAGGGCTACACATACAAGTAAAGTAATCATGCCAGAGCTTATTTTTTTTACGACCCTTAAGCTAAGTAGCATGATACAAAAGATGATAACCTCCAAATTGGCTCTGAAGTACTCTTTTGAACTGTGCCAGGAATTATTTGACTGGAGACAGAAATCACACATGGGACCACTGTATCACTCTAGCTGTAAAATCAAGACTCAGTACCGAGGTCTCCGAACCATTAAATTCACTGGTACTGAGATAAGCCCCAGGTGTCCACCTTCAGCCAGAAACTCTCTCTTCTACAAACACAGTCTCTAGACAGTCATCCTACTATACATACTTTATCCTGCTGCATATACTTTAAATATTAAAAAAAATAACTAGCACATTAATTATTTTACTTTTTTAAGTTATGACTATGCTTAATCATAGCCAAAGATAGGGAGAAATACACAACAAACTTTGCTAATAAATATTTGCTATGTTCTAGTAATTTCTATGACTTGAAGTAGCTCTAGAAATTTGTATAGATACAGAATTCCTTTATTTTTCCCAGAGTTCAAAGGAGTTCAGTCTGTTCTAACCTTTCCTCACCCTTGGGGTACGTCATGTCCTGCCATAAGATGCAATGACATTAGTGCACCTGTTGTAGTTAAATTAACAATACATTCACTCAAGGAAAAATTATATAAAACACTTGAGCCAAGAGTAGGAAAGAAGTGCAGTGGAAAATGTCCCTTCATAAAAAAAGAATTTCCAGGAATTACACCTTTTGCTTGCCTGAAGCTAGTTATTGAAATATCTGACTATTGTTTCCATCAAATGCACAAAACTCTTCAGCTCTAATGGAGACTCCTATAAATCATACACTTAAAAAAAGGACAAGCTGCAGTAAGAGTAGCAAGTATTATTGAACTAATAAACTGCTTTCAAAAGGCCTCCACCAGTACCCATTGCATATATCATGATCAATTATGGCACAATAAGTCCACTGTCACTTTTAATCTTTTTTTGCCATCCAGGCCTAAAAGCCTCAACAGAATCAGCCTACCACCATCACTAAGTCTTCCCTGGTTCCTTAAAAGACCACCAGCTCACCTTCCATAAATGAAAGGAGGGAAATGGCTCAGGCTTGTCCTTATCACCTTATCCCCATGTATGAAATGTAACTTTAAATTAGAATTCCTTCCTTCTTATTTATCATGTCCTTCCTTATGCAGATTTAAAATTCTTTTTCACCTGCTGATATCTGTATCTGAGGAGGACAGGGCCTGGGTGGGGAGAGAAGGCAGGGGTTCAAAGTTTTGGAGCAGCAGCTATTTCTGCTCATGCACGTGTATCAAACTCTAAGACATTGTGTGTGCACCTCTGCAGAGTTAACTCATCATCCCCTGGTAAATGATTTGTGACAGACAAAATGTTCCATTTGTTTGCTCATGGTTTCAGAACTCTGGGGCTATTTATCAGGCATGAGGAAATTTCTGAAGTGCTCTCAGGAAAATACCAGGCTCAACTGGAAGCAGGTTCTAGGGAGGAGAAAAAGATTGGAAGTAACAAGCAGATATTATCTGCAGGACAAGTGTGAACTGAGAAACTCCTGAGAAAAGAGTGAAAGAGAGCGGAACAGAGAAGTCGATTTCACCTCTTTCATTTCCATTTGTTTCACCCTACATAGCTGGTTATTATATTTTAATTTCCTTTTAATAAACAGACCTTCAGAGTTAAGAAGCTAAGTTTCTTTTTTCAGTCATTGCTCTTAAAACTGAGGTGTTCCTGTCTCCAGATTCAGTCCAGCATAAATGACATGACTCACAGGTTCAAAAGATTTTTGGGATTGGAAGGAGTCCAAAAAGATCCAGCTCAAACTCTCAAGTAAATGGCTCATATGGTGACTTACCCACAACCTTGGTGTTATTAGGACCATGCTCTAACCAACTGTTCCATCATACATATAAATATTAAGATAAGAGTTCAAAGAACAGCGTTGAAATAATTAAAACTTCAAGTATATGCAGGTCTTAAGAGACTGTATCTGAGTTTCTTGGGCTTATATCTAAAAGAACTAAATGAATCATCTTTGCAGCATCTTAAATAGCACATTAATTTTCCATTGCGTTTCCTTTACAATCATACACAGCAGGAGTCTCCATTAATTGCTTGCACAGTTTTTGTGTATGGCACTGGCTCAGACACTAACAGACACACCTGTATTGCTAAGCTGTTTACATGCTCTTTGCTAGGGTTTGGCCCCAGCATTGCCCCAGGAAATGAAGCAATCTGGCCCTGGAGTCTGCTCTCTGCTGTCCATTCAAAACAAGGCTGCACACTTTCCTTGGCTCCAGGACTGGAGCAGGCCCCAATGTGGGAGATTTTCCAGACTGTGGTATTGTCCAGGAGACTGCTATGACAGAACTATGCCAGGGATCAACGCAGCCACTCAGCATCTTACATGACCAAGCTTCACTGCCCCAGCAGCGTCACCTTTAACCTGTCAGTATAGATGCACCTTCCTGGACATAGCTGAGTGGGTGGTGATAGAATCTCCCCAGCAGCTGCTTGTGTGCAAATCTTCCCTGCTGGGGGGACAATCACTGTTTAGCTGTACATCATGGGAGCCATGTCCCACCACGTGTCCTCAGGACCCTAAGATATACTCCCACCTGATTTGTTTTGTGGTATAGACATAGACTTGAAAGTTCATAAGATTTCTTTTTGCTATATTTAAGTACACTTGAAAAAGAGGAAATCAAACTGTGCTTTGAAATACAGTATCTGGTATTTCAACAATGAAGCCAAATAGAAGAGTGATAAACATTTCTGAAATTCAAACGGATAATACAATCAGATAAATACAATCTAGTGCATCTGAAAAATCAGGAGGAACAGAAAATACATATTTATTCAAGTAAAGATATTTTTAGTAATCATTGATCATGAAATGAGCATATCTAATATAAGGAAAAATATCATAGACGTATATCACCTTCAGTCAGGAAAAATGCCTTCTTTAGGTTCCAAATTCTTTTAAGTGAGAGTTTACAACAGTAGATTCATGTGAGATTGTCATTACAAAGAAAAACTGATACATCAGCCATCCTAGGAGGAATGAAATATAAAGTAATCAATATTTACTGTTTTACTACCATGATGGCACTGGCTGAATTGTAATTATGGTCAGAAATATTTGATGAGCAGACATAAGAAAAGTACAATTTAGTATTGTATACAATGAGCAAGTACTTTAAACTTAACTGAAGCAGTGATCCATCATTTGTGTCAAACATGACAGTGCAATCATGCAATAAATGCATGCTGTGTCAGATGCTGCTGATTAAAGAGACATGACTGCTGCTGAATCACGTGATTATGTTCCTCTCTATCTCATCTGCTATTAATAACAGATGCAAACGTCTAAGAATAAAAGTAGTGGAGAATTGCTGTAAATGCAAACAAGAATAGATGGATAAGCACATAAAAGTGAAGTGTCAGCATCAAAGGAAGATAGAAATAAAAAAACAAAAACCTGATAAGGCTGTAATGTGAAATGAACCATATTATCAGAAAAAAATGTCACATTAATACGTGTTGTAGAATTTTACACTGTGTACTCCTTTTTCATCACTTCCCTGCAGCCTTGAACTGCTACATATAGTTCAGATTTCATTAAAATAATAGCATAATGGAATGCCTTTTAAAATTATACTTGCTTGATAAAATATGATTTAAAGACCGATATCTACCAAAGAATACATACCCACAAGGGTTTCAGTGCCAGGATGCTTTTAAAAATTCACCAGTTTCTTGTGAATTCAACTTGCACAGAGATAGATAAAAAAGAGTACACAGTGCTCTGAATCAACACAGAGAAAAAAGTATGCTGAAATTGGCACCAGTTTCCAAAACAGAGCCTACAGCTGGGGGGAAAAAAGGGACTTTTAACTACATTTTCTCTTCTTAGCCCCTTCGGAGTCCTTTTTTGGGTGATGTGAAAAAAGAGAATAGATTGCTGCCTCCCTAAGTCTTTTCACAGCTGATTCACACAGCAGACATCCATAACCAGTTCTATTCTACACAAAGAGAGCAAGGCATCCTTCAGATCATACTTTTTGCTGTAACTATACCGAATTACTGCTTGAATTGAATATCAGGAGTGGTATCAGCTTCATGACAATTCTATTTAGCTTTGTATTTGAGAACAGTATAGCACAGACAAAAGGGCATCTAAGAAGTCCCAGGGAAAACTGTGGCCAAGTCCCAATTTACTTACAGAGTGCAGAGTAGGGGAAGAAGGAGCACAGTTATTTGATATCGTCTATGGATGTCGCCACAACACAGTATGTGGGTGCTGCTTGCCATGGCAGGGTTACAGACATAAAATTTTGAGGCTAAATCAAAATCCTTTTTCTTTTTTCCCCTAGACAAAGCTATGATTTCTGAGAGAGGTGCTTAGAGAAGCAATTTACATTGCTCCATAGCCAGGTATCTTTTTCCATCACTAATCTGCCAATGGAGCACATTACTGAGCCAGTCATAAT
>JAOTQP010001546.1:89957032-89971900 GCA_026413545.1 Cichladusa arquata | reverse complement strand
AAGAATTAGAGACGTACCGTTGTCCCCTAAGTTTCCTACTGAAAAAACATAGCTAAAGCCACTCCATTTTTTGAGCAAGCTCCAGATATTTAAGTCATTTATTATTCCAGTAGCAAGTAGCAACTTGTCATTTTTGGCAAAATCTGAAGTCCTGGCATTATTTTCAAAAGTGGCAGAAGATTAAACTTTTTTTTATTATCTTAAGCACACAAGAGACTGAATTTGAAATAGCAATAGTTTAGAAATCAAAACACCTTTCTTGGAAGAAATAAACTCCTGTGCTCTGTGGGACTGTTCCTTGAAAATTGTTATGCTTGAATTTTTTTCTATTCACGCTGTTAATCCAAAGTTTTAGAAGTTTTCTTTTTGTATGAGTAACAGAATCAAAGCAGATTTTATTGACAAATTCTGTGTTTGAAAGAAACATACAGCTAAGTGTCTGCTTGAGTTTGGTCTGCATTGTCTTTAGAATAATTGCCTTTTGTTATTTCCCTCTATTTCCCCTGAAAAGAAATATTTTAACTTATGGTCTTTATGACTTTTCCCTCAACATTGAAATATTAATCTTATATTAACCACAACAGTGTAATAGTAAAATACACTCATTTTGATTTTCATCAGTTGTTCTTACATATATAGCACTTCAGAGATTCCTAAAACACTTACAAAGTATTCCCTGGCTTTTCCTCAGAGCACATTAGTTTTGCTAGGTTGCACCTCTGGCTTGCTTTTATCTCTCAGGTTTCACTGAGAAATTACAAAATGTAATACAATAAACACCACATATATGCTGTTTATACTCCTTTGAAATAAAAAAAAAATCCCAGTAACAAAATAATGTTGAACTAACTGTGTCAATCCAGAAAAACAAATTCCCTCTACTAACATCAATGAAGAACCTCTATCATCAACAGAAAATAGCTTAATAAATCTGTCAGAAAGCAAAAGTAAAGGTATTATTAAATCCTACTGTTGAGACAAGGTGAAATGTTTTTTTTTTTTTTTTTATTGTGCTCTGATCTCTATTAGACTTAACGTGTAATTAGGTTCCTAAACTGCCTAGTATGGCCTTTTACCTCCCTAAAAAGGATTTATACTTCAGTCTGCTCTGCATTTAACTTGGAAAAGCAGACACAGCCCTTCACGATTTCACCCTTTTCACTTTTTGTACTACACAGACAAGAATTCGGGCAGTGGCACTCTGGCCAAATTAGGGTATCCAATTTACCTTTTAGTTGAAAGGGTATTACTATTTTTTTTTTTCTCCTGTATATTTGGTTTCAGACAGACTGGTTCACTAGTTCAGTTCCTTTTGACTAATCAACTGATTTCTATAGTTGACTAATACATGTGTTGAAAAAAAAAAAGCAGTGTACTGCAAAAGGAAATATGAATAATTTCCACAGCTTTTCCACTGTCCCTACAAGTAAAATGGCTTCTTTTACATCTCTGTGAGTTCATATTTTTCCTGACACATTAATGAGATTAAATAATATTTTTTTTCCTAAGTTTACTATGTATCCAAAATTGAAAATTACATAGTTCTCTTGTGATCCTGGATTATCTTTTTTAACCCATACTTAATGAAATAATTACTTAGTCAATGAAAAGCATTTATTATTAAAGCATCATGAACACATAGCTGAAGAAACTAAAGGGACAAAATCTCTGATATTCATAAGTGATAAAAGAAACAAAACTTTTAGATTGTGCTACTAGGAAAATACAGCTCTTACATGGATTTTTCTAAAAATCAAGATTATGAAACGAATTATGCCTAGCTCTCAATGAACATTTATTCCACCTAAAGTTTTAGGTGCCTATTGGCACAGAGAATTTAAGGGGATCCATAAACTTCAGTGTGTGGATGAGCACTCCAATACTGAACACTAATAACCCAAACAAAGAAATACAAGGATTGACAAGAATTTAATAAAGCATGTGATTTACACTGAAAGGAATGTTTCTGCTCAATGAATTTCACTGGCTCATGCTTGTCTACACCTGCTCTATCTTCAGTTACTTTATAGTCTGCTTTTGTCTCTGCTTAAACTGTACATGTGACTGTGAGATGCTTAATTAATCATAAATGTCATCAGAATCCCACACTGACTTCCTTACTGTACAAGAAGGACATCACAAACTTATTGGTTTATACTGATATTAAAATGTTGTCTACCAGATTTGATATTGTTCAACTACAACTTTATGCTCTTACATTCTGATCCAGAAAAGCCTGGAAAACAGAAGGCTACTTATGAAAAGAATAACCTCCTGAGTTCACATAAAATACTAAGCAGTTTGTACTTTCTTCTAGATTAGAGCAAATGTGGAATTAAGTTTAAGGATTATTGCATGTAAATGAGCGAGCTCAAATTCCTTTTGTCTTTTTTTACTCAACTTCTTACTGTCTTAATTTTACATACACATGGTGTAAAATAATATCACTTGTCAGAGGAATTCCTCATTCAGTACTCTCTTGGGCTGTGCAATTAATTCTAGTTTAAATGATCTTAAGTGTGAGATCTACCCAACCCAGTGTGATCTTCTCCATTATTTACTTCATTTGGTGCGACCCATCCAATTTTGGTGTTGAAATTGAACCAGTTGAATTCACTTTTCATTCCTTCTTTTTGCTTTATTCTCCAGGCGCCTGCTTGGTGTTTGTGTTTTGAATGTGTATTTAAATTAATTTTTAAAATATCCTTGTTTTTAATGTTTAAAATATATACTACTGAAAAGATGAGGAGGAACAGTTTTGCTGTGTTGAGGACTGGCTGAAACAGGATAAGAGTTGCCTTGGGTCAGACTTAACAGGTGGGACATTGCTGTAGGTGCCTGCTATAAACCACATGATGAATAGAAACTAGACACAGGCTTTCTTGGACAGCAGAAAGAAGCCTCATGTTCATTACTAGTACTTATGGGGAACTTCAACCAAGAAGATACCCACTGAGAAGGAAATAAGCTTGGGTGTGAACAAGGCAGAAGGCTTCTGCAGCCTGTTTATGACCTTTTCTTGATGCAGGTGATTGACAAACTGACTAGGGAGATGCTCTGCTGGGTCTGTTCATGACAGGACAGAAGAAGTGGTCAAGGATGTGAAGGCCAATGGCAGCCTGGGCTGCAATGACTATGAAACTATGAAGTTTAAACTCTTGAAGAAAATGAGCAAGAAAAGCAGAAGAGTTATAAATAATGGAATTAAACCCCTGTATTTAATGTGAACTGATTTTCAATTGTCTAGGGATCTGATTAACAGGATCCCATTGCCAACAACCTTGGAAAGTAGAGGCCCAGCAATGCTACTTGACTTCCAAGGGAACCTTCCTCTATGCATTCAGACACGAAGCAAGCAAAGCAAGCATAGCAGAAGGTCAGCAGACATAAGCCATGACCTCCTATCTGAGTTCAAAAGACCAAAGAAAGTACCCGGAAGATGGCTAGGGATACACTACTCATGACAGATTTAGAAATGTTGTACTGCAGGCAAGAACAGAGTTCAGAAAATTACGGCACAGCTGGAATCAGAAAAAAGCAAGGGAGGCGGTTTGGTTGAAGAGCGATTTTTTTTTTTTACATCCAAATTAGGCAGCAAAAGATAGACTAAAGAGTGTGGTGGTGCAGGGATACAATCATTCTGTGACACAGAGGTGTCTTTCACCTAATGATGAAAGACCAACATACTCAAAGGCCTTTATGCCTTAGTCTTTACTGGAAAGGTCTGCCCTCTGGCCTTCCAGTTCCCCAGGGCTAATAGAGGCCTGTGGTAGAGAAGCAGCACCCTCAGTAGAAGATAACAGAGCTATGGAGGGCATAGGATCTGATGGGATGCACCCCAGAGTGCTGAGGGAGCTGTTCCCTGCCACTGCAAGGCCACTTCTATCAACTTTGACACATCACAGAAGCAGAGGGAGGTTCTGCATGATTGCAAATAAGCATGAATTACTCAGTGCTTCAGGAAGCTCAGGAAGTATGGAGGGAAACACTGTGCAGTCAGCTTCACCTCAGTACATAAAGTTGCAAAGCAAATTCTTCCCAAAGCCATATCTACTCTGAGTGGAGTGTGAGCCATACATTCTTTAGAGATCCCATCCTACCTAAATTATTCTATGTTTGTGATTTTTGCCCTAAACCAGCACTGTTAACTCATTGTCAAGCTCACTGGTGGAAAGAGGACCTGACACTGTTTCTTGGATTCCAAATCAGGGTTCACATACATCCATACTGTTTTGTGCCATGAGAAACCACAATGTGATAGGTGAAAAGATTATATCTGTTATGTTTGAACATATGATATGGATGTATATGTATGGATGCATGCTGCACATTCCTATTAGTGATGTGAATATCTCTTGGTATGTGTATTTGTGACTAACACTAATCATACAAAAAAATATCCAAATCCAGCAGCCTATTTGTTCTCCAAGTGAAATTACTCTGAAGAGAAGAAAATGAAAGTGAACCAAAGAAACAGTAAATTTGCAATGTTTATATGGTATGATAGGTACTAAAGTAAGCCCTTTAAGCAATACATTTTTAAATCACCAGTTCAGGTTCTACATTAAATAAAATGGAACCATTAAATGACAGTGATCTTCACTATCAAAGTGCTAATAAATAAACCACTATGAATAGCTCATGCTCATATAAGTCTTTCTGAAGGAACTCCACCTATAGAAAGCAATACAAGTGCCGAGATTTAATCTAGTCTCCTTGAACTAAAAAGAAAAAAAAAAAAAAAGTGTGAGTGGAAAAAAAATACTATGAGTGGAAACAAACTTGGATATGTAAGCAAAGACAAGACAAAATTACCTGTCTTAAAACAAGAAATGTAGGGAAAAGTTCTTTAGAGGAATATCTTCTCTTTCACTTCTCCTACCATTAACGATTTGCCAATCCCCTCAATACTGTGTTTTCTTAGAGCACATATTTGAACACACATCAGAACATTCTGGCCAGTTGACTTGAACTGCAATTCCAGAATAACATGCAAAGCACTAAAATCCATTTAGAATATAGTTTGCTTGCTCTAAAAATATGATTGTCTACCATGTGATCCTATTTATTGGCTCCATTATTCCATTTCTTCCCAATTGCTTATTCTCATGCTATAATCATAGCTTCATGCTATAATCATGGCTGATGTCAGAGTCAACATTTTCCTGAACATTTTCATTGAAAGCCTCTTGCCTATTCCCTTAGACTCCTCTCCTTTTTAAAGGATTTCTTTCAGTTAACCAACTCCCTCTCCTGCATCTGTCAACTGCACAAGATCAGGATCAGTAATTTTCTTGCTCTTTATTGTTTTTGCAAATCAGAAATTTCTTGGGTGATTCACAAAAGTGCTGGTAAGCAGCCATGAACCCTACCCCACTGTTTCAGCATTCCATCTGTGGCACAGAAATGTCACAGGGCAAACACTTGTGCAAGAGACTAGCACAAGATGAATTCTACAAAAGGCTCCAGCAGGTTCTAGGCTTTTCCCCCCATGAGAAAAGCCATAAAATAAGCTTTTGGAAAAGAAGAAAGTGTTACTGCAGCAGATCTGACAGTTAAATGAATCAGTCTAGAAGTTCAAGTAGTTCAATTCTTCTGGGATGCCTTTCATGGTTTCTCATATATGAATTTTATGTTATCACAAAACTCCTGGAACTAGTGGCTGAAAAATCACATCAGCAAGTCTCACAGATCTCCGTCATTGACATTCAGTGTATTATCAAATTTAAACAAACCAAACAAAAAAAAAAAAAAAATTGAGTCCATGAACAATAATTGTATTTTAGGATCATTTTCATCAAGAAATCAATGCTTGTTCAGTCCTGCAAATTACTTCCTGGCACACTGCCTTCTTTTTGAAATTAACTCAGACTATTGATATATATTAGAAACCAAATAGATTTTGTAAATCTGCTGCATAACACCTTAGGTGTGATATATCAATGCTTTTTTGGCAAAATGAACACAAATTAAACCTGGTAAGGTAAAATGTTAAAGAAATTAGGCAACATTTGGACTTCAGCCACTAAAATCAAAATTGCAAGAGTGCTGTGTATGTCTATAGCCATTTATAGCTGTCACAAGCCCTAGATCCTTTATTATTTCTGTTATCCTCAGAAAGGTAAACATGATGTGGAAATTTAAGTGTCAACATCAGTTTTTAAAATGGTATTTAATCATCTGCAGAAAAGCAACAGACAAAACTCCATGTTTAGCAGAGGAGTACATGGAATCTAGGTAGATAACTAATTTTGACCCTGAAAACTTTTTATGCAGCTGCTGCTTAACACATAGCATCTAACCCTGCAGGAGGCTAAGGAGCTCAAGCCTCCATAAAGTTGCTCAACTCAGTTGTGTATCTATAAACTGTGCTATATTCAAGCACTAAGAAGCCTGAATCAAATGATAGCATAGCAGTGGCTTTTGTGCTCTCTTTTGATATTCAGGAGCTAATGATGTGTGCACTCCATGGGACATGAAAAACACTTTATTCTATCCTCTGTGTGACAGAATTCAAACAATTTCCATAGTACTCAACACTGACTTCTTAAATGAGCTGTTAGCAGTTTCTGCTTCTTATGTTGAAGATGTATCACTGTGCAGGAAAAATATGAGATCCATTCACATCCATTTTATTTGTATCAGTCAGATCTTTATATAATGACCACTGATTTATGCTGCAAAGATAAGGCCTCTGGCAGCTACCAGCTTTCTAGCCTTACAAGCAGTACAGCAGTTGCTGTGTTTACATGCAGTTCATGCCTGAATAAGTATTGTTAAAGAAGAGCTTGCTAAATTAGTTCAGGGAATCACACAGCAATTTCATCTAATTGCCATTTGTCAGAACTTTATTACAATCACTGAATATTTTTAACTATATTAAGAAAGGAAAGATGCCAACTCACAATTTCATATGTCAGACTCCACAAAAAGAATTCTTTGATTTATCATTTCAAAGTACACTCATGGTATCAAATAATGCTTGTTGTTTAAAATTACTAGCAATTAAGGGGAAAAAACACCTTTGTTACCTTCTGTGGTGTTACTTTATGAGGATTTATTACTGTTTTAAATATACCAAAATTTGACCTGATTATTTCCTTCCTACTATGTTCAGCCATACAAAGAATTCAGAGAGGTAGCTTTACTAAATAATGAATTTTTAGACAGGTCAACTGAAGTCAGATAAATAAAATCAAAGTGGAGACTCATCAGCACCTTTTCCACCCGTCTTTTGCAAGAAAGCTGCAGCAACTGAAATTTCTGCATGTAATCTTAAAAATCCCAAAGCATCAGTCTGGGAAACTCAGGAGTGCTTTCTCTGGATTAGGATCAAGTTAATGGGAATGAGAGGCACCAGGCAGAAAAATCTATGAGAATATACTAGAAGGTAGTTCAATGTTCATTCACTGCAAGGTAATTTGATACTTTACCTTACAGCAAGTTTAAATATTAAACTAGTCAGGCCCAGAATATATAAGAGTAGACCTGTAGTTCAGTCTTTAGTGACAGAAGCCCAAATAATGCAGTAATTTCAGTCACCTTTCCCTCACATGCTGCCAGTTTAATAATTAGTATATTCTGCTGTATGCAGTAAAAAATTCTGATGGGTTCAGTTTGGATTTATGAAGTCAGTTTACTTGCTGATGAAACTGTCTTCAAAATGCAAATGAGTCACTCAAATTATTTAAAAATACCTCCCAGCCAGTAATGATGGCAATTAAATAGTAATTAAACAGAGATACTGCTCTGTGAAAATCATCATACTGCTCTGGTGAGACACTTGAGTTTAAAAATATAGTTTACATAAAACATCATGGTTTACTAACTTAATACATGTATTGGGTTAAATTAAAAAGTTTGTATTTAATCTCTTCAATTTGTGTTGTGAAGCAGTGATAATTCCAGGGGATTTTATACACTTCTCTCCACAGAAAATATTGCCAATATCTCCACTGTTAGAACAGCCTGTTGCTGGTATCAAGATACGAGCCCCAACAAAAACAAGGATCCACTTTGTTTGATCACAAGACATTAATATCATTGAACATAGTCTCACCTAGAAGGGTGCACAGCCATGCTGACATTGTGCCTTGGTGTCCTGCCTACACCACACCACTATCGGGGCACCCTGGTTCCTGGAGGAGAACTGGCACAGTGATGCTGACAACTTCCTTGGATTGACCACACAACCTTGCAAGGTGCTGCAACATCTTGTTTTACCCTGGGCTTCTTCAGACTGAAAAGGAAACTGAGCAGAAGCAGAGCAGCCCTTCCCCTGAGGAGTCCCATCTCCTGAAACAAGTCCCAGTAAATTTGGAGATTATCCACTATTTTGCCCTTCTTCTACATCTCTCCGGTATATAGAAAAATAAGCTCAGGAAAGTCACTCTACATCTATCATTTATCTACAGGAAGAGGAATACTAAAAGTAATTAGTGAGTTACATAACAATCATCAAAGATATATCTTTATTCTCAATCACACTCTACAAGCATAGATTGGTCTAAACACATCCTTCATGTTTCCTGGCTACTGTATGACCCTCACCAATCATTCAGTAGATCACTTCCCTGGCATACTGTTCCTTAGGGGTTTTTTTCTACTTTCTAAAATAAACTATATCTCAGCATGGGAGATAACTCCACAGAAAGTAATATGAATGGTAGCAAAATACTTTTTTCTAATACATCCTCCATTTTCCCTTTTTTTTTTTTTTTAAGGGCATGGCTCCCTAGTTCAATGTGACTTGCTTTATTACGTGGTCCACTCATTGTGACAGCATTTGATTTTACCAGGAGCAAACACAAGAGATTAAGGGAGAGAATATGGACAAGAATGACAACAAAATTTAGCTCACTAAAGTAAAATGTGTATTCACTGTCCTTACTAAAGTATTGCAAGATAAAAATTAGAAATCACCATTCCTGTTGAAAACAGGAATGTTTCACCCGAGCCCACTATTCTGCTTTCACAGAGAATACTCAAATTAAGCTCTCTGGTACTAGATAACATTTTAAGAAATGCTAAGTAAAATGACTTCAACAAGCAATACTCACGGACTGAAAAAATGATCTATTAAAAAATTTTTATAGACAAAATTACAGTCATATCCATGCAGAATCAAAAAACAAGTTGTCCTGTTTCTATGTACTCATATAAAATGAAATTATGGTTCTTTCTATACCCAAAATTCCATCAGTCTCTTTAGTTTCCCATTGAATATCTGCATCTCTCATTCTGCCCTTCTATTTAATTTTCTTCCTCTACCTATACTCTCTCATACCCCTTCACCAGCCTTCAAGGCTGAATGTTTTTCAACTTCCTCTCCCTTTCTTCCACCCCATGGTTGTTTTTTCCTATTTTATGCTTTCCACTTTAATTCTTCACATTCCTTTCAGTCTCACTTTCTCCTCTTATCAGACTGCATATGAAGTTTTCTGCAAGCATAGTTGTATGAAATGATTTTCAGTGCTGCCAGCAGCTGGGAGGGTATGGCTTTAATGATCCTTCATGTGAACCAGACCAAAAGCCTCGAGCACAAGTGACCTGTAGTCCAGAGCAAATCAGTTGTCATTCTCCACACCTTAGTTTCTCCGTTCCATAGAGCCTATATATAAGAGAACATACAGGCATTGTACATAGACAAAGGTATTTGTTTAGGACAAATTCCCATTCACACAATTCCCCAGGGGCACTCTAAGCAACACCATACTTTCCCATAACCTAGCAGAACCAGAAGTGACCGTGCCACATCATTCATTTGTAAATCAGAACGTTAAACTTTTCTCAGTGGATACATCAAAGGATTTACAGAGCAGAGAACAAAACAGCTCCAGTTGCAAGCATTCCCCTAAGGACTGAAACACCATGTGTTAGCAGATACTAGATATTTAAACAAATGTAAAAAAGGATAATGGTGCATAAAATCATAATAACTCAAGATAAGCAGCAAATTAACACAAGTCTTTTATAAATTAGCTATCTTTATAAAAGCACTCCATTTACTAACAGCTCAGAGTCTATACTCAGTCTCTGACTCTGAACAATGGTTTCTAGCTCCCAGGAGGCTGCTCACTCTATCTGCTTGGTTCAATAGGACACCTTGGCAGCTCTGCTCTGCTAGGGTTATGACAGACTTCTTCAAGCAAGCAGCAGAAGCCTGAGAACCATTTTCTGCGGCTACATGTTGCTCTGTATATCCACACAGTTCCAGCAGCCTCACACTTAGAGGATTCCTGTTCTTTGCTAAATTTGCAAAGAAAACTGGTACAAAAAAAAAAGCTATATTTAGCAATCTTTTCCAATAGTTATGCAGCCATTTCCATATGGAAAAAAATAATTTCCTTCAGATGATTTTTCTCATAGTGCTGTCGGTGATTCCAAGTGAGGGCTGTGGTAGATTTTGATCCCAGATTCCCTATGCTTAATTAGATGGCTGAGGCTAAAGATATTATCAGTGGTCAACCATGACACAGTGTAAGACTGCATTAAATACGCCAATCACTGGGTTCAGATAGAAGCGCAAAAAAAACCTGCAGAACTTAAATTCTATTATTAATGCTAAATTGACTCTCACATCAGAATAGCAATTCTCCATGTCTTGCTTGAAATAATAATGCATTTCCTAATTTGAACTCTTAGTAATATTATTAGGTGATTAAGTATAAAGCAATGACCCAAGCAAATTCATAACCATTTCCTGTACTAAACCACATTGAAAAATTAATTTTTATAAACTAATTAGACATCCTGCTTCAAATATTGAATTTTTAATAAATTCCATACATACATGTACATATAAATAAAATGGGAGCATTTATTAAGGGTTCCTTATCCAATTTTTTAAATAGCTTTGTAAATCTATCAACTACTAAGTGGAAACCCTAGAGAAAGAAGTCATTAAAATACGATCATTACTTTAAAAGGCACAACCATTCTTCCTGACATTGCAGTATGAATTGCATTGATACAGCACATCAACCTTTTGAAAGTGTGTTCAGGAGAGGTAGCAACAGGCTTCACAGCTGTGTTTAAAGGGGTAGTCAAGCTAGAGTGCCAAAGCAATGCTTTGGATCAGAGTTTTATGACAAGCGTATAGCAAAACTACTTCCAAATCTGTATATTCTTAACAGAGAAATATATATCAATGGCACAGTTAAGTCGAGACAGACAGGGCTAGTATCACCACGGGCCCTTTAACTGGCATTCCCACCAGTCCTTTATTCACAAACTCCACACACCTTCTTTTATAGGCCTTTTTCTCATGCAACTCTGACATCTTCTTTCATAGACCTCTCTCTGATAACTCTGACTTCTCCTCTTATTGGCAGCTTCACACTGTACTGATTCCTTTTCTTATAGGCAGTTCCACCTAGTTCTGACTCCTTCTTTCATTCTGTATGGCTGGCTAAACCCAAGCTGTCCCTCACCAAGCCACCTAACCCTGATTGTTACTCACACAACATTTTCTCACCATATCCATCCCTTACACGACTATGTGTCCCTTACCTCCCTGCAACACAGCCAGCAGCCTCCATCCCAAGCTGCAGCAGCCTCCAGGTCCCAAGCTCCAACCACAACTGCCTATAACGAGTAGCTAACCAACCCACTCTTTTATATTGCCCAAACTGATTGGCCAGACACAGATGTTTCCACTCCTTGGTAATCAGAACAGCTGAAAGTCATTGGGAAAGATTCCCTTTAGCACTCTCCCTTCAGCCTAGCTCTCCACATATCAATGCAGGTAACTTTTCAAACAATGTTATAGATGATTATAGGTGCTCCATGCAGTAGTTTCATTTTGGATCATACTGTCAATACTTATAGTTGATATATTGGATGCATAAGCTGCAGTCCTACTAGAAGCAACAGCATATACTACTATGAAACGTGAGAAAGCTTTATTTTTTGTTAAATTAAATTTTCCCATCATCTTCTATCTTAGGATAGTGAAGATGTATTAACTCCACCTCTTCTTGAGAGCTCAGATTTTAGGTGTTTCATTTATCAGGCACAAGTGGGCAGCCTGGGGAAAAGAAAAACATCCCTCTGACAAATCACTTGGCTCATATAACAGCTGCATCCTGCTTTTTGCACCTAAGGTTGATGTTACCTTATATACTTATAAGAAAAAACCTTCCTTAAATATGATGCAATACTCCAGAGAATCTTTTTCAAGCTAACTACTAGATGTTTTTCCAAAACATACTCTCTGAATGTGTAATTCTGGAGATATATCTCCTTTATACAAGCTGGACAAGAAAAGCTTGGAAGAGAAAATATGTAAGAATTATATTATTTCCACAGCAGAAAGAAGGAGCAGCATTGCCAAAATACATAACCTCTTGTATTCTTGCTCTTTAAGCTGCTTGCTTTCTGTTAATGTGCTAGCTTTTTTAATGCAAATTATTTGAGATGATCTGACCAGCATCCTACATATTTAATACCATACTCAACAGAAATATGTATTCCACATTCTAACCATCCAATTATCAACATCTACTCAGAAAACCACAATTCAAATTGCCAAAAGCAATGTATATCTACACCTACATATATATTAAAATGTGTCCTGTGTTTTATTTCATTCTATTTCATTTTTTCTGTGATATTTAAATAACTGACTTTAAGATACAAAAAAAAAGGACTATTTCTAGGTCTTTGGCCCTTGATCACAGACCAGTTTTAAAATATAGTTGTTTGCCCCAAGTAAGAAAATCTAGATGCAAAATTATTTAATGCCTATGTGTTGCAAGGCTGAACTAATTTTGGTTTGCCTGAGGCAGTGACATCTAAAGAGTTTCCATTTTGTGAGTCACCTTCCTATTTACCACTATAAATTTACAATGGATTATTTGCTTGGCATTAAAAAAAATATTTATCAACAGCAGAAGCTTTGGTTTGACTCTTACTGAGGTTGAAATACAATAGTCAGTGTACTGGTTTTGGCTGGAGTAGATTTAATTATTTTTTTCAGCTCACATGGTGCTGTGCTTTGGATTTGTGCTGACAACAGTGTTGATAACACAGGGATGTTTCAGCTATTGCTGAGCAGTGCTTACCCAGGGACAAGGCCTTATCTGTTTCTTGCCACAGCCCACCTGCAAGGAGTTTGGGGAAGAGACACATCCAGGATAGGTGACCACAACTGATCCAAAGGATATCCCAGACCATATGGTGTCATGCCACATAAGGGAGGAAGAGGGGAGCAGGGATGAAGAAGAAATGAGGTTATTCTGAGTTAAGACATTTGTTTTCCCAAGTAATGGTTGCATGTGATGGAGCCCTGCTTTCCTGAGCATCTGCCTGCCAACAGGAGCAATGAATGAATTCCTTGTACCATTTTGCTCATGAGTGCAGATTTTGCTTTACCTATTAAACTGTTTTTGTCTTCCTGATTGTCTCCCTCATTCTGTTGTGGGGAGAAGCAAATAATTTTCTGGGTGGGATACAGCTGCCAGTTAGGACTAACCCAGAGCAGTCAGTGTAACATTTCTGCTGCTCACAACTTTCTCTGACATCTTTCTTTTTAGTTACAGATTATGCCATATCATGTCTTGAGATACTAAGATGATCTTTTAAAGAATTTATTTTTCAATAAGTGATGAGTTAAAATAAATGGTTCCAGAAATACTGTTTATCTCTATTTTAAAATGTATGGAACCCATTTCTCTAAAAACCTTTTGTTCATGTCTTTATTTTGTAGAAACAAATGTTTTACTGAAACTTTGATGAAAGTTTGACTGCTCCTAGTTGAAAGGAAGTTCAGCTGATCATTCTTTCCTCTTGCAGCAGTAGCATTTTTGTCAACACATGATCTGGAAAAACCTGTCTTTTATGCTTTCCAGCGTAGTGCTAAAATGTACAGTTCTGAGAGCGTACAGAAGCAAGCAAAAATGCTCAGAATTCCTCTCATACCTGTTCACCTGCAGAGCCACAAAATAAACTCAGGTTTTGTGAAAGAATTTATAGATTTATATTGGTCAACATTGCATATTATCTTTCTCTAGTTCAGGGACAAAAATCTGTGTGCAGACAGTCTCCAAGGAAGGAGAATAAACAGAATCTGGAGATACTTGTTACTATGAAACACATAATTGAACACCACAGGAAAATGATCGCTGCAGAAACTGTTAAAGTAAAACTATATTCTGCACACTTTTCATCTGCTAAATCACACCATGCTGAGAAGCACCTACTGGCTGAGCCTCACACAGATTCCTGAGGCACTTCACAAATGAGGAAGTCGCAGTTGGAGGCAGTGGAATTGAGTTCCAGAGCAGACAACAAAGCTCTAAGTTATAAGTTCTCTTTTTATGTTTGGATCATCGTTCAGTCACTGATCAATCTTACCACTTCTAGTGCTGTAATAAGCCATAAAACACATGGCAAAGGATCACAACAGAAGGTTCTCATGTTCCTTTATTTAATACGAGTAATCTATTCCCAGACTACAGTTGAAATCATGCTTTTGAATTTGCACTGGAAGTGAATGGAAAGAACTAATTGCATATGATTAGGGATCTCTCATTCACATTACAGAAGAATTTCCCAGGAAATAATAAGCCCCTGGTTTCATCTGTGATGTTGAGACAATCCCTGCACACCAACAAAAGTATCTTTAACTTTATTTATGTATTTGTATTCTATATACCATTTAGTTTTCACAGAATATGCAAGAATCACCAACTCCAACTCTCAGTCCTGCACAGGACAGCCCCAAGAGTCACACCATGTGCCCCGAGTGTGTCCAAACACTCCTCAAACTCTGTCAGGCTTGGTGTTGTGCCCCCTGCCCCGGGGAGCTGTTCCAGTGCCCAGCCACCCTCTGGGTGAAGAACCTCTTTTAAATATCCACCCTAAACC
>JAOTQP010001546.1:89921002-89954379 GCA_026413545.1 Cichladusa arquata | reverse complement strand
TTTCTTACAAAAAAAAAAAAAAAAAAAAAAAAAAAAAGAGGGTGATGTATACCATTTCAACCTGTTCTAGATAACCTTTCAAGCTGATACTGATGAAGTGCAACCACTGCCACAGTAGATTCCAAGTGACAAATCCTTCCTCAAGTTTGTTTTACCTCGTACCAGTGCCAAATTATGATGTCTCACTGGGTCTTTGATTACTCTCTAAAATGAAGTGATGGTGGAATCATCTTCCTCTCATTACTCATATACCACAGGAGTCCAAGACTCATCCTGCTTACCAGACAAGAGCTCTGTGAGGGTTTTCCATTCCAACAGATTTTTTTCAGTCCTTCCTTTCTAATTAGCCTTTCATAGTTCTTCAAGAAAATTTTGTTAATGTGCCAAATTTAGATCTTATTATTTTGAACAACTAATTCAAAAGACAGTGTGTTGGGAAAATAATAAGCGTGATTTCGACCATGTGAGAGGTGTGAAGTAATAACTGTCTTGGAACACAGGAAGTAGATACATTTTTAGTGTACTCATAGATTGTCTTTATAGTGTTTTATGTATGTCTGATTGGACTAAATTATAGTTATCAATAAAAAAATAGAAAGAAACTTCATTTTAACTTATCTCTCTATTTTATAAATAAACTTAATTAGTAGCAAATGCCTTTCTATTTCAGCATGAAAATGTAGAGGATGCTTCATTCATTTCACTGTTCAGCACTGCTAATGAAGAATTTGCCCTGTATATGTGTTCACATATTTCTAAGACAAAGAGAGGCTCTTTGTGAACCACCATACAGAAGTGTCCCTAAAAACACCCCTACTGCAAGTTTGATTTCTTTTCTTAAAGGAAGATAAGTACAGATTTTTGTAGGAGAACAGATGTATCTGGTCAGTGTCATAAACTTGCAATGAGGATGGAAATTAATGGTGCAGTCAAGAGGGCTCCATAGCGACAGGAGGCTGGCTGGAAATCTGAAATTTTGAGTTCTCTTAAAAGATTCAATGCAAGGGTTTCATCATCCTTCTCATACAGTCTTCTGGGATTCTTACCCTTATCATATTATCTTCTGCATAAAAGATTTACTGATCTGCAGGAAAGCAAAACAGTACAGAATGCTTCTTTAGTTACCAAGTTTCTTTAGCACTGCTGGTGAGAAGCAAATGTATACCTTGTTTAAACATTGACTTACAAGGATTCGGCATTTACAAAGATCACAAATTCCAGAAGTATCAAGTGTGTGAAAGACTAGAAAACTGCAGAGTCCCTTGTTGACATCATTTCTTCCTTAGCATATGTAAATAACAATTCAGAAAGTGGAAAGAGTTTGAAGGGCAATATTTTTTTCCAAATTACTATTTTTAAAATCCTCTAAGTAAATTCATTCAAAAATCAAGTCCAGTTTTGTGCACTCATTACTCTAATGGCAAAATTTGAAGGGATTCTTAAAACCATACAAAGACAAAGAAAAAATCAGTTCCCTGGTGAAAAGTCCACAGTCACACATAAGAGTAAAAAAACTGTAACAGAGTCCTCAAAAAGTATTGTACTGTTTGGAAAAGTAATATATCCATCCTGCTGTGCATCCCCTAACTGACACCAAATCACATCACATGAAATTTGCACCCTTAAATGGCATTAGGATTAGGATGGTTGATTTTTTACATGAAAATGGCGATTGTAGATCTTATGGGATGATGTTTAAATGTTAAACTGTTTAGTTATTTTAAAGGAGATGGACTATAATAATGAAATTGAGAAAACATTTGCAGCAAAACAAATACCAGAGGTCACAAGGAATGGTCTATTCTGATTTATTCATTATTACTATGGATATGTCCACAGACAGGGAATTCTTCTCTGATAATTTCTCAGGGAAGAAAACGCATCTTCAAATACGTTTGGGGGTTTTTGGTTGGGCCTTTTTGTCTTGTGAGGTTTTATGAAGAGATTTTTGTTTGTTTGTTTATTGTTGTTATTGTTTTTAATTATTGAGATTCTAAGTCTTATTTTGAACTCAAACCTATCTCAGAGTAATTAAAGGTAATTCTCAAACTATTCAGGGGTATCATTCAAAGTTCTTAGTGAATAGTAATAAATCAGGTATTTCAGGTTAGTTTTAAACTCCTTTGGGATCAGTACATGGTAAGTTAGAATAATTGCTCTTAAACTGACCGTATAGCTCTCAATTGTATTCATACAAACTAAAAAAACATTTTCAATGCACTTGTCATAACATCAAGCCTATTATATAGTCAGTGCACTCACTGGAAAATTTTACTATTTTATCTCATAGAAGTGTGACAGTGGTCAGTGTTTTATGCCCTTTTTTCCTCTTTGAGTAAAGTAGGTATTTCTTTCAAGTATAAAATTGCATCTTTAAATGTAATTACAAAGAAAACAAACTAAAAAGCAAATTATGTTCTAAATTTTATTTTAGTGTAGTATATTTTTGTATTTTTATATATTACCTCATTAACTGTAAGATGGAACTTTCATCCATGTAGCTATCTATTATGCCATTTATATTTATTTCTCTAAAAAATCCACAAAATGTCAAAAATTTTCAATTACTTGTATTCTATTTCTTCTTTATTACAGTGATTATCATAGATTGCAATTTTAAAAGCAAACATATCTGTATGTGTGCATGCGCATGGGTGCCTTGGAGGTAAACAAGCAATATTACTGCCATTCTAGACATCATAAAATGAAGCACAGAGATTCATAAAGATGGTCAGAAATATTCAGATACCTAATTCAGAAGTAAGAGTATAGCATTTCCATTTCTTTGACAACATATATCAAAGCTTAATATACTTTACAACTAGCAGAACTCATCACTCTAACTGACATGTTCTCAGAAGTAAATGTTAGCTTTTGCAGTTTTTCAGGACTCAGACTTGCCTTTCATCAAAATTGGAGCAGTGTTCTGAGCATGGAATTAATTAAAGTAGCTTTCAAGATACTAACAGGTTTATCAGTTTATCATGAGTAACCCTTAACCTTTTCTCTCCTACTTTAAGTTTTACAGTTTCTGTTTCTCATTCAGCTTTCTCTGCAATCTAGCACTACTAGACAGAAGTGATCATTAAACATTAAAGATATCAAAAATCTTTCAAAGGTCTAATTCACCAGGATGTAGTAAGAAAAAAACATATCCTAGGTAAACATTTGGCAAGTGTGGCTGTATGTGCTTTCTCTGGAGCATATGATACATGACTAGGGTGCCTCATTCCTGGGTGACTGGAACTTTTCATGTACTCATCTGCCTCCTAGTCCCAGTTGGGTTTCATAAGTTCCATGTCCTGAAAGTTAAATCCCCAGAAGGACTTCTCACAGCACACCTAACGTGTACAGACAAGCTTGAATTCATCACAGCACACAGCAGCAGCATGTCCGGAAGGAGAAGGAAAAGATGGCACAATGTACTCAAAGATGTGTCAGAATCACTGTGGGGATGTAAACACAGCCATGCCTACATACATAAATCTCTCTATAGATCTGTACATGTATCTCATTCACAATTTTAGCTTCTAGTGTTTTCTACTGATTGGTATAATTATACCTAATTCAAGTGCTATATTCTCTGAATTTCAATTCTATAAAAAACTGAACCTCATTCACCATATAAATAATTAAGGTTCAAACAGCTATTTATGAATTTCTCACTTCAGAGCTATATACCTAGAATTTAATACTGGGTTATCTGTTATACTAAAGCAGGTAAAAAGCCTAATGAGGACAGAAAGGTCTCCCCTTGCTCACAGAAAGCTTTAATTGACTTGGAATGAGCTTTCAGCCCTTCACAGCTAACAGTCACATGCTTGTAAGAGCAACTGCATACTCACATGACAGACCAAGTCATGGCAATGGCATCTATGACCCATGGGCACCTAGAACTCAGATTGTATAAAGGTGATACCCCAGGAGAACAATTCTGGGACCCCCACCACCAAGGTGACCGGGGTGAAGAAAGATGTAACAGGTTGCCACAGGATTCACAGGGCAGTGACTATCTCCTGCTCTCTCACTCTTTCTCTCCCTTTCTCATTCACATTTACTCTTAAATAAAAACCCATACTATCTACTTCAAGATATGGTCTTGTTTGTACCTTAATTCATGCAAAGAAATCTCTTAATAATTGAATCATAAAAATACTACTATGTGCAGGCAGTTACATTGCACTACAAACTCACAGATATCCTTCATTTCCCATTTCACATCTATCTTCTTTCAATTATTCTATTTCCCTTCCTGATCAGTAAGAGCAGAGTTTTTCTCCTCATCTATGCTGTGCTGTTGTTTATTAGACTGAAGAACAATTCAGTCTTCTGAAAAGGAAAGGCTCTTCTCACTACAGTAAATAATCAGGTTTTCATTAAACATAATTATCAGGAGACACTGTAAGTAGAATTTACCATAGTATAAGGCATAAGTTACCTTTGAAATGTCTTCTACACTGTAAAATAAATGACCTTTTCAGAAGATATTAAAATATCATAAAAACTGCTTACAATCTAACTCTCCCCATCCCGTTTCCATATCCTTGACTTTCCTAACAATCACTTCCTCTTATTTCTGAAGTTATATGTTGTCTTAAAGTAAGCACACAATCTAGCTGGGTGTGGTAACCATGTCTGAAATACACTTGAAAATAATGGCCATTTTAAAAGTGAGTTCATTTTTTTTCTAAACAGAGCTCTGTATGTAAATGAAATTTAAATGTGCAGAACAAGTACTGAGGAAATTCAAAGAGATTAGCAACACTTAAAAGATGAAGTTAGAAGTTAGTAAATTATCTGAGGACAAAAATGGTATGTGACTTAAACTGTGGCCTGGAGCATCCCCCACCCCAGAGTCGCTTTCTCAGTTATTTTATTAGAGATTCAAATTCTTCTTATTCAAGTAAGGTTCTTGTCTCAGATACACCATATTTACCATATCCTCATATAGTGCCTCAAACACAGATATGTCATGAGAAATTTTGTCTGATTACAAATATGATACTAATATTTAAAGCTGTGCTGCACTGAGTGTTGAGCACGGTATTTTCACTCATAAATCATTATGAAGTGGCAGGAAATGAAAGCTTCTGTCTTGGAGTGAAGACAGCTACTGAAGAAGCCCTTATAACTTGTTCTGGTAACATCAACTCATCGTGGCTGGACCTGCTCTTTAAAGAAATGTATGTTCTCTAATACTTCTCCTGTGAATTCCTCTTTTTGATGCATTTTTTTCTCATGTCAGCTCCCCAACAATCATTTACAAGAAAAAAAACCTTACTTGTTCTGATTGACCAAGATCAGCATTTTTATCTGGCAGGTCCCATTCCAACAAGTGAAAGAACTTTTCAGTCTGCAATAATATTACCATAGTTTGTAGGCAAAGAGACATTTAGATTATTATGCTGTTCTAAAATCCACTGTTAATTCAAGCCTTCTAAACAGCACTTTAGAATAGAGAAGTGCACAGCAAAGTAAAGCTTCAGTGCCTCTCTAAAAAACAGAAATTGCAATTGTAAAAAGTGTTAGGTATTATAGTTCAGAGATTTTGTAAATATACAGAAGTGAAAGACTAAAAGAGCTTACTGATATTAAAGGATGCTACCCATATGTTTTGGCCATGAAAAGAAGATAAATCAAATATGGCAACATTGGGAGGTTTCAGTACATACATTTCTCTGTGTATAGAGAAATGGTATAAAGAAATAAAGAATTCTTCAGGGACAGAAGACTCATCATGGACCTTAGAACAGAAAAGATAAACCTCCTTTGTACTCTAGCAGGTTTATATTTTATTTATCAGTTATGGGAATGTCTCCCGTCTACAGTGCTTGAGCCACACATAAAATGGTACTATTGCCCTAGGGCTGCAGTAACCAACTTTTGCACAGCCCAGGAAAAAAAAGAGGCCAAGAATAGATTACTCCAGAAGTGCTATCCATGAAATACATGGTTTTATTCCTTCAATAGCTCATATCTTATCTTGACACAAATGTCTAGCATTCACTAGTGTGCTGTTCTCAATTATAGGAACAGCCTCTAAATCACACAGTTGTAATACACTCTCAAAACCATTAAAATTGAACTAACAATGACTGGATAAAAGGAACAATCCATTAAGCCATTATTAAATCAGGTGCATGTAAAAAGAAGAGTTCTGAAGATTTTTTTTATTTATTAGGTAAGTCATCTTGTGATTTCTGTGGACTGTAGCATCTCCTGCATTTTCCCCCCATTCCATAACATGTCTCATAACTTCTAAGAGATTTACTTTAGGTCAGATACTGAGTATCTGACAAAGAATGATGTCAAATACCTCCATAGCCCTACTCCATTCTTTGTGTAACTGGGCTTTTGGTAGAACTCTAAAGGGAAGGTCATGTGTCACCCTGTCACTAAGGTATCTCAGGAAAATGCACCCAGCTGGAAAAATGAGGCAGAGAAAAAGCTGCATCCTCCTTTCCTAGCCCACAAGTGACCATTTCTTTCAGTAATGTTCTGTTGAACCAAGGTTGGATCTTAAGAAGGACTTCCAAAGACTGATTCATTAATTGCTCCAAAGGTCCGGTTCAGATACCAAAGCAGTTCTGTCTTTGGCATCTTGAACAGCTGTTGGAATGGAGTATGTACTACCTCAAAAATATCCTCCCCTAAGATGAACAAAAAAGCATCATGCAATACTTCCAAATGTTCTGAATACACTTCAAAATACGTGGAATTTTTTCCTATAACTTTGTGTCTGTAGGAATACATTTTCTTCAAATATATGGAAAGGAACCTAAAGGTCCTGTACCCTACCATTCCTCTCTAGATATCAGCAGTAAGTATTTTGAAATATCTTTCCAAACAAACTATTAAGGAGAAAGGCTGGTGTATTTTTTTTTTTCATATTATGAAACTTCATTCTTCTTTTTATTTTCAGAAAGTACTGGATTTCAAAAACAAGTTTGTAAAGTTTAGCGTGCTCATAGAATGTTGAGCACCCTGAACTTTTTCATTTTATGGAGAATGATTAGCCTATATTCTCAGTGACTGATAGAGCATAACACCTTAATTTACTTTTCTTTTAATACTTGTAGTATTTCTCTACCTAAATTGGAAGTTGTTGGTACATGAAGCAGAAAAGAGCAACCATATTGCAAATAAGTGTCAGAATACATGTAGTTCCTAAAAGAATGAATGTATCTCAAATATCCTTTATTTACAGAATTTGGAAAATATATTTTTAAAAATTAAAGGATTTATGTTCTAAAAATTGGTTTGTAAACCACTCAGAAGGAGAAAAATAAGAAGTTATCACTGATGAAGTTATTAACCAACTGACTTAGTATAACACAATTTACAAATACACTCTCACAAAAATTGAAAAAATGCTCTTGACATGCTTCTGATTTTTATATAACACTGATATCACACATAAGGTCATAAAGATCATTTAAATCAGCATAGCAAGAAGTACTTTATTATATGACATTCGAAGCAATCTCACAGGACTAGATGCTTTATTTTTTAGGGATGAAATACAAAATGCTCTTATTCTGATAATCACTCTTCGTTTCTGTACAAACTTCTACAAGAGTCAAGTTCAGGTGTTGGTGATTTTTTATTGGTTGCTTGGTGTAGAGTTTGGCTTGTTTTGGTTTTGTATTTTATTTGTTTGTTTTGTTTTGTTTTGTATGTGCATTTTTGCTTTGGTTTGAGTTTTATTTTGGTTGAAAAAAACTTGGTCAGTTAACAAAAAGACATTAGAGAAACAGATATTATCAGTGCTATGCAACAACCACAAGGGAAATGTAAAAAAAAAACAAAAAAACCCTTGAGTCACATTTTCTCCTGCTTATATAACTAAGGCAAATACTGCTGGCTGGGAAGGTTTGGTACGATGCTGAGATTGTGTGCCCTTAACTACTGATATGATTTTCTTGTTTTGTATTATGATTATATGATGAGACAAAAATGGAAGACGCATCTCAATACAAGTAACTCCCTAGATCTCATATCCAAGCTAATTCATCTGCTCCCAGTCTACTAACGGCTCCCTGTGCTGTTCTTAAAAGATATTCAGTCTGAAGTTACAATAATGATGACTGTCTGTCTTTCAATGGTCAGAAGGTGGTCTTTTTCCTCTCAGAATATCTGAGAGGAAAGCAAGACCTGAAAAGCATTGGTGAAATAGCTTCCCAGTTTGTAAAGTAATGTAACTGGCACAAAAAAAAGAAAGTAATGAAAGGTAATTTTATCCCTATTTTCTGCTGTGCCCTCTCCTCTCCTTCGGCTTTGTCAAACACCTTTAAGCAACTGTAGCACACATAGTATTTGCTATTATTCAGCCCCTATGTAAGATATGCTCAATAATAAAATATTATTCTGGCAGGCTCTGCAGAGACTCATTCAAGTACGAAAAAGATACATTCACACAATAAGTAAAGCAATAGCAAATTCATTTCAAATACAATTTAGAAGTCTTCTATAGTCTTTAAGGTCAGTATACTGAATTAGTCAATCTTCTGTTTTGATCTTTAAAATTACATATACTATAATTTATTTTTGTACGTTCAGAAGTACTAAGTTGAGGCTGTCAGAAATTTGATTCACAAACTTATGGAAAAAACTACAGTGTCTCACATTTTTGTTCTGTGGATTTCCCTAGAATATGGTTTGAAACCAAGGAAGGTTACATTTGAAAAGATTTTGGAAGCGGAAAATGGATTGCAATGGGTTTTTATTAGTTCACAATGAAGGGAAAAATTTCCAGAAGCACGATTTTCCCTTTAATTGCAACACAATGTTCTAAGGAGACTGGTTTGTTTTTCTCTCACAAAGCAGTAGAAGGATTGTGGGGAGAAAAAATTCTCGTTTTCCAATTTGCCAGGGATTTGAAGGGAAGTTCAGCAGCAGAGGAGATATTACAAGTTGGAACTCACATCCTAATTACTTTAGAATATTTAACATTGTCCTTGCAAAGGTACAAGAAATGCTTCCAACTTGTATAGAGGTATTATATGAGATAAGTGGTATTATTGATATCCTTCATAAAAGAATAAAAGCCAGATTAAAATGTTTGTATAAGAATGATAATTATCTTCAAATGCTTTTTAAATGTTTTAGTTTTTAAAAAAAAAAGTTCAGAAAATAGACAGCAAGTCAAACATGAGATATTTCAGATTTCTTATGTATATGAGTAAATATGATGATTATGTTAACAAGACAGCTTCAGATTTGTCATACACTGAGTGGGACAGACATGTATCTTTAACAAATGCTAATGTGAGAAACAGTATTTTTTACATATGACTCACTTTCTTGCTGAATACAGATTTAATACTTCACACAAATGAGAATGCTTCTGCTCCAACCGATTTCTCTCTGAAGCAATATTTTACATTTGCAAAGTATTTAAAACCCACTAATTCTTAAAGAATATGTCTGTAATTAACTAAAGATCATTTATCTTTGTTGCACAGAACTGAGGCAGATGAAATAATTTGTCTATGATTTCATAGTTAATCAATAATAGATAGTAAACTAAGAAATATATATTGCTTTCTTATTTAGAGTCTAAACTAAATGTACTATGCTACTAATATAATCATCCACAATATCAAATAAAACAATGAAAAATTACTGCTGATATACTAGATTTTATTCTGACAATGTCTTCACATGCTTCTTTCTTCACAGAACACAGAAAATCAGCCTTGATTGGATAGTTACTGTTGTTGGTATCATCGTATGCCAATGAAGCAGCAAAACTGAAATCTAGAGGGATATGTCTAAGCAAACAAAAAGTAGTTTCTCTTAACCAAATCTACATACAGAAGTGGAGTCATACATGGAAGTTTTAGCTAAGAAAGGTTAAAATTTAAGACTGGACTCATTCAATCATATTTCCTAATCACTGACCTTCCTTTCTTCTTTTGAACTGATTAAGTTCATATTCTTCAACACACAAAAAGAGAGCATTAACAGGATATATGGTGAAGTACTCTTGCATGCAGTATCCTATAGCTCGGTGATTTATAACTTTCAAATTATTAGTTAATTAATTATTTTTCCTTCATAAAGAGTTTTCTTGAAGGTCAGGTACCACAGAAGACAGAACAGAATTTCATTGCTTGATCCTGCAGACTTTCTTTGGAATGTCGTTTGTCATTTTGGAATCTGGTTAAACTCCAATGAAGCCATTTCCAATCACATTTAATCACAAGCTTTTGTATAACGCCTGCAAACAGCCTCACAGCAATCTCATGACTGACATCCCAGTGAAGATGAAGGCAAAGCTACTGTGAGGGTCATACTAACTGTCAAACAGGCTAGTTACATTTGTTTTTATTTTTTTCCCCTGTGTGTCTCCTTCTGGGAAATTTTATTAAAAGGTGAAGTTGACAGATCGCCCCGCATCACTTCTCCAGGTAATAATGAATGTTGTTTTATTGACCTTCTTGTGACCAACGACTCAGGCTTGTCTGCCTCTACCACAGGAAACAAATGAGATGTACTCTATTGAAATTCTATATTTCACAGTTTCTGAACTAATAAAAATATAATTTCATACAGGATGCCCTTAGGTTACTTTTACAAAAATTGTTGTCTGCAAATTGAATTTACTAATAATTTTCTTCTCTCACAATACCTTAGAAAATCCTTGAAATGAGAAATAGATGATAAAGCAGAAAAACTATGATGAAGCATTGGAAATATCTCTACATCATAGGTTCCTAGAGATATAACAGGGAAAGACAGAAAAAATTATCTTCTCTATAGTGCTCAGATTTGTCAAAGGAGAGTATTGAAGAGAACTCTCCTAGAACAAAGATGCAAGAAAGCTCCATAGTCCTTAGGTTTGTCATGTAAGATCTCTGATTATGGAAACATAGAGAAAGAGACTCCAGGTCCATGAAGCAACAGCTCATCGCACAACTGCAAAATAATTTATTTTCATGAAACTGCCTACAAACAATCTACTAACATAAATAAAAATTAAATTAATCACTGAGGAGACAAAAGAACTTTTCGCACATGACAAGTCAAATTCAGCGACTATTTCAACATATACTGGAAAAAACTATTTCATGGTAATTTCAACTTTACTTAAAGGTTTTCCTGCATGTTACTGACGTAGGTAATGTTTGACTGGATGTTTTGAATCAGACTTAATTTTTCATCAGGACTATTTGAAATAATCCATAATCTCCTCAACGAAAATGGAATTTATCTGGGAACAAGTAGTTTACTGGTAAAATTACCTGGATTTTTTGAGGCTTCATGCATTATTTAAATTTGTAGATCTATATTTTAAATCTCATAGAGATATCTAGCGTATTTGTTTCAAAATCTAGACGATGTCAAGTGACCATCTTCAAAAAAAAAGAAGTAGTTTAATTTTTTACTGAAATAAATTTTAATTACTTTTAAATTTTAAGATGAGGTCGTAATATAGTAATGATATTTATTGACCTTTGGGAACTATTACTCCTAGAAAATGTGTGCAATCTTGGGAGGGAAAGCAAAGGATTAAATTAGCATGTGGAAACCTGACTTTCTGAGCATGCATGATTTTGTTTATATGCATATGTAGGCAAGACATAACACAACATTTCATCTTGAAACTGATGTACAAATTTAAACCCCTTATATTTCCAGTATTTGTGCCAGTAATTTCCTTTTGTCATATTTATTGTTAGGCAGTAAAGAAGAATGTTTACTTTGAGCCCAGTGAAGTCTTTTTTGATTCATCTGAGAAGTTGTATTCTTAGAATTTACCTAAACATTCTCAATTTTTAACTTTGAATGTCATATACTTAAAATTATATCAGCTTAGAAGCATCCAGGATGTATTTGCATGAAAAAGTTTTATTTCTTACTATGAAAACCCATTAGACGCCTTATATTTTGATTGATAAACCTGACAAGCAGAAAATATTGAAGCTATTCAACACAAACAATTCTGGAGTGGTTTCTGTAACACAGGGTGCAGCATACACTAATTACTAGGATCCAATTTCACATATCTATTCTAAGCATACTTCCACCCAGGCACACTCACCAGCTTTACACAAATGCTTGAAATCACTCAAGCCAACTGTGGATCAAAGGCACAGCTACAGAATTTCTTATACTACATTAGAATTTCTAGTGGAAAATCCAGACAAGTAAAACCAGAAGTGACTCTGAAAGAATAAAAGGTTACAGCCTTATTGTTAAATTTTACAGACCTAATATGCCTAAATACCAGCACTTGATCACTCTTGTTTGCACAGTCCCAGGATGGTTTTGACAAAAGCAAACAGCTGTCTCCAAACTGTGCCCCCACAGGTCAAGACTTATACAAGCCAAGGAACAATTACATTAATAGAAGCCAATTCACAGAAGGTAATTTCAATTTTATTGCCCTACTTTGGAGATGGATGCATTTTATGGAAGCAGCCACATGCACCAGCTAGTGTCAAAGCCAGACAAAAGCTTTAGAAATTGTTTTCAATCCTTGAATCCTACAATCCTAGAATAGTTTGGGTTAGAAGACACCTCAAAGATCATGTGGTTTTTTACCCCTCCTCCACCATGGTGGGTTAATATTAATATTCTAATATAGTGGCTTTCAGAGAAATAAGAACTCTGAGAAGTTATGAGATAGAAAAGTTGTGGGATACATTGTTTCCTCTTTGCAAGTCGTCCTTACTTAAACAAAAAATGCTATTAAATTAAAGAAAGCTTCAATGATCCACACCATCAATCTTTAACACAGCATTTAACATTGTTATCGGTACTTCACATTCTACAACATTGACTGGCCAGCTTCCTTCCCTTTCAAAGTAAAAAGGGTGAAAGAATCTGTCATGAAATAATGCAAAAGAGATGGATCTCTTGTAATCAAGAGCAACTCCATCCCGAAATTTTTACAACAAAATAATCGTCTCAACCTTCACCTAGAAATCAGCCAGAGCACTGAGAGGAGTAATAATGTGATTTCTATAAATCTTCTACTTAATGAACAAATCCACAATGGTTTTCAGCAGTTAATTTATTTTCTAAAGTACAGCATTCTCAATAGATGAAAATTTGCTAAACACTTTGCTAAAACTTGCAGGGCTTGAGAAAAGGAGATGTGATTTTAAAGCTGCAAGTAGATTTTGCAAAGACCCTGACTTGTTCCTCCTTGATGTCTGTGTTCTTCATATGTTCATGAGGACAGGACCTGGACACTATTCAGTGGGAGCTCTGACTGCAAGATCTGATCTGTCAGCAAAATGTGAAATGACAGCAGCAAACACACTGTCCCTTGGCAGGTAATGGTTATGCCCTTTATGACTAGAGACATGCCTCAGTACTTCTGAGTGAGCAGATCCACCCAGACATCCACAAAGCAATGAGACAGCCAGGTAACTCTGCTGCTCTCTGAGCCCCTGGACCAGGACAGGCAGCACAGCTTTCTCGAGAAACCGCCAACCTACTCTTAAAACTTGCTTAAAATCTCTTATTCAGTTTACCTTCTTTAAGAAGATTTCGTTGCAGCCAAACTGTTTTAGAATTGTAATACACAGCACCATTCTCTTTGTATGCTGGTATATAATATACAGCTTAGCATAGTAATTGTTACTTTGGCAAAACAGAACATGGCAAAAAAACCCAAAAACATTAAAATATCTCCTTTACTTCTTAACTTATCATAGATGTACATTTTATGCTTTCATTTGCTATAGCATAAAAATTGAATTATCATTGATATTCACTTTCAAAGAATTATAAACAATTATACACTACATCCTGCATGGTACAGAAAAAGCATTCATGACAAGGCAGAAGTCATCTAGCAACTCAAGCAAATTGTTTGTTTCATAGAAAACTGCAGTATCACACACACAAAACACTATGTAATTGAAACTCTCAGTCAAAACCAGAATAATTTTGCTATGTCTGTGCAAAAGATAAATGAGTCCACATGAATAGTTAAAACAGAGTGATGTAGTGCTACTTGGGTCTAGCTGATATTCACCATAAATCAATAGCAATAATCTTGTTCACATACATTCAGTGCAGTTGAACCCAATGAATACAATATTGCAATGTATTGAGTGTATCTCAATACATGAGATATTTTATGCAAGAATTTTGAACGAGACACATATGTTTCCCTTGCATTCTCTTGAATCCCAAGAAAGATAGATAACCACGATCAATAAAGTAAGATTAGCTCAATTCAATACTGAGAAATTTTCAATACCACTGTCCAGAAGATTAATATCTGGATATCATTCCAGCAGGATGACAATGCTAAAGAACCAGAAGCCAAGCTCTAAATATGGACAGCACTGTGCTTTCTGCATTACTGCTTATGTTGTTATTGATTCTTGTGAAAGACACACTTTCACAGATACATTTAGCTTCACTACATATGTGAATTCACAAAGCATTTATTAATGTGTATTTCTGTGAATTGCCAACTACTTTTTAGTCAATCACATATTTACACTCTGTACCATACAAAAAAATCTATTTCCTACTCTTTTTCAAAAGCAATACTCCATATTTTGTGAATACTGTATATAAGTTATATTAATATATCAACTGTACAAAACAGACAGAAAACATATTTGCTTAGGTTTTCTGACTAAAATAGTAGATAAGCATATAAGCAACAAGATACTATGTATTTTACTAATGAGTAATCATTTACTTATATACACAGTACATGAAGAAACCCCTTCCACAGACTTCATCCACATGAATGTATTCTAGTCATGTAAATAAGTCCCACTGAAGGGAGTTCAAGTAAATAGTGTTTAATATTGTAAGAATAGGAAGACAAGGTTAGAAGGTAATTGGAAATTTTATTCATGCATTAAATATGAATTCTGTCATCTTGGAACTACAAAACTTACCAAATATGTTTGGTGCTTGCCCAGCAATCTGCAGACAGTCTGTTAGCAGAGATACTAAACACAATATTACTGACATATTGGCTTGGCTTCTACATCCTCTTATGAAATTTTTGAAGTATTTTACCTGTGATTGCTTGTCACACCAAGACAATCTACATTTTTGGATGAATAGAAAATACAAATACCTAAAAACCCTTCATACTAATTTCATATAATATTTTGAACTAGCTGCTAGCATCAAAATTCCATGTTTGAGTAATTTTTGATAATGGAAAGTCTTTGTTTTTCAAATACTATTAATCTTTTTTAGTTCAAATGATTGCAGAGCTATCAATTTATATTTTTTAAGTTATGTATAAATTTTAGTTACCAAAATTACTAATTGACAGTGGCAGGGCTTTGCCAGAGGAGCCATGTTGCTAATTTTTATTGAAGTCTCAGTGGTCTAAAAAAGGTAAGAATGATGTAGACAATTTTTGTGAGCTATGGATTTTAATACATGTAGTCTTAGTACTTCAGTTTAAGTTTAAATAAAGCTTTACATTATCCCAGTGAAGCAAGAAAACCATAAACACAGGCTTACATGTTACAATGATTCAGCAGCTGTTCAGCTGTGCATAGTGTTCTCTGTTACAATATTGAAAATTATGTTCCCATGCAAGGATAAAATAATTATGGTATTTATGGAATAAACAATACATAGAGTACTTGCCATCCTTAATACACTTCCCTAGTAATAAGAACTGCTGTACTGTGACAGTATCTCCCCCTTCCCTCTTCCTTACAACACTAACACCACAATTTTTTCAGTACCTGCATCACAAAAGTGGTTTTGCATTGAAGGTTGAGGATCACTCTTTCTCCAAGCATAGAGGAGGATATGGCAGTGTATATGTTCGACTGTAAAAAAGGTAGGGGAATGTGGGCAAGCCAAGAGGAGCAGTTTTATCTGTACATCTCCATTCAGGTGCAGGCTGTTAATGAGAAGCCCTGAGGGGAACCATATGACCTCAGCTTATGCAAATTCTGCTTCAAGCTCTAGTTCCAATCACCCCCTGCTCCATAAGAACCTACTGTTTCCCAAAGACCAGATAAACAAAACTAAGCATCTGCTTGGAAATGTCTGTCATTTCATATCTTATATCTCACATATTGTCTGCATAAAAAATGCCTTAAATTATTTAATGAGAAAAATGTAACTAGGAAACAATGTGTGTGTCTCCTATCATCAATGTAGTAAGTATTGCATATTTTAAAAGCAGAATGCTAGTTGAATGAATTGACAGAACCTGTTTAAATTTTTCCCAAAAAAAGAAGAATATCTCTTTACAAAACAGCTGAACCTGTCAAGAAAGTACCTATTGCAGATACTGGATAATTACATAATAATTACTAAATACACTTTTTACTATAGTACACCCAAATAGTTACTAAAAAGTAAAATTAGATGAGCTTTTCTGAGCTGTGGAAATCTACTTCATTTATGGAGATCTGTAACAATTGCTAGATGGCATTTTAGGTGATTAGAAATATTCTAATGAATATTTGAGTATTTCTGACAGAAAATCACAATTAAAATCTGTGGCTCAATCCACTCATAAAGTAGCTGTTGTATGTAAAGTAACTTCAGAGATGCAGGATCTTTTTCATGAAAATAATTTTTAAGTAGTTTAAGTTTCCTTAAATGTAGAACACTGACTGTCAAAAGTCACACATGATGTCACTGAAGAAACTTGTTAGATTTCAAATGGAAGAACTGTCTAGTGCTATGTCTTACATAATTTGTTAAATACTTTATTTATTTAATTGATAAATACTGCAGATTTACATTTTCAGTTCTATACTGTTTTACTTAACAGTACTTGACATAATTTTTATGTTATCAAAGAAGGATGAGTGTTGCCCTTGAGTAAAATTCGCATCTAGATTAAAATCTATTAATTTTACACAAAAAACATATGCTTTAGTAATGAATTTTAATATACATTCTGTTTGCAAATGAAAACAGATCACCGGTTTATAGAGTTAGCTGAACATCAATACACTTCACAGTGGGTTTTGTTTTCTGAAGATAGCTGAGATTTCATCTACTGTTTAAGCTTGCTGGAAATTTAAGGCTTACTAGTCAAAAATGAGGCTCAGTATCACAAAGATTATTTAATATTCAATGTCCAAACTGTAAAAAATTCTCAAAATGAGACAATTAATTAAGAATTGTTATTTATTTTACTAATTTTTTTAAGACTTATTTTTTCAGTAATTAAGCATTTTTTCCTAGTATATATGAGGAATTACATTTTTCTGCTTGAAAAAAATTACTAATAAGATTCTACCCTACCTATTTGATTCATAAAGTGAAGGCTTGAGGAAAAACTAAAAGGATCTATAAAAGGATACAAAATATATTCTAATTACAGAGGAAATAATCACCCAGTAGGATTCAGCTCTTACTTTAATTATAGAAAGAATGCTTTTACAAGAATAGGTTGTACTGAGCCAATTATATCATACAGCATACTTGGCTCAGTTTCATATAGATTTTCACATTAAAATAAGCACTAGTTGCAGTATCTTGATATAAGCAGTCATTTGTACTTCGTAATATGTGCCACAGACTATTAAGCATCCCATAGGGCCTTTAGAATTGCTCAAGGAGATGGCTTAAAGCAAATGACCATAAAAGCCAAAAAAAAAAAAAAAAAAAGGAGTCAGTAATACTTTTATCTCAGTATGAAATATGAAAGGTCATGAAATATTTCAGTCATGGACACAAACTGGAAGAGAATCTCTGTGAATTTGATTTCCAAAAGAAAATATGTCCAATGTTACTTACTAAACTGATAACTAAGAAAAGACAAAATCCATTTAAAATTCATATTTAGCACAATTAATAAAGCAATAAGCAATTCATTTTTTAGGCAGAAAAAGAAAGCTTAAGGGCATCAAGAAGTATGAACTTTGGTTTTCCTTGTCTTAAGTATCCCAAGAGGATCCAGAACCGAAACATATGCATATATAGGAATATTCATCTGCCTTGTATGTTACAAGTCTGAATCTCTGAGAGACTGAGTAATAGGATTCTTTTTCAGCATCTCATTTTCCTTTCTAGCTTGGCTTCTTTCACACGTTGTATGTTCACTCGTCTGTGTCACAGCTCATATTCAGCACGCAGTATTATTCACACTTTTAATAAAAATCAGGATATCAAAAACGAACTTAATCATTTTGAAAAAAATTCTTTGAAAGGATCACATATAATTCTAACAAAAAGAAAGGAAGACATGTTGAATTAAACAATTGTAGCAAAATAAAGGTCAGGTGATGTTTGGCAGATTGAGTTACAAGCAAAGGCAATAAAGAAGGCAGAACAATAGTTACTCTTTTTCCTTTCCTTAGATTCCTTTAATCTAAACATGCATAACCACCACCAGTTAACAAGTCTGTAAAGAACAGGTCATTCTGCAATACACTTGGGAATGGATGCATCCCATAAATCTTTAAAACCAGCTTATGATTCTAGCTGTGAACCACATCACGTGACCCTTGAAGCTTCATCGATGTGTTTGGTTTTCCATTTCTGTGTTTGTGAAGGCAAAAATGTGCTTCACTTCTCAAGTTGTTCATTCTAAAGGCACCATCATTTGAAGCACAATCCTTGAGGAGGTAAGATAACCTGTCCCTTTTACACAACTCACACACTTCTAGTACTACTTCTAGTACTACTTCCTGATCATCTTTGAGTTCATCTATACTTACACATGCTTGTAGGTATTCATACAAAACATAAATGTCTAATGCATGAACACTTACATCAATGGCAAATAGAAAGATATTCAATTCCATATATGATGTTCAGCTAGATTTGTTTAGCTTTTACTTAGAAGCTGCATTTCATTCTATGATCACAAAGGGAATGCAGTCACTTCATCAATGTAATCAAAAATAGAACAAAGATATGTATAATGAAGAGTTTACTAAAGAAAAATTGAGAAAAACTTCAATTAACTCATTTAAGATCAGGTTTTTAAAATAATATAGTGATTAAACTAATTTTTAACTAAAGGATTAATATTGGTTATAGTTAAAAGACTGTAACTTCACAGAAATTAGAATAAAATCTGGTTCAAATGGAAGACAATCAGTCCACTCAAGACTTGCCTCTCCATGTTCTTGTTGTAATCAAATTACAGTTTAAATATCACACTTTAATCTAGTAATTATTTAAATACTGTGAAATACAGTGAAAAACAAGCCAACAGAGATTTAAAGGAAGACTCTCTAGAAATGTGTGTTTAATAAAGTGGCGGAAATAGTTAAATATGTTGCCTTAAAATTGATTTATCAACAGATTCATCAGCTTAAGCATTATGGCAGTGTGTTGGTTTATTTTGCACTCCTTATAAAAAGACACTGCAAATAGGATAAGCTTATGAAAGAAAAAAAGTTATTTTTACATTATATCAGCTAAGTCGTTATATATGGAATGTCTGTATGCAGCAAGAGAGCAAGGGGAGGGGAATGATGATGTGACACACTCCTTCTGGTGTCCTGGAAAGAGGATTCTGCACAGACCAGAGAAAACAATTTCATTGCCACAATAAGCTTTTGCAAAGATTTACTCAAAACTAAGTCTACCCTAGTTTGGTGGAAGAAATACTTAGGAACAACTGAACAGCTGTTTAACATTGTTAGAATCTGAAAATAATTAGCATGCTTTATGACTACTTCAAAAAGCAAAGGAAAGCTCTGTACTTGTGGCCAATAGGAAGAATCACCTCAGAAGTGCACTCCTGATCCAAACTAAGTGTTAACTCATTGAAAAGAGGTATAAGATTTTCAATATGTTTAAGATTTATATGCTTCACCTTTACAGATCATTTAACAGGGGTTAACAGAGGTCTTTCTAAACCTGCATTGTACAGAATTATTCACAAAGCCTCTTGAAACTTTGCTTTGTCATCAACTGCCATTAGACGTACTGTGAAATTAATTTTGTAAGTCTAAATTACTTTTTAAATTATACAAGCATCCTTAAAAGTATGTTTTGAATTCTTCAGCAATGGCAAGAATAATCAAATGTTATCCACTTATCTTTTTTTTTTCTCTCTTTTTTCTTTCTTTTAATTTAAATATTTCAAATCTTTTAAACTCACATTATGAAAGCATTATTGCCTACTGGAAACATATGACTGGTTCAGAAAATTCTTCTAATACTAATCATACTTTTTTTTGAGAAACTCACATGTTTTCACATTCTGCAGGATACAAAAACAATGGCAACCTTATTGCAAGAATTATAAATTTATGAGTAGAATATTTTCTGTTCTTCATCTATATTATACCATTTTTCATGCACTTGCCCTTTATATGGCTGGGTAGAAACAGGATTACTAATTAGTAGAAAAAAAAAATCTTCATGAAGAACTCGAAAGACTCTTAGTCCTCATTGTACACCTTTTAAAAGATACGTGATAATTTTGTATTTAAAATTAACAGTGAAAAGGGCAAAATATGCCCATTAAAGTTTCATGCAGCAATTTTCCTATACTGGGAAGTGTTTGGGGATGAGATATCATACTGATTCCATCAAGTGACACAGTGAACTATTTGGACACAGAGATGCTAAGTAGGACCCATATGGTATAAAGGCCATACAGGCCATGTACTGACTCTTTTACAGAAATTATTTTAATCTCCTTGAAAGAGTGGATGAAGTCTGAAATTTGGCTGCTTAAAACCAAAACAACTAGATGTTTCCACACCATCTCTTGCAGCCTTACTAGTATCCCTAAAACTTGGACTATCCCAGTTGCCACTGACAAATTTTATGGCCTGGATTGTAGACAGGTAGCCTTTAGGCTTTTGAGTGGACAGGTCATGTATATGTAACACTTCAGCTTGAATGCTCCACAGCATAAGAGCTATCCCATACTGGTAAGCATCTCAAAAAACCCCAATCCTCTATAAAATCATCCTTTAGGTTTTCTGTACATCACATTCAACTGTCATACAGGTAAGTCATTAGTTCTAATTTCTTTCCATGGACTTATATTCCTAGGTTTCTTTAATGAAAAGGACTAGAAAATCCTTTATTGCTCCCAAGCTGGCCAGATAAACCAGTAACTCCTACATAATCCTCCTCCACAGATTGCAGGTCTGTCCCCAGTAATGCTATTTCTTGAGATCTGCTCTGGCTGCTCCTGAAAGTGGTCCAAGTTTCCCAGTGCTCTTCTAATTAGAGAGGTGTCCACAGAAGCAAAGACAGAAAACATGCACACCCTCCCTAGCACCTAGAGATGCTCAACACACTCAAGTTGTCCAGATCTGACATGAGGAGTCATCTGCAGTGTCATGGTTTAGCAATGGTATTCCCCAATTCAGTACTAAAAAACGCTGAACCGCTTCCCTCCCCCCTGACTGGGAAGCACAGAAGATAAAGACCATGGGTTGAAATAAGAACAATTTACTGGAAATGGCAATGAGATAAGAAAACAAACAGTAACAGCAACAATATTTTGACAAAAGTATACAAAAAGAGGATGATTCACATGCAAAAGTGCTTACCACGGACCCCAGACAGCAATGAACAGTGGCCAGATTCCCCACAGTGCCACTCTTTGCTCCACTAGAAAACCATGTCTTTCTTCCCAGAATCTAGGGTCCCTCATCCCCACTCCCAGCAACAGATGTGAGGTGGTAGAGAATAACATCCTACTCATGTCCACACAGCTCCAGGCTCTGCCTCCTTGTAGCTACTGCAAAAACTATCTGTCCTGGACAGAATCAGGACATGCAGTCTTAATGTCAAATTATTGCATCTGGATGAGTTGGACATATGCATTCTTTATCTTGATGTAAATCCTTGGAAAAAAGTACTTATCCCAATGCCATACCGATATTGTGCACACCAAGGACCTAAGAGCCTTATGACCTTTGTGAGTCAGCAATGTCTTCTGAGTAGACCACAGTCTGTCTGAGCTGAAGATGAAAGAATTTGAACTAGAATGACCAAGAAGAGTCACAGGGTGAGGGCTGACATGTCTGAGTGTTGCAAAAGACATCTTAGTGCTGTCATTGTGACGTTGTGTCTTTACTATACGCTGAATACTTTTACTACCGTGAAATTTTTTTGAAACCTTTTATGGGCACTGTAATTATGTTACTTTTGAAGAATTACTCATACACTTTGCAGAGTGATTGTTGCATTTATAATGAGGTTTCTCCATATTTGGAATATTTAAAACAAAAAATAAACAGCTTAACTGATCAAGTTTTAAGTGCTCTCAAGTGCATTTCATTTGAAGTGACTAGGTCAGATCCTGCTCTCAACTCTGTTTTCATTCATACAGGTTTGTACCTAGCTTGCTAAAGAAATTGCTTCAGGAAATCTGATAGAAAAAAAAAAAGAACCTGCAGTTTAGTACAGGTATTCAATTCAGATATGGGTGCACAATTTTGGACACAAAATTCTAACAAACTCCAATAATACTGTCACTATCTAGCTAAGAAACTCACAGAAAATATCTTTTTTTAGTAATAGCCCTGTCCTATGGTAGTTGTGTATGCATCACAAAAACCATGAAAAAAGTTATTAAGTCCAAGCTTCTTGGTGGCTTTATTTTGATTTCCATCATTGTGAAAGCAATCATAATCAAGCCATGTCAGTATGAAGTGAAAAATTAGAGTGAAATCCAAAGGACCTTAATAGTCTGTGTGATTCCAGTACTTAAATTATGCTAAATTAACCTCCAGAGTATAAGTCCTCTTCTAAGAATAGAAGAAGCTTTAGGCATTAAAAAGAGGGCACAGAAATAAATATGAATATAAGGCACTGTAAGCTTTTCAGTATGTGCCAGTCTATAACCACTCAGAGAAAAGCACCATCAAGGTGAATTAAATCTTTCATATTAAAAGTATCTAATACTGTCACAATTTATTAAAGCATTTATAGCAGATGGGATAATTCCTAAGAACCAAAAAAAGCTCTAGAAACTTCCAAAATTATTCTTAATTTCTTTGGTTCGGTCATAACATCTGTTTCAGTCTTCACACTAAAAGGAAATAATAAACTTTTGGGAAAATTAGTACAAAATTCAAAATCTAACATGAAAACATTGCAGGATGTAATCAAGTGTTCAGTGATCAAATGAACACTCTAGTTAGTGCTTGCTGATTAAAGTTATCGAAATGTAAATAAAGAAATAATAAGTGGTTTGAGCATTTAGGTGAGGGAAGCCCACAGCACCCAGGGAACTGTGGTAGTAAGTAATGCTCAGAACACTCTGGCACGTAAAACAGGAAGGTGGAAACAAGGCTGCTTTTCATGTGAACAGCATTTACCTGTTCACTAAACCATGGACTTCCTTCCCAATAACCATGATTCTCAGCTTCCTCATTATACCATGTGTGATCTGTATATCTGCAGGAATGAACTCAACAAAAGACATTTTTATACCCACCCATACAAGCTCTAAAATAGGGAAAAATAAAGTTTATTGCTAAGCTTATTTGAGTGATGTTTGGCTATCTCATACCTCTATGTAATAACTGAAATTCTTACGGTGATTTATGTTTAGAATTTTTACCAAATGTTAACATTGCTCATTATGTAATTTTTTCTTAGTTCACTTCCTAGAACAAGAACTTTTTTTATTGAATTTAATTACAGTAAGTCCTTTGAAGAACGACACCCATAAGAACTTAAGGAAATACCCCCCATAGCAGGCTAAAATGTTCTATATCTGGAGTAATAAATTTCCATTTAGTTAATTATATATTCAAAAGTTACATATTATTCTGCAAGAGAAACAGCAAAGATAAGCTGCAGTACTACAAGAAGTCTATTTTCTCAACAAAAACCGTGTAATGCAAATTACGTCAATGCTTTCCAAATACAACTGCTTATATTATTAAATTAACATAGAAATTAATTAATTTTAAACTATGCTATTGCTATTCTGTATGTGGTTGATTAGGTTGTTATTTCTCTAGCTCATGCTTTGTTTCATTTACATTGCAGAAGGACCATATATTTTTTAGAAATCTTGAAGTTCACTAATATAGATGAATTCATTCGAAAAAACCCTAAGCTTTAAAGCTATATAAGGTCAAACAGAATAATTATTCTTTGAAAATGCAGCTCTAACTTCAAATAAAATAATCATTAAAACAGTCAAGTATTAGAAATGAACTTGAGATACTCCAGTATTAGCTTCTTGCAATAAACAGACCCAATAGAAACATTCTTTCATCAACTTAGTGCAATACAACCCCTATTTATGTTGTTACTTGACATACATTGAAATACTTAGGGACATTATTTGGAAAGAAAGACCTTTCCAAATGCTATTAAATTAGCACTGGGTCTTAATTTATGTCTTTACTGTCCACCATACTGTTAACACAAAAAACCCATACAGAATAAGACAAATTTTATGAGGACTGTCTCAAAACTGGACTGTAGGCATTTTAAGCCAAAGATGCCACAAAAGAAAGTGAACAGTTGATACTGAAAAGTAGCAGTGAGTGAGGAAAAAGGGCTCAGAACACAGGAATAAGGAAATGGTATTTCTTTCTTCTTTCCTCACAAATGAAATTCCTATTTAGAATTATTTTGAACATCTCTTTTTCTGCTGCTTAATAAAGCTGCCCCGAGAAAATTAATTTAGATTTTGATCTGAACTGTGTGGTTATTTGGACTTCTCTGGGAAGTAAACATGGTTAATGGAGGAATAATATTTTAAAGAAAAATTGGATGGAATGCACTGGAAAGTATCAAACTTTGCATTAAATGACCTTAGTATCAAAGTCACAATGACATATTGAACTAAACTCAGCCAAGAGCCTGAGATTCATTATTTGATTTATTTATTTATCTACTTTTTTTTTTTTTTACACTTTTCCATAAGTTTACTGAAAGTGTTAGAGGCTTTTAATTTTGCACCTGTCCATCATGAAGTGGGACCAAGAGTACATTCTTCAGACATTACTGAAGAGATAATAACAATTATAAGAATTTCTAACCTTGGCTAGATTCATTTCAGAAAGTCCCTTTAACTTCTTTTGAAAGGTTTGGCTTTATTCTGCTTCATTGTGAAAAAACAGTGGAGGTGAAAGGTTCTTTAACACATTTCCGCTCCTGGATTCGTTCAGCCTTACTATAACTTCTTTTCTGTCTTTTCTCAGTGAATTTAGAGTTCATCAAAGTGTAAGACTAACAGCACTGACTGAGTTAAACAGTGGATCCAGGCTGTGCGAGTTTCTTACTCCAACTCTACTAATTCACCCTTTTCTCTTGACCTGCAAACTATCTTGTTATTCTATTCCTTGGCCTCTCTTGTGCAGAGACTTCCAATCATATCACATTTGCAGTGTTTTTATAGGCTGGGAAAAAAAAATCAAAACTAGGTGAGACTACCCAACTAATTTTTGCTACTAGGTCTCCTGTGAAGAAAGGGAATTTTTGTTAATTGGCTCCACACACTTTGAAAATTATAATAAGCTCCTGTGAATTTTTCATTCAAGTTGCAGATTTCTTATTTATAGAATTTTTTCCTCAAAAAAAAAAAAAAAATCTTAAAAATATCTTTCAAAGGAAATACAGAGTCTTTATGATACTTCTTTTTATTTTCTTTTGCTCTAGGGCTTTCTAGACACCAATATTGCTCAATAACAATTACAACAGCTATGTTTAATTATTTAAGCTTTCAGTCAGTACCATGCTGATAGCATGTTTGTGCATATTTGAATATTATGCACACAGCCCAAAATGTTCATTTTTTAAACATGTATGAACAGGAAGGGATTTACATAAGAAAAGGCAGATGCCATAAAATAGGAATTATAAAATCTGCTATCCAACTTATTCTGACCATCCAGCTATGTACTGAGTGAGAGGGTTCTACCCCTGAAGCCTAAATTTTCATCTCTCATAATCTGGGTAGTGCTGGCAATTAGTGTTGCACAATTTAGCCAAGAGCAGAAGGCTCATCTTCCTGCTCACCAAGCCAGACTCAGGAAACTACGTGCACTTCTTCTTTTCCACAACCCAAAGCTTATGTCCTAAGGCATAGGAAAAGTTTGCTGGCTCTCTAGTCACTTGATGAGTCATGTAGGCTCCCCCACTCATATCAGGATCATAACCTCCAATGCACACTTACAGTCACAATTCCTTTCTGGAAGAAAGCTAAGTTGTAGTGCTCCCAAGAATGTACAGCCAGCTCTAGATTTCACAATTCAGATGACAACAATGAGAAAAGGAAGACAAATGATTTCTTGGGTACTGCTTGTTACATTAGCTCAAAAAAAATTTCTATCTAATGCTGTCCTAGGAATCAATGTCTCTAAACCAACACCATTCAGAAAATTCTTTCCTGCGCATGCTTAATCATAACTGTGAAGTATAGGCTGAAGACAGTGAGGTGGAGTGGAGCTTGTCTCGATCTCCAGGCTCAGGGTGTGATGATATGCCACACAAAGTCTAGTTGGAAGCCAGTGATGAGTGGGGTACCCATGGGGGTCAATACTGGGTCCAGTCCTGTTTAACATTTGCAAGGACGTGGATAATCAAGCGGAGGCTACTCCTAACAAATTTGCAGTCTTGGACAAGGGGCTGATTTGACGGAGGGTCAACACTGCCATCCAGAGGGACCTTGACTGACTCATGAAGCTCAACAGGAAGAATAGCCGCATGCACCAGGCTGGGAGCTGATCTGCTGGCAAGTGGACAAGATGCTACCCATGAGCCAGCAGTGTGTCCTAGTGATCAAGAACGCCACGGGTATACTGGGGTGCATTGGGAAGAGCATTGCCAGCGATCAAGGGAGCTGATTCTGCCCCTTTACTACACCCTGGTGAGGCCACATCTGGAGTGCTGTGTCAAATTCTGTGCTCCATAGTACAAGAGAGACATGAAGGTCCTGGAGTGAGTCCAGTGGAGGGTTACAAAAATGATTGAGTGACTGGAGCAAAATGGTAGACTGAGGGAGCTAGACCTGTCAGCCTAAGAAGAGTCACCTGAGAGAGGTACTCCTCAATGTCTACCAGAATTTGAAGGAAGGGTACCAAAAGGATGAAGCCAAGTTCATCTTGGTGGTGCCATAGGTGCAATAGAACAAGGGGCAGTGGGCAACAAGCATAAACTGATGCACAGAAAGTTCCACTGGAACAGGTAGAAAAACATCTCTGATCACCCACTGGAACAGATTGCCCAGAGGCTGTGGAATCTCCTTCACTAGAGATATTCAAAAGCTGTCTAGACATACCCCTGAGTGACATGCTCTAGGGGTCCCTAATTGAGCAGGGAGGTTGGACTAGATGACTTTCAATGGTCCCTTCCAGCCTTACACATTCTTCCCCGTCATTCAGCCTTGGGAAGACCACACCTGGTGTCCTGGGTCCAATTCTGTGCTGTCCATTACAACTGAGACATAGACACACTGGAGAAGCCACTAAGATGATTAGGAGACTGGAGTATCTCGTTATTAGAAAATTTCAAGAATGCTGTGACTGTTCACTCTGTAGAAAAGAAGGCTCAGGGGGATGTTATCAGTATATAAATATCTGATGTGAGTGTGCAAAGAGGACAGAGACAGGCTCTATTCAGAGATGCCAAATAATGAGATAAAATGCAATGGGCAAAAACTGAAGAGCAAGAGCTGCCATTTAAATGTCAGGAAACACTTTTTACTATAGTGAGAAATGCGCACTCACAGACGTTGCCCAGAGAGGTCATGGAGTCTCCCTCCTTAGATATATTCAAAGCCCCCCTTGACATGGTTGTGTACTACTGGCTCTAGGTGGCCCTGCCTGAGCAGGGGGGTTAGACTGGTTTACATCTAGACATTCCTTTCAACCTCAACCACTCTGTGAACTGATGTTTAAAAAAGGCACAGTGTACCAAACAACAGTTATTTTCTATACTGATGTAATATGCGAGTGATAACTGTGAAGAATACTAGGAAGACAGTATTTACTATTTTTGTCCTGCTTTCAAACACACAGCAACAATTCCAGTTCCGTTTATGAGGTGAATTTATACTGTGTTTCTGCTAGAAGTAGATCCCAAGCTTTAGAATTACCTGGCAGTATCTATCCTACCTTACAGAGATGCATCTTCAACTCAAAGACCCTCTTTGTGTTAGAGAGGCCTTTACAAGACTTGTTATAAATTGCGTTGATATTACTTGGAACACAAAACTTTGTTATCTAAACTTTGAAACTGCATAAGGAGGCTCCAAAATTTTACCAAGCAGGAAGATTTTATAATTCCTTCCCTGTAAACTATAAGCCAGTCTGCAATTTAAAAAAATGGTTTCAGTACCAAAGAAGTAGATGATTATCAGTGACTCCACAGGGCAGGAAGGAGGCAGTGGGAAGAGTACTTCTGTAGACACACCTCCTACATGATGCACCCTGCAGCATTTAATACTTTTGCTCTCCAATCTGGCTCAAAAAAAAATATTTTACAGAAGAAAGATGTGGATTTAAAAGAAAAACAAAGCAAAACAAACAAAACACCCCCCTCCCACCAAACCACTGAAAAAAACCCCTGCCCCAATATCAAACAAACAAAAAACCCCTACTCCAAGCAAGCAACCAACCAATCAGCCAACCAACAAAAATAAACCCCAACCAACTCTGTGGTATTATTAGATTTATGTATGCAGAATTAATGATAAATAGCTGCACAAGAGATGATTGTAAACTCTAAGGCTGAAAGGATGTGTGACCAATACCAGCTACCTACGAAAGTACAAAACCAGAGAAACCAGTTCTCAGTTCTCAGTATATAACACTTTCTTAACCCCAATAACTTGTACTTCAGAAGCCTACTCAGCCAAAGACCTTAATGGATTTCTCTTCCAGTAACTCTGTCTTCCTTTGAGCTTACGTAAATTTTTAACATCCATAATATCTTTCAGCAAGAACCAAACTTAGCAGCCACATGTTGCAGAACAGTCTTTCCGTATCTTATAAACTGCAATTTCACTTGTGAGTCTGGTCTATGTTCCCTAAGTATTTCTAACAAAACAGGTGATTTTACTCAATCCAACTTCCCCAATATACCTTTCTTTTTCTTGCTGGTTGCAATTTATGGATATTACTCTGATATTCCCTTTTTTTGTTGACTTATGTTACTGACCAAAGCATGCTAATATACACAGGTTTGTTTTTTTTTTTTTTTTTTTTGTTTTTTTTTTTTTTTTAATCATAGAAGCCAGCCCTTATTTTCTACAATATTATTGGTACCTGTTGTTGAGATGAACATGTAGACTCGATCTGTGACCAGGCAAATAAGTTTGAAAAAAGTCCAATATACCCAGAAGTCAGCCAAAATTTGTTTCCAGAATTGCTCAGCAAGTACTTGCAAGACTATCAGAAATTTGTAATTTAAATAATGTTGGAGGAGTTAAAAAACACGTACTCCATATTCCAGTATGAGTAATTTCTTAATGTTCACTTATCTGTAATGCCAAGTATGAAAAACCTGAGTTGGGCCCCATGTCTGCCACTGAGGTGAAAACCAGCAAGAGTTCAGTAACTCATAATGATCCTTTGAATCACATGGAATTAATGGTTTGAGTCCTTAGACAAAGAAGATACTCAAGATAGCCTTTAAAAACTAAGTAATAGTATTACTCTCTTTTTACTAGCTCATTAATCAGCTTCAGTCAGAAAAAACAGCCATGCTAAAACTGCTACTAATGAGTCAACAAAACAATACACTGACATCTGGTATTTGAGTGGGAGATCTGTGCTCCTGAATTAATGTTACAAATCTGACAGTATCTGACTTCCCCTATACTTATGCTCTGTCGAGGTCCCCTGCTGGTTTATAACTCATTAGTTCAAAGTTTTAGTGGTTTAAGCTTACTTAGGCACATTGCCAAGACTTGTAAGCTTTGGCCATCACTATCTTAAAATACAAGCAAAGCGAGTTCTTGTGGATGCACAGTCACATCACATCACTGTCACACAGCACCAAAAGATTTATAACAATTGACAGTTCTTCTATTAGAAAAAAGCTTCAACTGGAACACAAAACTGTAATATTCCTGGTCAAGGACGAGGTGTGCTGGCAAAACTGTTTAGGAAATGCTTGCATGATTGGAGGATTCAAATAAAGCTATTTCAGCCATTACTAACGATCGAAACACTTCAGGAAAATATTACGTACAGATTTAAATGTGTTTGAAGACAACAAAATTTGGCTCATATATTTCATTTATATTACTACATAAATCACATAAAAGTTCTGTGAATAACCTGAAAATTAAGACGTTCTTTTCAGTCTCCTTAGATGTGTTTAAAATATCTTGATAATTTAATAAGAGAATCAAGATAACACAATGAGCTCAATGTCTCTTCTGTCTCCCCCATTGACTTGCCTCCAAACAAAATCAAATAACATCTGCCAAATGCCAGCCTGTTCAGCTTGCTAATGAGTTTAAAAATTCAGAGTATGACCGTTGCTCAGCAACTGATAAAGAATACCAGTCACATGGTGCTATAGTTAATATACAAGAGACCTTTACCCCTCATTTTCTAAAATGCTATGAAAAACAGATTATTGGGAACACTATTTTTTTCAAGGCAATTTACTGGCTGCTTTTTTAGCACTGTGCTGTAATTTGTTCAAATATTCTTGTACACCAGTATTGAGGTGACTGAAAGGGTGCTCAAGTTTTTCAATCACCTATCTTCATGCATTTGGATGGTGGTGGAGTTCTATTCAGTTCAGCTGTTTGCTGACCATTTCAGTAGATAACCTGAGCCAAAAGCTGAAAATGCTTTAAGCTTCAAGTACATGCCAGTGAATTTGGCTGACAGGCTGTTAAGCTAAAACTAAATTGAAAACTATAATCAGAAGTGGAAGAGGGGGATCAGAGGACTTAGAAACTGTGATTTTTGCAGTAGAGATGTAATCAATCTCAGAGAGGAAAAGACAGGAGGATAACAGTCACTGTGTCAAGACTGTTTCCTCATCTCCTCTGGTCTGCTGGAAAAATCTGAAACTGACCATTAATCAATCCATCAATCAATCAGGCAGTAATCATCAGTGACAGAAGCTTATAATGTGAAAAAATTAAACAAAAAGAGACACAATAGTATGTTATTCTACCTGACACATGAAAGAAAGGCTGCAGTTATAGAATCTTCTGTGCCAGATGAGACGAACGTGCCAAAGCTGCATAATTAACTGTATTGTTATTTCTCAAAGGAGTTTGTGTAAGAGGTGATTGGTGGGAGCCGGCATGGCTTCAGTAAGGGCAGATCATGCCTGAAAAAGATTGGTGGCCTTCTGTGATGGGTTTACAGTGTTAGTGGATGCAGGAAGAGCAGCTGAAGTCATCTACCTGGACTTGTGCAAAGCATTTGACACTGTCCCACTCAACACTCTTGTCCCTAAAGTGGAGAGACAAGGATTTCGTGGATGGACAGCTTGGTAGATAAGGAACTGGCTGGATGGTTGCACTCAGAATTGTGATCCATGACTCAATGCCCAAGTGGAGAGGAGTGATGAGTGGTGATCCTAAGGATTAGTACTGGAACTGGAGCTGTTTAACATTTTTTTCAGTGACATGGACAGTGGTATTGAGCGCATCCTCAGCAAGTTTGCTGATGACCCCAAATTGTGAAGTGCAGTTGGCATGCTGGAGGGAAGGGATGCCAACAGAGAGTTCTTGAAAATGAAGCTGTGGATGCCCCATTCCTCTAAGTGTTCAAGGCCAGACCGAATGGAGCTTTGAGCAATCTGGTGTAGTAGCAGTTTTCCCTGCCCATGGCCAGGGGGCTTGGAAGTCGATGATATTTAAGTTTCCCTTCAACCTAAACCATTCTATGGTTCTGTGGTTCTGAGTTTGAATGCATTGCTTTGCTAACATGCTGAGTGTCTATATGAATGTCATCAGTAAGTACTAATGGTGAAATGTATTACGGAAAGTACTTAATGTATTTAGACAATGTATTAATGCAGAACAAACCGAGGAATTCCAGGGTTGTATTTAATGTAATGCTTAGAAAAGACAAAGCTCATCAAAAAGTGGCAACCTGGAGAATTAAATCTTTCCTGATAGCATGGACTTTTCATGAAGAAACTGAGTTGGAAACATAGTGCAAATGCACACTATCTCTTTAGTAGACTGAAAAGGCACAAAAGGACTGAAAAGCCCAGCTTACTAGCAGGGTAAAGAAGGCTATTAGATACAGGAACACGTTTTAAAAAAGCTGAAGGTGAGTTTAAATGAAGAAAATAACTCTGGCAGATAAGGCAGACTGAAAAAAAAGTTTGAGAAAAAGCTAGCAAAAGAGTTTCAGAGGTAATAATAAGTCTCAGAGGTAATAATAAGTTTTTTTTTCCAAACAAATCAAGATAGAAAGCCTGGCAGAGAGCCTGCAGGTCATCTTAATGAGCAGGGTATAAAAGGAACACTTAGAAAGGAGCTAAATGACTTCTTGGCATCAATGTTCACTGAAAAAAATATGGAGATTCCCACCTCAATACCATTTTTTGCACAGGGGTTCATCAGAGAATCCATTTAAAACTAAAGTGAATGTAGTAGAGATTACAGAACAAGTTGACAAAATTAGCAGCAGAACATCAGCAGGATTTAATGCAATACCCAGGATTTAATGGTTGCCCTTTGAGTTCTATGAGGTCCTAAGAATGCAGTAGCTGAATAGTCATGTATGGCAAACGTCAGGCCATTTCCCTTAAAAGAAAAGGGTTTTGGAGAAGGTCTGGGGAATGGCAAGCTGGTAAGCCTGACATTGGCACTGGACTAAGCAGCAGGAATTATGCCAAGGAATAGGTTTAATGGAGATTTGCATAAATATTAAGAAGAGTCAAGATGACTTTTACAATGGAAAGTCTCACTTTAGAAAAATACTGTTTTAGTAGGTATTTTTTTTAACAGGTTGACAAAATTTCAGTAATGAACAATTCCTTCTGTACCAGCAATAGTTACCCTACAACTAGAAGTATTGCAACATTTTGAGAAAAACATAAATTTGAGACTGAATTTTTTTATGAATATAAAGGATGACTCCTCAAGCTGCTAGAAAAATTCACTACTCCATCTTCCCTGCCTAAGAAAATGAAGCTTGATACTGTGACTTTGCTCTATACAATAATACCTTTTTGAGTAGTTTTGTCAATTTTTACCATTTTTTAGGAACTCTGAAGCTGAAATCCTGTAGTTGTGGCACCAGGTTTTGCATATAAAATGAAGGCCTTTGCAATTTGCAAAGATGACATACTGTACAAAGATTTTATTAAGATTATATGCAATTTGACCACTGCTTACCATTAAATGAATCTCAAACTTATGTAATACAAATAAAATCTGAAATCAAGAGAAGCATTACATTTCAACTCCCTAATTCACACATAATTTATCTGTATTTTGCAGGTAACAGGCTTTAACTCTCTGCATATAAAGCTGAATATAAAAAAAAAAAAAAAAAAAAAAAAAAAAAAAAAAAAAAAAAAAAAAA
>JAOTQP010001546.1:89895176-89920902 GCA_026413545.1 Cichladusa arquata | reverse complement strand
AAGATTATATGGAATTTGACCACTTCTTACCATTAAATGAATCTCAAACTTATGTAATGCAAATAAAATCTGAAATCAAGAGAAGCATTACATTTCACCTTCCTAATTCACACATAATTTATCTGTATTTTATAGGTAACAGGCTTTAACTCCCTGTATATAAAGCTAAATATAAAAAAAAAAAAAAAAAAAAAAAGGAAAAATCTCTTGCTAGCAAATCAAATATTCACAATGACCTAAAGAAACCCTTGGACTACTGAAAAGGATTTCATAGTCCTGTAAAATGAGTTGCCATCATAAATCAGGTTTGACAGGTCATTTGCCAACTTCTAGCAGAAATACCTATTTTCCAGAGAATTAAATGGTTTCTTATCCATTGCACTTCTTAATTCCTTCATTCTGCATTGCACTCATACTGTGCTCTGTCCTCTGATTGAGATTTTGTCCAGAGACACAATTTACCACCAATTTTATAGCTCAGTAGCACCTGTCATCTTCCCTAGGGACCTCTGGTGCATTAAGGCACCAGAATCTGCTATGATGTCCCTAAAACACAAACACTAGTGACAAAAGCAGAAAAGAAAAGTTTGCAACAATTTTATTAGAAACACCCACTTAATAGGTAATGAAACAAAAAACAAATATAGATTTCCTGCTAGTGGAATTTCCATAGTAAAGAAACATTCAGTCATTTGGAAATATGGTTAGTATGGGGTATTTTAAACTTTCAAATCTAATGTCTCTGTAGGCCACTTCTAATGAAATAGATCCCTATAAAGACCAATCTTGCCTGTTTCAGATGCCTACTTTAGGATGAAAAGAATTACCTTTAATGAGCTCATGATGACTAGATTAGACTTAATTGTCTTAAATTCTTTGTTGCCTGACTTAGATTATATGAACAGTAAGCTGAGCAAAAAGTGAGTTTGTGGTTACTTGTGTGAAGCTCACCACTTTTAGGTAAAAGTTTCATCAAATTTTAGACCAAGCGAAAAAATCCTAGCTCTGATCATTTTAACCTAATTCTTCATCTGGGTGCAATATATTTCATTCACTAACTTACATTAAGCTAGGGAAGGCTACTGCCCACTATTAAGCTGTTTTCTCTGTGCCACCTTGTGAATGGCTGCCTTGAATCTTTATGAAATAACAATATATTTTAGGAAATTAAAGGAGGTAGTATGTCAAAATGGCAGACAATAGTTTGCTGCACTTATTCAGCAGAAGAAAACAAGAAAAGATCTTTCCAAAGGTCTTCTACCATTACAGTTCAGAAGTTTATTTTTGGAAGATTTCCTCCACATGTCTTTTCAAACAGTTGCAAAATACAGAAAAATAAATGTCAGTGTTTTCCCCAGAAGAAGAATTACACACTAAATTGGTCTCAGAAAGATTATCAAAACTTTAGAAAACTCTGGGAAACATTATATAAGATCAGCCTCCAAAAACTTAAATTTACAACCAGAAAGAAGTCTGTGACACAAATATATTAAAAATGGTCATATTTTTCCCAGCATTTCAACATAATTTCATAAGCTGGCAATTTTTTCAGCTGTAATCTTATATAGCTATTTATAAGAACACTGTTTAGATGCAGTGCTACATCTGCTACACATTACCTATTTTTAGATGCTTTATCTATATAGTTCAGAGAATTTTACAGTAATTCAAACACTTTCAAGTATTTGTCCGAAAATTGTGTAAGCATCTTTGAAAACAGTGTACAGAAATTGCAGATAGCTTAAAATTATTTCCCAATGGCTGAAGCTTGTAGAGAATACAATGCATTTTCTCTTTTAGGAATGGCTATCTTTCTCCACTCCTTTTCATGAACACAAACGAGCAATACTTCAAGTGCAACCTCAGGGACAGGGCCTACTCTGTCGCGATTACTGAGGAAGCCAAATGCAATTCTGATTCAGCTCTGTAGCTTTCTGCCGGGTTGGCACAGGAAAAGCCATGAAGGGAGCAAAATAACAATACTGCTGTTCCAGATACGTGAATAGAAGCTCAGTTCTTTGGATGCAAACCTCGCTTTGAGGACTGGAGGATCTGAGCAGCATCCAAAGAGCGAACTACAGTAACCTTGTGTCAACAACACAAGGGCATTGGCACACTGCAGCCTGGAGAGGGACCCCTTTTCGCACCAAATCTGCTCTTGTAATTTCTGTCTGTACCTCTGAATATTTCCAGTTGGCTTCTCAGGTTCTGATGGTGGGGCCGCGGGGGGTGGGGGGTTTTTGAGGTATATTTAAGGAGAAAATGAAAACTCTGCACTGTGTAAAGTGAAATCATATCTCCAGTACAATTTGTTTTAACAGGAATGTATATATTCCTCTTCTTCAGTTTTAGTGTTAGCTTTTATCTCAGTTTGTATCTTCCTTATTTCTGTTCAAAAAGATCAGTAAGCTGAAGGATTATGTTGAAGCATTTCTTGTTGATTTTTTACACCTACTATTTTTTCAAGTGATTTGAATTATTCTTTAAATTGACTCATTAGAAATTCTTGTGTTTGGGGCAGCTGTTAGTTGTTTTTCCTTTGAAATATGAAGATATGAATGTTTTATCACTACACACATACACCTTCATGCTCTGATAGAAGATGTGTGCAGTGCCTGACATCAGATCAGGGGCTTTCTTCTTTCACTATGTCCTGTACTCACCAAGTGATACAAGGATCAACACAGCTTGTTTTGATCTAGAGGGAACAGTTTTGTTGAACTGAGACCGTTTATGTGGAACAGTAGACAATACCCTTCCCCCCCGTCAGAAAAAAAAAATCATGCCAGAATAACAGTAATAAATGAAGAAATAAGATAATCATTCCAGAATAACAATAATTGAAGAAATAAGATACCTCAGAGCACAACGTCAACAAGTTAGCCATAGAATGGTGATAAATGAAGTAAAGTTTCCAAGAATACAAGTCAACAGAAGTATTGATCTTTCATGTCAACACAATCAACAGTTCTTTCAGAAAAGTCTCAAAATCTTAAGATTACTTTTGGAATTTGGGGATAAAAGAGATATATTTTGGTTATGGTCACTTGAAATATTTCTGTGAGCACTCACAATGGGTATACAAAGTCATAGCAGCAGTTAAAAAGCTGTTCATTCCTGGGAGTGAACGTACAAGTTTTATATGTTCCCCATCTCACTGGGTTTCAAAGATTTGCAAATGCTGTTCTCAAATTATGATAGAGAAGACTGTATTGGGGGGTCTTGCAAAAGATTCATTAAAATATTGTCCAAATAAGCTGGACAGGAGAAATGAGTAAAAAATTAGTTTTGGAAAGAAAGGGCAGGCACAGTCAGTACATGCCGACTTGGATAATCTGCAGGTTGAGAAGACAATCTGAGAACACACACACTCCTCTGTTGCCAAATACCAATCCAAAGCATTATTATGACTACAGGGTATAATTTCCTCTTCAATTTCAGTTTTCAGCTGTCCAACTCTTCTCCTATTACCTAAAACATATGCCGGGTTTCCAGAAACAATTACATAGTAGACACCATGGAAAATGCAAAATTATATGTCAACACAAATTGTTAAAATAGTTCTTACTCTCAGGTTATTAATGCTCCCATGATGAATATCACAAAGGTTAAACATTTTCGTGGGGATTTTAAAAGTTACCTTTTCCAACTAATGTGTATTCCAGCATGGCATATTTAAATCGTATTCTGTGAGACCTCATTGGGGTCTTCAACATCCTCATGAGGAGAAGTGGAGGCGCGGGCACCACTCTCTTCACTCTCATGACCAGTGACAGGACTCAAGGAATTGGCATGGACATGAGTCAGGGGAATTTAGGCTGGGTACCAGGAAAAGACTTGTCATCCTGAGGGTGGTTGGGCACTGGAACAGCTCCCCAGGGCGGTGATCAAAGCACCAAGCCTGACAGAGGTCAAGAAGAATCTGAACAACTCTCTCAGGCACATGGTGGGACTCTTGAGGTGTCCTGTGTAGGCCAGGAGTTCGACTCCATGATCCTCATGGATCCCTTCCAACTCATCATATTCTGTGATTCTAGGATACATAGTTAACCTCTCTTCCTGCATTATCTTGAACTTAAAATCCAGATGAACGCTCGTTTCACAAGGCATTAACAGAAGTTTACTCAGAAGTTCAGAAATAATTTCCTTTCCATTCTACACGAGGAAAAGTTTTTACCTTATGCTTTGTGCCTTTCATTCACACTTTTGGCCATAAATCCTTCCCAATTAACTCATTGGCGCTGTGCCACTGTAACTCCTTGACTTGCACTAAATTACACTCCAGATGTGCATTCTTCAGTTCCATAAAATTGAAATCAGTAGTTTTTTTCTCTTCACCTTGAACCTCCTGCATTACTGCCGCTCCTTTTTCTTTATTCCCACTCACATAGCCCATCAACTTTTTTACCTGTCATGAGTCAGAAAACTACTTCCTGCTCTTTCTGTATCAGACATATATCTTTTCTCAAGCCATTTTTCACCTTCCTCAGTTTCATCTGAATGTAACTGTATTTACAGAGAGAATATAATTCCCTCAGCACCACTCAAGGCTATGTCACTTCATATTAACATCCTGATATTTTCCTTACCAAAATGAGCAATGAATGATAGGTATTATTGATTTATTTGCATAAATGTTGTGAAGAAGCTTCAAAGTACTCAAATCAGCATGTTGTCTAAATAATATTAAGGTGTTTTGGTGACAGTACAAGTATTTTAATTCTTTAAGTATCAAAGATTATAATGTCCTTTACACCCCTGTTACTGTGTCCTTGAATTCTGATTGATAATTTCATATTGTGAGTACTTGGCACTGTGTTGACATTATAATTTCATTTCGTGTTAAGCTGCATAGAATTTCTGAATCAATACTTTATTAAAATACATCCAAGTTAAAAATGTGTTAACCACATCTTTTTCATGTCTATACCAGCTCCTGCACACAGCCACCCTATTCAAAATATTAATAGCTAATCTATAACTAGCAGAATACATCTCTCCATCCATATATCATTCCATTAAAAATAGACAGAATCCATATTTCTGCTGAAATCTCTGTGGTTGTTTGATGCTACATAGGTGAAAAAACCAGTAGTTTAGCATGCTTTTTTAGCATTTAGTCTCTTGGAGACAGGATTGAGTGAGTTCTGCTGTTCAGATTTGACTTTGCTTCTCACAAATAATGTCATCATCCCCTAACCATGTCAAGTGTTGTGCTATTCACATTCCTGCCATCCTGACACGAGGTAAGGACAACCTCATGAAGAGATAGCCAATGGTTAATAAAGAAATACATAGGTTTGAAACAGGGCTTAAGTCCTTAAAAACTGACTTACTATAGGACAAATCTGTAACCATGCTAGCACTTAAGAATCTCAAAATGCTATTCATTTCAGAGATTCAAAATACATAACTGTATTTTTAAATATTTTAGTTTTAAAGATTAGATAGAAATGCCCAGGAATAAGTCCACAGTCATAAAACAATGAGTTACAAACTGTATGTTATCAATATTTGTTATCTACTATTAATCATTTTTATACATTCAAAATATAGTAGGGATGCTCCAGCTGCTACATTCTTCTAACACATTTAAAAATTAAATTTAGATATCTGAGCAAGTCATATATTACTCTACATTAAGATTAAAATTTTTATTTTTCTCTTCATTTTTAATCAGCCAAAGCTTTTCTGGCATTGATTCTTGAATGTCTTTGCAAAGGCTGTCACAGGCAGAATTACTGTAAGAATGGAGAATAAATCTTTTAATTATCTAAAAGAATTAAATTTGAATGGGCAATTGTTAGTATCCTAATTACTACATTGAATATTCAGGCATTTCCACAGTGCTAGGACAATAAATAATATGTGTGTGTATATATATATATATGCCTGAGCTTAGGGGGATATGTGCACTTGAACATATAAAATGAGCATAAATGTGCACAAGACAAAACTTGTGCAAAGATTCTGTTGTTTTCTAATTATATTTAAATTAATTTCTGATGAAACAGCTTTATCACTTCTGATATTTACATTCATCAGAACTAAATGTTTTTTGTTAAAATGAATGAAATTTCTTTTCTCTGATTAACAATTGTATTTTCAGTTCATGTAATTTTAAATAAGTTGGAGCAAATGAGTCAAAACTCCTGGAAAAATTATCATTCGCTTTGAAATAACAGTAACCAATTATTTAGTCATGTTTTAAACATATCTGTGAATCATCAGGACCAAGAAGTTGATATTTTAAAATTTGCCCACAAGCAAGTAACACAATTCCAAGGGATCAGAGAAATATGTCAGATCTATTTAAAAGTTTCGATCTTCAGGCTCTTTAAAAAAAAAAAAAATATAGATGTGCAATTTTACATGAATACAGGTTTTAGCTTTAGTGTTTTTAAATTTCGCCTTAATAATTAATTCAAAACCTGAATAATATTTTTCTTAGAAATAAAGCCAGCTTGAAGGCAGGTAACTGCTTTCTTAATTTTATTTTTTTGCTTGCTAAAATTAAAAATATTATTCTTATTTTCTCTCTTTTTTCCTTGTTTTTTTTTCTTTCAAATATATCTATCACATGTCACTATTGGCCACTGAAGGTGGGATTGGGCAGCCTGGAGTAAGGGTTTAGCATCCTGTTATAGGCTCTGTGAGAAAAATGCCACTAGATGGCAATGTGTCAGAAAATTATCCCCACCAACGCAGAAGCAGATAGAGAATATACATTATTTAAAGGTTCATTGAGTCGTTCTAAATGGATCTGTCAATCAGTAAGGAAAAAATTCTCATGCATTTCTTGTAGCATCTCCAACTTTCCTCCGATGACTCGAGGAAACCGGGCACCTCCAGAAACCCACATCAAGATGGGTGTAAGAGAGACGAGGGGTCAAACTGCTTCTGCCAGGCAGGACAAACCCAGGCTGCTCTGGAAGAGGAGCAACATGCATCCTCAGGGATTTTGCAGCTGCTGAGTGCTGCACAATTATGAAAATCATTCTCAGCTGTGAAGAACTGATACCCACCCTCTGCTGCAGGGGATAATTTTAACTAAATCAGACTCTAAGTGTCCATATTCTCAGCCCTTTAATTTGCAGAGATGAGGAGTATGTTCTGCAAATCCGACATGTAGATACTATAGATGAATTTTAAAAGTATTTTGTAGACTATAAAGTAATTATGAAATATTTTGCTTATACAGAGGATAATTGTAGAAAGGCATTAAAATAAAGCATGGGTTTTTTTCCACCACTTTGTATAAAAATACATAAAATACGACTAAACACTCCCAAATGCTTAGATAACTGAAAATGTTTTAGGTATGCTCTTAGACTCCTCCTATCCAATTTAGAAAGTGTTTTGCATATGCTTATACACCAGGGATTAGAATTATTGAAAAGAGCAAAAAAGTTAACCACTCAGCTTTTCAAAACGTGCAATTCATTTTATGTTTTATACCTTGAACTGCAATAATTCAAGAGGTGATAGATTAATAGTAGAGACAGTCCTACAGAAGGGACAGGACAAATTGATAACGGCAGCTAGTCTGTTGCCCCAAATTGTCTCACACTCCTTAGTCAGAATCTCATAACTAATGTCAACAAAAGAGCATCTTTTAATCAGCATATGGGTCACTACTTGTTTTTTTCTGATCAGTACTTGTTCTGTGGTCTCAGATCTGCATTAAGTCAGTTTAAGAGACCTAAACCAATTTACTATAAAACAAGAATATAAACAGGAATCTGCTGTAATTATAAAGCAGTTCTGCAAAATGGCATGAATGAGAATGTACACCTCTGTTTCATTTTTTTTCTGAACTTATTGTTTTCAATGTATTAAACATAATCTGAGAGTGCCTAAGAGATTGGAGATTTAGGTCTGTGTCTCTTCCTACTCAGTTTCTATATTGGACTAAAGGTGGGAGGTGGTGCCCGTTTCTCAGCACATGCAAGTTTAGATGTTTAGGCCAACTGCAGGAGCTGAAGAGCTAAAAGTGTTACCAGAGTAGGCAGTGTCTGAAGATAGGATCCTGAATTTCTCTTTCAAGTCGAGGTGCCTACCTAGATCCCAATTTTAGTACAGTATGGGTAGTCTGAATTTCAATGCATGCATATATATATTTTTACATACTTATGTAAAATTCACAGAAATATGCAAGTGCTTTGTCAGATGGTGAAAATAACTCAAACTCAAATATTCTCAAAGAATTCACAATTTTGAAAATGACAGTGTTGTTGCTGGAACTAATAAAAAGGTTTACAAACAGAAATATGAGACTTTTTAGGCATTCAAAACTAAATATCAATAATCTCACACTTCATAATGATAAAGTAAAATACATATTTAACTATACAGAACACTCAAAGTAGGCTTCGTGCTGAAAACCACTGCCAGCAGTAAAAAAGGACCTGATTTGCATTCTTTTCTTTTTTCACCTCCTTATAATTGTTCATAATATCAAATTTTCAAAGGTAACCAAGGTTATCAGAAGTAATTTTCACATTGCTTTTGTATTCCCTGAAATACATGGTAAGTAACAGAAATCTGACTCATTAGAGCAAGCCATCAAATCAACTTAGCATAAATTTTTTCATCCAAGCTGCAAGACAGAAATTATTCTTAGCTGAAACAACAACAACAACAACAACAACAACAACAACAACAACAATATTCAAGAAGTCAATTAAGAAAAATTATTAATTTTTCAAAAAGTCTCTCATAATTTTGGTCACAATAATCTCTGGTCATATATACTATATATATACTAAAGTCAGATTTCTAATGGCTTGTTAAGGTGGTAATACTTGCCTGTCTTTCCCTTTCTCGAATGCTTGTGATACTGGTTTCCGTATTTCTATTTTGGTAATGTAATATTTTTTGATATTTCAATTTCAGTAATGTGTGTGCTACTGGTATACAAATCCATTGACAACCAAGATGCCCACAAAAAACAATTAACTCCTGTGACTGGAAGATGCTGTTGAAAATGTCACGTCTGACAGAGTAGTTACAGTAAACAACTGTTATAAAAACGTGTTGGTAGAATGACATTATGAATTACACAAACAGGTAATATTGGCTAGCTGAGAAATATGTACTTTCAAGTTGGAAAACACCTTTACTCAAAACTGCACACCTCAGTGTCATTCTATTGGCCAGATAACCCGCATCTAATGCACAGAACTCTCATTCATTCTCTCAGCTCATTCATTGCTGAGCACACACAGATTTTTACATTTGCTGGCTTTGTGTCTCCCAGTAGTTTTCCTAGACAAGACTGTAAAATAATGAAGAACTGTGAAAATCCTCAAATAATTGTTTCTTTTAAATATATTAGTAGGTTTTGCTACTACCTTCCCTTAAAAAGATGCACCAGACAATGAAGTAGTGTGGAATTTAAAAAAATCCACAACATTTTATTGCATTCTTTACTATCACAACCTCTCCATTTGCATGAAGTAGACTAGAGTATGTTTATTAAATGTTACTTGCAACTCTCGCATCTCACTTTTAATAAGAAGTTGTTATTCTGACATATTAATTATAAATGCATGTGCTTATTAATAGTTGCTCAGATTTCACCTTTTTACTCTGATATTTTTCACTGTGCCACTGAATAATCATTTTACAGCTCTTTCAGAATCTATAGCAGTGTTGCTGAGTCAGCCTGTCATTGTTTAAATGGTTTTTTAGAAGTGCAACAGGAACAGATTTTCATCTCTAATCCATTCAGTAATGTGCTGGTTTTGGCTGGGACAGAATTAATTTTCTTCACAGAGGCTGTATTGTGGATTTATGCTGAAAACAGCACTGATAATGCAGGGATGTTTTCGTTGTTGCTGAGCAGTGCTTGCACAGAGCCAAAGCCTTTTTCTGCTCCTCACCCCACCCCAACAACAAAGAGGATGAGGATGCACAGTCAGGAGGGGACACAGCTGGGACAGACATCCCAGCTGATGCAAGGGATATTCCAGAGGTGCCATGCTCTGCATATAAAGCTGAGGAGAAGAAGAGGTGCTGTGAAGAAGAAGAGGTGCTATTTGTTGTACCAACCCACCACTGGTGTGCTGGAGCCCTGCCCTCCTGGAGGCAGCTGAGCACCTGCCTGCCTGTGGGAAGCAGTGAATTAATTCTTTATTTTGCTCTACTTGCACACACAGCTTTTGCTTTACCTATTAAACTGCCTTTATCTCAACCCATGAGTTCTGTCACTTTTACTCTTCTGATTTGCTCCCCCATCCCAGGGGAGTAGTGAGCAAGCAGCAGTGATGCTGGCTGAGGTGAAACACAGCTATTAATTCAACTAAGTTCAAATTTTCCTACATTGCACATTTCTACGTATCTGTAAGGTTTTTTGAAAGTAATAATTCAACCATAATGTATTTTTTATAGTTGAACACAGATTAATTCAACTTTACACAGTCGTTTCAGAAGTTGTATTTCCTTCAATGGCCTACTATATGTAACGAAGTCAATAGCAAAAATAATCAAACTTAATCCTTCCTGTTGTCAAAAAGTGGGATTTCACATCAGAATTTCAAGTGATAAAAAGCAAACAAACAAAAAGCATGCTAGCCAGCATAACCACCAGATTCCAGCTGATTTATTCTGTAAAAATGCATGCGTTGTCAACTCCAGCGCCAGAAAAATAGCGGGAGACTGGGATATTTAAAGCCTTGTGATGAAAATCAGACAGGAAAAATATCTTCTAACATATTTCCCCCTTTATAACTATAAAATATCTTAAGACAGGAAACAAATTCAATCTCTCAGTCTATTTAAATAGAGGAGCAGCAGCATGATGCAACAGCCAATAATATGCTCTGCAATATTGCTAATTTAACCAGCTACAGCTATTCGTGTTGTCAGTGCTCTCATACTAGGAACCAGGGCAGAAGGCAGTTGTGAAAGCAGTATAGTCACTGATTAGTGATAATGAACTTCAGCAAGAAAGCAAATATGAAGCATTTTTGCTCTGGAATTCTTGTACCAGTCAGTGTGGAATGGAATTTTCACAGCTTAAAACCTTGCTTTTGCCATGAAAATAGTTGCAAGTATTATATCTGCTAAGTACATTTTGCTAGACCTTGCTCTTTATGCTGTCATCCATTTGGCCTGCTATGGGAAGGTTCCTGTGGTCCATGTTTCCCCTTCCAATCCACATCATGACACTGGGTTTGATTCATTTAACCAAAATCTTTCCTTCCCCGAACCAAGAAAAAACAGCAACAGAGGCTCATGGAAGGTAAGGCCTTATTCCAAACTGCCCTGGACAGTAGGGTTGTTGGAGGGCGAGATCAGAGTCTCTCTAGGTAGATTTGTTTGTTTATTTGGGGTAGGTACAGTACAAACAATTACTGGGCAGTAAAGTAACAGGAAAAAAACAAACCATAATAACTAAAGCTTGAAAGATCACAACTAAGTGTTTCCCTTTGAACTCAGGAGGAATGAAGAGGAAAAAGAGAAATAAGAAAGACAGAACATCCAAACAATCACAGCATCATTAAGCTTGGAAAAGAACTCTAAGATCATGATGGAAACTGAAAAAGCCTGATTTTAATTTGGTTTGCCCCTAGATTTATAATCCCAGTAAATTGTTCATTCATTTTCAAGTCAGTTAACTCTCCATGTGGGATTTCACCAGTTTCTTTCAGACCTTTCTGAGATTGATTTTTGCTTGTTTGTTTGGTCAAAAAGCAAGAAACTCCATAGATGAATTAAGAAAAAATGGGGAAAAAAATCAGGGAGGTTTCTAAAAGATCCATCTCTAATACAAAAAAGAATGCCAGGTCCTCTTAATTTTTAATAGCATGCATGTGAAAAAAGCTGTTTCTCTTCAGAAGATGAAATGATTATTTGGATGTCAGCTTGTTTCCTGAAACTCTTCAGAAAATAGCTTTAAAAGTGAATCCTTTAATTTATACAAGGCATTTTTCCACATTTTGGGAAGCTGACACATGTATTTACTTGAATTACGACTGCAGTTTTCAGAACAGAAAAAATGTGACAAGTAGTTTCTTCCCTGGAATGGCCCGAAAGGGTATTATTCGTTTACTATAAATTAATTCAGCCATTAACTGGAGTTTATGACCACTACAGACAAAGCCACCTGCAAGTGCATTCATCATGTTGTGAACACAGTGGTGCTGAATGTTCAAAAGATGCAGTTATAAGCAATCAATAGCTCCACACTTTATACTGGTGTGATTAATGCCAGTGAATGTTCTCACGAGCTTTCTTTTAAGGTGTTTGAAGGATGTGACCAAAAGAATCAGTGAAGGGGAGGGGAAAGGGAAACTTCAGAACATATTCTAATATATAGAAATAACCTTACAATTCAGGATTAATAGATGTGCATGAAAAATATACCTATTTAAATAATGAGCAGAAAAGTAAATGCACTGTACTATTAAAAGGCAGTAAATGCTGCAATACACTGCTTCTGTTTTGTAATTTCTCATTTGCCACTTTCCAAGTCACTGAATTAAGCCTCCACTGCAGCCAGTTTAGTTCTACATGTCAATTTTCAGTAGAACCAGTCAATAATTTTAAAAGACTGATGCTGGAGTGTAGGATAGATCCAGTTACAGTGCACTGTGGTACTTAGAGGTAGATGGGATTAATTGCATCCTGAAGGTATAGTTACATTTTGCAGGCATATATTGGTAAGGCAGTCACTTATGTAACAAGTTTTTCTTTTCTGGTGGGGCCTTAGTAAAAATAATTTCAACAAAATTTTATAAAAATATTGAATTAAAATTGCCATGTCCTTTTTCCATATAGACACATGCTATATATATATAAATACATATATTCATACACAATGTACAGCATATGATGAGAAGGCATCTTTCTATCATTTGTGGTGGAGAGATATTCAAGTATTTCACGTCATTACAAAATACATGGAGCAAAGAAAACGTATTTTGTATATATATAGAGAATGTTATGCTTTCTTTCAAGACACATCATCCTTCTTCCTTATATTTTCTCTTGCACTTGTCCTTTAGCCATTCCCCAAAAATAACCAGGCAAAATAAAGTAACAGGTATAAAAAAATCTGAGGACTGAGCCTCTAACACCTTGTGGAAATTCAACATGCCTGGTCAATCTTGGGTCCAATTAAATTTCAAAAATAACCTCCTAAGGAGGGACACGGCCTGGGAATGGCCCTGTCCATATTCTCGGTGCAAAACCAAAAGCCTAAGCAGTACAGCAGAATGGGAACATTTTGCTCAATCTTTAGAGAACCATAGTACTTTATTTTCTAAAAGTTTACATTTGTGTATATGCACTTCTTATACATGTAACAATGTTGAAGACTTCAGCAAAACAACATTACATGCAAAGGCTCAGCAATACTGACATTTGAATTAAATAGAATTAAAATTTTAATGAATCTATACGTATTAAGATATGATAGTTTAGATTTCCAGATCTGGGATAATTTATGTCTTTTCCCCAGCAGAAAGAATTACAGGTTTATAGGATGCAGAATCACAGAATGAGCTGAGTTGGAAGGATCATCAAGAGAAACTCCTGCACCATCACCAAGAGTCACACTGTGTACCCAAGGGCATTGTCCAAATACTTCTCGACGTCTGACAGGCTTGGTGCTGTGACCATTTCCTGGGGGAGCCCATTCCAGTGCTCAATCACTCTCTGTGTGAAAAATCTTTTCTAATACTCAACCTAAACCTCCCCTGTTACAGCTTCAGGCCATTCCCTCAGTCCTGTCACTGTCAGCACAGAGCAGAGATCAGGGTCTGCCCCTCCTCTTCCCCTCACAAGAAGCTGTAACTGCAGTGAGGTCTCCCCTCAGTCTTCTCCAGGCTGAACAGACCAAGTGCCCTCAGCTGCATCTCATGCAGCTTCCCCTCAAGGCCCTTCACCATCTTTGTAGGTCTCTTTTGGATTCTCTCTAAGAGCTTAATATCTTTCTTACATTGTGGCACCCAACCCAGGACAGGGTTGGCCCTCCTGGCTGCCAGGGCACTGCTCAGTCATACTCAACTTGTCATTGACCAGGATCCCCAGGTCCTTTTCTGTGGCACTGCTTTCCAGCGTCTCATTCCCCAGTCTGTCCATACATCCAGGGTTGCCCCATCCCAGGTGCAGAATCTGGGACTTCCCTTTGTTGAACTTCATACAGTTGTTGATTGTCCAATCCTCTAATTTTTTCCATCTCTCTGCAAGGCGTCTGGGCCTTCAAGTGAGTCAACAGCTCCTTCCAGTCTTGTGTCATCTGCAAACTTTCAGTATTCCTTCCGGTTCTGTGTCCAAGTAATTTATGACAATGTGGGAGAGAACTGGGCTGAGGATGGAGCCCTGTGGGACCCCATTAGTGACAGGTCCCCAGTCTGATGTCACCTCATTCACCATCACCACCTGTGCCTGACCCATGAGCCAGTTGCTCACCCATCATATGAGTGCTTATCCAGCTGGACATTTTGTCCAGAAGGACCTTGTGAGACACAGTATCAAAAACTTTGCTGAAATCATAAAAGATCACATCAACTGGTTTCCCTTGACCAGCTAGGAGGGTTACTTTGTCATGAAAGTGTAACAGGTTTGATAAGGAGGAAGAGCCTCAGCGGGTACCAAGGTATCTAAATTTATCTAGATGTCATCTGTAAGCCGTGTAGTGGCTTTTCAATGGAAACAATAGTCATGAGAGTCTAAGGAGGAACTGACAAGGATGTTGATGCCTATTTTAAAGTGAGTTTTGTAATTATTCTCTTTGTCTTGTGTGCTTCTTTCTTGGTGCAATTCAGAATTGAACTGGACTGATGTAGCTTTCACAAAAAAAAATGTGTGGCCCTGGTCCATGTTTAGGTAACAGTTCAAGATGATGAAACTAGTCTTCTGAAACACAACTGAAACAACTGCTATGAACACACAGTTCGATAATTAAACACTGCTTATAAGTATTAATATGAATTGTATTCTACAATCAAAAAGTTGTTGAAATACCCAAAACCAGTTTACCTACTGTTATCAAATGTGGCACTTCCTCTGCCTCATGTACTGAATCTATGTCACTTCAGGTTTGTAATAGCTAGACATTGTATAAAACCCACCTCTTAACTGTACTTTAAAACATGCTACCTTGTCATTCATTGACAACCCATTATAGTATAAAATTCTCATTAGGGACATATTTTAAATTTATATAAATATAAGCATAAGTCAGAGGTTTTTATCTTAAAATGACCATAATGCCATATATGAAAACTAATTTCAACAGGTCTTTAAGTCTTTATATTCCTATTCTTAATATGAATATAAAGAGTGATGGTGGAGCCATATTAACCATCAACATTTTTTATCATAATGCTGAATTATTAAAGAAGCAAGCCTCAACTAAACTATAAGGGGTTCTATATGTGCAAATTTTTACAGGTGAACCTTAGCAAGCAGATAGTAGTTTAAATTACACTGTTACAGCTGTTACACAAATGAGAGAAGATTCAATTACTTTAACCATCTAATACACAGGAATACAATCAAATTTAATCAATAGCCTCCCTCTAAATAAATGCAGACTACCATATTGTAAAATTCACAGAATCAATTTCCAAACAACCATGTAAAGAACTTAATCTACTACTTTAAACCTGACACATAACTTTCTAGTAGCTAGAATATTTTTCTGCACAATATTTTCTTGGAAGCATTGATGTGAGAGTTTTAAAACATGCACAGTCAATGTCTAGGCTTACTGTTATATTTCAGTGGTCTGTGAGAACTCAAAAAGCCTCTGTATAAGCAGAACCCAACAGAAATGTAGTTTTCATAACTTTGTTCTGGCTGCCATTCAGAGAATAACAAGATAGTTGAGATGGAAGATATTCTCTGTAGGTCCCCTGGTCCAGCACTTCAACTCAAGCAGAGCCACCTAGAATCAATTGCCAGAGCTTTTTTTTTTCTATCTCTAAGCATGTATCACCACAATCTCTTAGGGTAACATACCCCTACAAATTAGCCATATACCACAATCAGCTGGCCCTGGGATAGCAGCAAAAAATCTACACACAGCAGTCTCTTGTTATAGATACAGCATTGTTAAATACAAATAGATTTTTTTTCCAAACTAAAAATTATTTCTTCTATAGGAATATGTTTTCCACAAGCACATTTTCAATTTACTTCACAGATTTTAGAGAATTACAAATGTCCATTGGCCTATATAGTTAGAGATTGCTCCTGGCTGCCAGTGAGTCATCTAATTAAAAAGGAAATAATTTCTGACTTGAGGATTGCTTTTTTCCATGAACTTTAGAATTTCTTATATATAAAAAAACATTCTAGTTGTTATGATTGGTAAAATAAGAGCAAATGTGATAACAATAACAGTGTACATTTTGTTTATCATCTAATCAGGCTGTCTATTTTGCTGGAATAGGTACAAGCTATCAACATTATATTTGAAAGACAAAAACATAATCAGAGCTGAAAATGCCCAGTGGCTGCCACACACTGAACTTCATAAGTACTAGCTCATTGCTTTAATTCATAATTATTTTTTTTATTTGAATTTCATCTTTTTTTATTAAGTGTTCATATAAACCCATTTATCCATCAAGAGTAGTTGAAACCAGACGCATATTCCCAGAAAGGTTAATGGGGCTACCAAATGATCTGAACTGAGAGGAGAGGTTATGATGAAACCTCATGTGATGAAAACCATATGCTGCAGTTCTGCTGGGCATTAGAAATTGCTTTCCAGCTAAACTGTAGCATAGAAAACACAATCCAATCCAAAATGAGCTAAATGGACTGTAGTGAAATTTCATGGAGCTGAAGGGATGAGAGAGAAGAATAAAAAGGAGAGGTGTAACTAAAAACTGAATTGCCATACAGTGAAGAAAGGGGTAAAGAATATATACCAATAGAGAAGAGGAAGTCTTTATTCTGTCATGATAGCCACAGGAAGTTCTCTTGTTCTCCAAAGATCTTCTCTTTCCTTATCCCAACTTTGTTCAGTGTCTTTTCTTGCCTTATAATTTCTGATTAAATTTATGGTTAACTTGGCAATTCCAAAGCCAAAGAAATAAACACTTGTGTTGTGTTTTAACCCCAGCCAGCAACGAAGCCTCATGCAGCTTTTTGCTCACTCCTACCAGTGCAGTAAGGAAGAGAATCAGAAGGGAACTCGTGAATTGAGATAAAGTCAGTTTAACAGGGAAAACAAAAGGTGCACACACAAGCACAGCACACCAAGGAATCAATTCACTGCTTCCCAAGGGCAGACAGGTGTTCAGCCACCCCCAGGAGAGCAGGACCCTATCACATGTAAGAGTACTTGGCAAGAAAAATGCCAACACACCAGACACCCTCCTTTCACCTTCTTCTCTCCAGTTTATATACTGACCATAATGCCATAAATTCTGTAATATCCACTTGGTCAATTTGAGTAATCTGTCTCAGTTGTGTCTCTTCCAAACCTCCCATGTACCCCAAACTTCCCCACCAGTTTGGCAGCACAAAAAGCAGAAAAGGTCTTGGCTCTGTCTAAGCCCTGCTCAGCAATAACAAAAACATCTCTGTGTTATCAACTGTGTGTTAAAAAAAATCCAAAACATACCCCCATACAACCACTGTGAAGAAAATTAACTCTATTTCAGTCAAAGACAGCCCAGTATGTGAAAAAAGCTGTTTGCTGTTGCCACACTCTTCACTCTGCATCCATGTTGCAGAGCAGCTAAGTCAATCTGATCTTTTACAGCCTAAGCTCTCCCAATGAAGTTAAAAGGAAAGTTATTCCCGATTCATCCTTTACTGCTCCTTTAAACTATTTTTTTTAAAATATTATCTTAGTGAACAAAAGAGTCAAATAGTCTCATGTTTACCAAGTAGAGATTAAAAAAATATCTCCCCTCCCCCTCAAGTGCTGCTACTTTTTTGTTGTTGTTGCTTGGGCTGGTGTTGTTGTTGGGTGGTTTTTTTTGTTTGTTTGTTTTTGGTTTTGTTTTATAGTATAAGATTTGAAATCACTGAAATGGAAAGACTGATAGTTTGGTCTATGTCATGGCTGCCCTAAGAAGGTTTCTGGTAAGGACGGAAGCATATCTGTAAGTTTCTCTGCAAGAATGAAGAAAATCTTCAATGAATCCAAAGTAACGAATTTGAGTGCATAAAGTTCCACAAAAATTTAAAACTTTATTGATGTAATCATTAAAACATCCATAAACCACTGGGGAAAGAAGCAGCTTTGATATTAATATTCTTTTTGATTATAGCAGTCCCTTTAATGGAAAAATAATGTATATTTTCATACCCACTTTGATCACATTTCAGGTGTCTCTTGTTTTCATTTTTGTTGTGTTACAATCCCTATATTGTATATATTCAATATATTTTACAATATTCTTCTATTTCAAAAAACAAGATAGATACTAGTAGTTCTGTAAAAGAGTAGAGGGGATTTAGGATTATCTTTTTATATCCATTAAACAGTCTTCTTTAGCACAGAGAACATTGCACGATTTTAATTTTCAAATACTTTTGGCTTGTGTTTGTAAAAAATGTATGATAAAGCCCACTTTATTTTAAATACTTTGATGCTGAACTCAAACAGAAATCTGTCTGGTCTGCTTTTCAGGTCTGAATTACTTGAGTGGCTTCCAAGAATCCCCCCAAGCATGGCTTCTTTTAATGATCTGTGGTAGCTATGTTCTGCAGAGAGTTCTCTTGTGACCCTAAATTAGACAGAAAGTACCTGTCAATGCCCCATGGAGAAGTCTAAAGAGACAGATGTGTTCAGAGCATCAGCTAACGTGGTATTGCTGTTATCCTCATGGATGTGGTCCTGCCCACTTAAAACTTCACAGACTAGGTCCCTCATTTGGAGAAAATTTTATCTGTTGGCCCCTTTCAGCATCAGAGATTTCAAGACTCCCACATCTCTAGCAAGCATCAAATCCCACAGCCAGGAGCAATTTCCATCTCAGTCTCTCTCCTTTTGACGTGAACAGCTAGAAGCAGGAGAAGAGACAACCAGGATGAATAAGTCAGAGGTAGAGGAAGAATACGGTAATTCAGCTATTTTCAGACTAAAATCCGTTGCTGCTTCAGGAATGCTCTGGGACTATTAAACTATTATGCCAGTGGGAGCTATCAGACTTGCATTGAGAAGAGTAAAACCCAAGTTGCGTGATGTTTGTTGTATTCTCCATAAGAGGATAGACATGAAACAGAACTGGAACAGTTTTCTAAACAGCAGTGATCCATTTGTCACCCACAGGGGCATCTTCTGGACCACAATTATGTGTGTCACTTTTAAACACATACTTGAGGTTATAAGAAGTCTGCTTCTTCCAGAAATGTTATTATTTGTTTTAATAAATTGGTTCTAAACACATTTAAAACAGATCTTTCAGTGAAAAACTTAAGAAACCGTTGATAATTAAAATTTAAATATTACAAACTCCTAATATAAAGATAATTATTTTTTTCTCTGTAATATATTTAATGATTAAATCTAAAATTTTAAATTCATTAGCTCTTATTAAAAATATTTTAATCTCATTTTAAGGTTTAACTCTCCTTGCCAATATATTTACCTTTGTAAGATTTTCTACTTAATTTGTATAGCTGTTGTTACTATTAAGCATTTATGGATAACTGGAATTTTCAATAGGAAGATCTTAGAATAAATGTGACTACAGATTCTGTACCAAATCTAGTAATAAAAGAGCAAAGAATAAAATTTACTGATTTTTCCTGATTGTAGGGAAAATACTTATTGCCTTTAGAATTAGAATTATTAGAATTATTAGAATTATTTAGAATGGCTGGTCTGCCATACTGTAACCTTTTTACCCACCTTCAACTTACAATTATAGCTGTCATAGCTAAGAGAAGATACTCCACTCAAATTTTACCTCCTAGGTATCACTGCTATTTTTAATTTTACAGCACTCATATAAAGTATTAATATCTAAGATTTTCATGAACATCTATGCAGTATTCTAAGCCCACGTTAAAACAACCTCTCCAAAAGATAACAAAGAATTCAATAAAGTACAACAACTTACAACAACTTTGGAACTAAATCAAGGAGACAAAGCATTCAATTTTAATGAAACACTGAAAATCCAAGATGCTCACAAACTAAGTATGAGAACAGTCTCCATAAGAAGAAATAACACTTTGTCTACACATTTCAAAGTGCACACAACAAGAGACAGTGTTTCTTTTCATGGCATTTGGAATATCTTATCCCTTGTAATACCTACTACTCTGTTTGCATCCATGCTCTAAATCTTGCTTATTTCTTATCTCATTTCATGAAAAGGTCATGAAATGGTCGGTCCCCTAAGGTCAGGGGAATGTGAACTAAAAGGGATGCAGCAGAAGATTGGACCAGTATGTGAATCAGAATATGGCATAAAATATACAGTCTACAATAAAATTTCCTCTGTCAAGAAGAAAATATACTTTAGAATGTTTATAAGTGGCTAAAAATGTCTTGTGTTTAAGCTGTTAGAATGAGAACAGATTTTTGAATTCCTGTTGCTTCCTATAAGGCATTTGAGAATTAAGATGCATATCCTAATTCAGATAAAAATGTATCTTCAGAATGAATGATTCTGTAAAATAGGAAGCAGCTGTTCAAAAGCAAAGGGATCTCTGAGGTTCCTTCATGCTGCACATGGGTACAGAGCAATGCAGTGTCTGAGACGTGAGTCTAGAGGATACTAATATGGTGTTAGTACAGATCAGATACAGACTGATCTGTTTGAGGTGTTTAAATTCTTGCACACAGACAAATAGTGAAATTGAAGTAAGTGATGAAGTCATACCCAGGAGCAATTTAGGGTGTTGAGATCAGAGAAGAGGAAATATTACGACAGCAGAGACCTGTCGTAAGCTTGAAAGAAGCAGTAGGTTTACGAAAAAAATTATGAGCCATTGCCACAGTCCTGCAATATTTTTTTTCCCCCCAAAGGTAACAGAAGAGGCTGCAACTTGTTCTGAGTAAAAACATGAAGTAAAGAACAAGATAAGGTCTCTATTTAATGCATGAATTACCCTGTCCATTGTAATACATGGCATTCCTGTGGGATAACTATCAGATACACTGTTGTAGTCAGATAAGAAGGGACCTACACTTTACTATGATAGTGCTGCAGATACCACAAATTTCTAAATAGTTGAAGAACAAAGTTACTGCATACACCAATGATGTGATGTTGCATCACTTTTACCATCTGCACTAGTGGTTATAAATTATTTTCTCCAATCTGACTCATAACTATTATAGATAAATCAGCTAGACTTGAACTACTTCTTACTCGTAAAGCACTGCTAGTTAATCTAGTGCAGGGTGTGGAAAAGGGGGATTATGTATAATGTATTTTCTGCATCTAAAATCAAAATTAAATATTTAAAATGTATAACATCTGAAAGACAAATATTGTGATACTGCAATAGCAAGTTGCATATTGTATTATCTTTTGTGAGAAAGAGACAAATTGTGCATGCTAATATAGGCCCACTAGAGCAAAAATTTGTACAATTTTAGAGTACAGTCCTGTGTGAGGGCAGGGTTGTCTCTTATCATGTCATAACATTCAAATATATCTTATTCTCCAAAATCAGAAATCAGAACTGTGTGAGAAATCATTTTCTAGCAAAATGATATTTACAGGCTGCATCAACGTCACCAAACTAATTTGATATTTTGTAAGCAAGTAAGAGGAAAATTCAGAAAAGCCCACATCTAAAGATGAGAACACAGAATATCACAGAATATCTTTTATCTGTCCTAACCCATGTGAGTATTCAGACAAAACTCTTCCAAGAAACTTCACTAAGAGCTGCCAAATCTTTCACTATAAACAAGTTATGTTTTAGGCAAGCACCTTTTTAACATAGTTCTCTCTGATGTATGGAAATGCTTTCTACTACCTTGACCAAGAGTAATGTTGAAAAATCTTACTAGAATTTAAATGGAGAATCTAGCTCATTCTGCATTTACTGAATCTACTTAAGTCCCTTGGCAGTGTTACACGAAAAAGCATGGCCTAACAGTCCCCAGTCATAGCCAACACTTCTAATTACAAAAGGAAATACCACAAAAAGTTAATGCTTGCAAGAATATTTGCACTACCACCATTTTTATATGATTGATTCTCTTTCTCTTTCCTAATCACTCTCAATCCTGAAGCCAATAAAGCCTTGATAAACTATATCTATTTTCTTGCTGGAATTGCAAGAGTTAGAGCTAATTTAACTAGAGATATTTAATTTAATAGTCACAAAAAAATCAGAAACTGTAAATAAAGTAAGAAAAAAAATTAAACAACATGGAGGTAACTTTATTTAACTTTGGCATGGTATACTTGTATTCAAACATAATTACATTTATACTGTTAGGTTAGTAAATGCTCATAAATGTTTATTCATGATGTGTTATTAAAGAAAAAAGTTGTCTAATTTTGTGCTCTTGAATTTACTTCAAATAATCACTGGCTGCCAGATCATAACTCATAAAATAGTGTGGTATTTGACCAGACAGCTAAACTGGTAGGAAAGAATGTATTAATCCTGTACTACAAATAGAAATTTCACACTGATCTTAAAAACTGTGTTTGTGTAGAATACCTAAAAAAGAAGCACTTGATAAGACAAGGAAGTACCCATTCTGCCCTTGATTTTGTTTAGCACAGCAGTTTGATCACAGTTTTAGAGACACACAGCAAATTCCAGTATTCTCAATATTGGAGAATTCTGTCCAAATTCAAAGATGTTTGGTTCTTCAAGAAAAATACATACCTTCAGGTCAGATTTCACACTAAGTCAATTTTCCCCCAATTTCTATACATAGACAACTACATAAAGAAACTTTCAAGACAAAAATGTATAACAGTGTACCAGCTCCATGCCTTTATAAGATTTTGTGAGACTCTTGGGGCATAGATTCTACCCTGTGTAACAAAAGGAGAGAAAAAATGGCCATGGAAGACTAGGCTTTGCTAATAATTAATTTGGATTTTAGTTTTTAAGTTTGTGTATATTTGAATTGAATTTGAATTGATGATGTTCTAAAAAAAAGTTCTATAAGTCAGCTCTGTCATAGTATTAATCCCTTTGGCTTACATGTTAGTTAAGAGTTCATTAAAAGCTCCTGTTCTCTTATGACTGTTTTTTCATTGGATGAACACAGTGTTTTTTGTAGATAGGAAATAAAAAAATCCACAAAACCAACTTGTTTTGAAAATATTTTCAGGAACGACTGGAAAACGGCAATCTTAGAGGCATTGGTATTTCTAGTCTAGTTCACACGATATTGTCTTGAAGAAGAATGGAAATCAAGGCTACAAATGCTCAAATGCCCCATAACCCAACACCTGCATTTTTCAGCTGATAATCAATCCCTATGTGTTTTTAAAGCAGTGACTCTGCTCCTTGCTAAGGCAGAATCATGTAAAAAATTCAGCAACTGAAGCTGTAACCACAGGATTATGTAGCCCCCAAGTAACCTATTAAACACACAGAGAGGTTTCAAGCATTTCAGAAAGGTGTATCTTTCCTGTAGCATTAACCACAGCAGCAAGGTACTGCCCCTGCTCTAGCTCTCATTCACATGGTGAAAGCTTATGACCTATTTTCAGAGATATTTTCAGCCTAAATTTGTTAATTTGACTCAGGGCATAGCCAAATCCCCAAGTGAGATTTTTGCTCAAGCTAGCAACCTGTCCAATTTGCATTGCAAAGGTAGGCTAAAGCTACACATAAGGAGCTGCTAAGCCCACAACGCCTTCTCAGGAAAACGAACCTAAAACAAAACAGGCACATTCCTGTGTATTAGAGCATTAATTTGTTATTCCTTGCTGCTCAGTGGTTCAGGCAAAAAATAGCACTGATATGAACGAAAAGGGTTGAGCCCACATGGCTGTAAGGAACTGTCCTGGGAAATGAGGATGTATTAAGACTTTCTAAGAATTAAAAAGCCTAATCTAAGAATTAAAACTAAAATATTTCCTTTTGGTACATGCATTTCCAAATGTTTGCAAATGTCTATAAGCAAATCAGTTACTGGCCAGACACTCACTTGCTTTTCTTGCTAAAATAGGACATAAGATCATAGTGTGACTGAGAATGTGATGATGGCTGATACAGCCCTGATACAGGGCAGTGCATCCAACAGAAAAAAATCAGACCAGAAAAAAATTTCATCACTGAAAGTTGTTTCTGGCCTTTATTACTAATCTTAATTTGAATTCTTATAGACCCTATTTTAAATTTAATTTCTAATCTGAAGAATAGTTTGCAAAGTCAAATTCATAACATACAATTTATATTATAAATTTCAAATTACTGTAGAATTCTTTTTTAGAGGAAAAGTATTTTGTGACCTGATTTTCCTACCTGACCTTCCAATAACCAGCTTTTTGGTAAATGTTGCATGAGCTTTAGTAGTATCTGTGCTCCTTTCCAGATTTCACCCAGATCTCATTTCTTATTTCTTTAGACAGATCATTTCTAAAGAATATTCCAAGGCAGCACAGCTCCCTGTTTGCAGGTTATACTTTGCATAGATGAAAACAGAACTCTCAACAAGGAGGTCATAATAGTTCTCTTTAGCTGTCCTCTCTGAGTTCCAGCCTGCACTGATGATATACCGATAGCTCTAAAATCACTGCTAATGGCAAGTATATTTTTAGCAATTGGAATAAAATTCACAACAGGAAAGTGCAGGTGGTTGTGAAATACTGTTCTAACAATTTCCCTGCCAAATTTCCTAGGCCCCAGGCTAATTTTAACATATGCATGATAGATTTGAGCTTTCTGGAAAAGAAAATACATAGAAGAAAATTGCAATAATTTGACAGATTTTTTTCCCCACGTTTTTAAAAACAAAGTTGTTAAAAATATGCAACATCAACTATACAATTTCTTTCAATATGTATTTTTGCCTTAAAACTACAGGAAATATGCTATATGAAAAGAGTGAAGATGAATTCTGACAACACCACTTTTCATGGAGATAGGATGCAAATGAGTTGATACACACAGATTAGAAATTATAAAACATACTCTAAATAGGTTCTAAATCTTTTCTGTTTTGTGATATGAATGAGTAGAAATTCCAGTGGGCTAAATCAAATACTCTTCATTTAACACAACATCAAGATCTGTCTTTTGTTTAAAGGCCAAATTTTGCACCTTAAATGAGTCATCCCTGGCTCATATGAGGTAAATTACAGCCAAATGAAGATTGCACCTTTAGTATTTCCATTGTAAACGTACTTCATGGTTTGACTGTGTGTGGTGCACAGCATATATTTAAAAGGTATATACTGAAAAGGGAAACTGATTGTTATAAATGGGTATTGGATATGTTAGATTTTGTCCAATTAATCAAACCACAAAGTTAAATTTAGCAGTAATTTATTAATAATAGCATTTGTATATAAACGAATACAATCAAAATATATGAGTTATATAAATTTGAGTAAATACAAAATTCAGCAGCAATTTAAGTATAATAAAGGTCCAATGGTTCGGTTGAATAAAGCATAAGCAAAACCAACCGGGGGATACCCCAACCCGGGGTACGGGTAGGGCAAATCCACTCACACCGTACCAAATCAGTCAAGCTAAAATCTCACTTATATACTGTTTACTAATACATATTAATACAGAATCTTCTAGAAAGCTCCTCCTAGTTTCTATTCCTAAAATCTACGTCACTGTGTTGTGTTGCGCATGCGTC
>JAOTQP010001546.1:89880802-89895076 GCA_026413545.1 Cichladusa arquata | reverse complement strand
GTCGAAAACCTATTTCTAGACACTTGTTCTTAGACCTATACCCTTCCTATCCTGCCTCCCACCTAACATCTGGAGGACGAATTTTTTCTGCTTTGTTTAACCATTTCCTTTATCTCTCTTTGCTTTATAGCAATTAAATACAATTTTTCTACTGATTATAATGCCACAATTTTGCCAAAGTGTTACAATTTAATTAGCACGAATCACATATATAACATGATTATCAAATCTGCATTGGTGCCTCAAAATGTGAGCGCAGGTACTCCTCCCCTTTACCCCCCGCCTGCCCCAGTCTGTAATAAAGAGATACAAAAGAATTTATAAAGGCTTGTTAAAAAGAAGTAAGGCACCCATCAAGTCTAGCAGAAATACCTACTGGTAGTGACAGAGAAGAACTCAAAAGACATTGTGTTCTAAATGCCACAGTATTTTACGGACATGACAAATTGCGCATGTATTGAAGAAATAATGATGTAATATAACTTGCCTCAGTCTTTTCAAGTTTTCATTCCCAAAGATATGGCATTAAAATATTTTAATATGGTCCTTCTTTTACTACTCATAATCTGGTGATGAAAAGATAATGTAAAACACAGACGTTGGGAAGACCTTTTTCCTTAGTGGTTTTAAGTAGAAATTTCTATTTATTTCTACACCTCAATAGTTAAACCACTTGCAACTTGTTAATTCTCAAGTTTATGGCATGTCTGTATAGGCAAGTGCTATCACTTTCACTGTATTTCATCTGAAGAAAATAGGAGGAGGGAAGTGACATTTTCAAGTGATATTTTATTGCCATTTTAAGCTAAAAATAAAATTTGATTATTAGTTTGCGTTTACTATATCAAAATGATAATAAACTCCTCAATCATGTTCTGTGATAGCAAGGGTAATCGTTTTGGGCACACTCTGGTTATGTGATTCTACAGGCGTGAAAATTACTTTTTCATGACCATTCTCTGGCACACTTTTAAAATCAAAATCTCATATCACTGTATTCTCTTTAAAGAATTTTTCATTACATCATCACACTAATTTTTCATGTTGCTGTAATAGTTAATCTTAAAATTTTTTTGGCTTCTAGGCCTCAATGCCTCTTGAAATCAAAGCATGAATTTTAGAGCTGTTAAATTTTCTTTTGACCAAATAAAGAAAGATAAAGGTGGTTCTTGTTAGGTCTTTATCATAGATCAATTGTAAACATGTGTAAATTTTTTTTAAAGTGTTTTAAAGTGATCATGACAACTTGAATTTCCCCTTATTTTTCCACTTTTATTAAGTTATCAAGACAAAGTTGCCAGCACTGTGCATACCTCCATTTTAAGAGTGTAGTTTGTCACAATGACATGTAAGGGAGAACATGTCTTATGACTGAGATTCAGATAGACAAAAAGTTTAAAAGAAAAAACTTGTCCTCACTACACTCACACTCTCAGAGCAAGTAAACAGAAACCAGCTGAAATAAAAGCAATGTTTCATAACTTATGTCCAAATACTTACTTTAAAATAATGATTCCTCTAAATAAATTGCAAGCTTTAAGTTCATCCTAACAGCCTCAGCAGTATCAGAAATAAAATTTTCAACACATCTGCAATTTACACTGCACATAAGCTTTCAAATCTAGTGATCGATACCTCTGAGCTAACACAGTCCCTTTTACCTCAATAATCAGCCAGCCACTCTTTTTCAGCTAAGTGGGTAACAAAGCTTAAATTCTTTTAAAAAATTCAACCTCTCTTATAACTGGGTAAGGAAGGTACAGATTCCTTTCAGCTGTTTTGTATAGACAGTCTTCAATTAAGCATGGAATCTGCAAAAGGTTGTACTTATATTAAGAAGAAATTCTATAATTGATTTACATATTAAGATTACTTTTCATTAAATGGTTGTATTAAAGAAATTCTCACAGTACTGTAGTGATTATTTAAAATCAGATAAATCTTAATATTCACATTTTGAGGAATCAGAACCTCTTCCCTTTCTTGCTCTTTGCTAGTGGATAATGGGTAGCTCTTTTTTTTATGAGTTGGTTCCCCTTGGCCCTTTATTTTTTTGCTAAAATGATTATCTAAAGGAAAAAAAGAGTACTACTACAGCCTCTCAGTGAACTCTCAACCTGAGAGGTCAGCATTTCATAACAGCAAATTGGAACAACATAAAAATCAAAAGGTTTTCTGAGGTCTTTAAATACATCCTGCTAAAATAAGATGAATAACAAAGTTTGGTCCCAAGTCACAGTCTTTTTACAACAACTACTTATCAAAAAACAAAAAAATCCAATTAAAGTTGCTCTAGAACTGTTAATCACAACATTCAGGAAACATCATGATCTGTCAATTCCACTTATGCATTTCTGTGGGTCAGTTGCACTGTGAGTGGCTTCAGTAGCTAACATTGGAATCTTCACATATTTCCTCTACTCTAAAAGTATTTTCCACACTTAGCGCAAGGGATGCTGGTTTCCAGAAGGATTTAACAAATTTTGATTATTTACACAACGGGGACTAGCTGTTTCCTCTATTTAATTTGGCTGATAAAATACTAGAACTTTTATTTCCTTTTCATTTCTAGCATATATTTAGATTAGAAAAATTGGATTTGTAAAGAACACTAGTGAAGGACAGCTTAAACACACAACTGAAACATACTTTAAATAGATGAGATAATTGATCTTTCTTTAAACTGGCGAAACACAAACATAGCAACAGTACTATGATTCACGCAATATAGGATAAAAAATGCAAGAGTTAGCAACACACAGAGACCCATAGAACTTATATTTTTCTGGTTTTGATTTCTTAATTCCTGAAATAACTTGTGAAAGCAAAGACGCTATACTAATTATACCTACCATATATGCAGTACGTATTTTTTATGTATATTACATGTATTTGCATGTTTGGTCTATTCTTTTCCACGTCGGTAATATAAATGATAATATTTTATTTTAAAAAATTAAAATACATGTAATTGGAAACCTAAGTTAATAGACAGGAGTTATTTTATCAGCCTTTGATCAGCCTAGAAAAATTGCTTCTTAGAAGCAAGCACACCGAGCTAATGACAGACTTAAATAGACTTTTGAAAATACCAGAAATTTAGGTGTAGGACAGATTTTTTAAAGGATAGCAGAGATTAATTCTTAATGCAGACATTGGTGCAGATACACATATGCAGTGTTGAATTTTTAAATTATTGTTTGAATTGAGCACTCAAAAACCTAAAAGTCATCATAAAGCTCTCATATTACATTGTCATGGTGCTAACGTTAAAACTGGACTAGGAATTTTCTGTTTGACATCTAAATCACATCTGTACCCCTGCATATTCTCATCCTTCAAACGACATAAATAAAAGCAAGAACTCTTTACTAAAACCATTAACAGCTGCAATAAAACTTGCTTTACGCTATATGTTGTATAAATTAGATGAGTTTAGCAGTGACCTTCGATTATGTAGGAATTCATCAGCAGTGGCACTAGATCACAAAGTTTCCTTTTTGTGTAATGTAAAACTAGGATCTTCATGTGGCAGGGGTTTGCCACAGGAAAGATGGTATGTTAAATCCATGAGCCACAGGAACTGCAATTTGGATAATTATGCTACAGTTAGCTGGGAATTTATTCCCTCTTTTAACTTCAACTGTTAGCAGACAATTCTTTTGACATTAGCTTCATCAGGAGGAGAAACTGAATCCTGACTCAGGTATGTACAATGCGAATCCATTCATTTGCTAGAAGGCTCATTAACTGTATAAAAAACCCAATTTGAATAAAAAAGCCACTTTCCATATATATATATATATATGTATGTATGTATGTATGTATGTATGTATGTAAAAGTGATAGGATTTGCTTTGGGGTTTTTTGGCCATTCAGGTTATCTGACTCTTATTTGCCTTTAATACAAAAGGCTCAGTCAAATCAACACCTTATTTTGAATTTCCAGGCTATAAATGCTTTGTAGGATTACTGAATAAAAAAATCCCAATGCTATGTTTCACAAAACTGCTGGTTTTCTTTAATGGGTTTAAATAAGAGCCAAGCCTTGCACTTACCTGTAAGTCACTTTAAATGGCTCCCTACTGTAAATGAGTAAAGAGGCCACTTCTGGAATGTAGGACAAAGTACTTCTCTTTGCTGACCTTGGGATATAAACTATAAGGTAAAATTCTATCTTTAGATCTCAAAGGTTTTATTGGAAGTGCCTGACATTATTGTGCTACTTATTTGAACTCTATGACCCTATTTATATGACTAGTGTTCTCTTCTGGTTTGTTATTCTATAGTTCTGATAAACTGCAGTTACTTTCACTAGTAACCCTTAGATGTGACTAAGTTATCTTTAAAAAAATCCTTACTGTGGATATCACTTTTCTGATATAACTTGGATGCCACTAGTCATTACTTTTCATTACTTGAAGACTATTGGCTTCTTAATTGGAAAGTATGACACCACACATATTTTCCATCTTCTATTAATCTTCTAATTATAGCAACAATAATTTAATAATTCATTACAGAATCCCTGTGATTGTAACTTTTTCTTAACCCCTAGCACACAGTCCTCTCTTTCATCTGTTCCATCATATTTATAATATAGCACAAAAACTCCCTTTTTAAAATTTGGTGTTTTGTGACCTGTAGGATGCATGAGCCTACAAAAAAGATGGAGAGGGACTACTAAAAGATCATGTAGGAGGAATAGGTTTAACAAAGAGAGTAGGTTCAGATTAGATATTAGGAAAAAAATCCTCTGCTATGAGGGTAGTGAGGCTGTGGAATAGCTTGCCCAGAGATATTGTGGATGTCTCACCCCTGGAAATGTGCAAGTCCAAGTTGGATGGGGCTCTAAGCAACCTGGTCTAGCGGAAGCTCCCGCTCTCCAATGCAGGAGGGCTGGAACTAGATTATTTTTAAGGTCTCTTCCAGCCTAGGCCATTCTATCATAACATTATAGCATAGTTTTAGTAAGCACATAAGACAATGTTATTTCTCTCAAGCTTTTAAGATGAAGAGTTTTCTGTCCATATCTATATTATGGCTACTCCACCTGAGCACACCACTTCTGTTTTGTGAATTTCCTATTCAGCATTTTTCCAAATCAATGTTAAAATGCTCGACAGCTTCTAAGCATCCATGTTGAACAATTTCAGAAGAGCTTTAAATGCTGTAAAAAGTCTTAATATTACCTGGCACTGTCATGTGGCAAGCAAGATATTGTTACTGTGGGGAAAGAGCATACAAACCCCACTCAGTTTGTGCATGGTTTTAGCCCACCAATCTGCACAGACTGAGGCTTTTGAGGGTCATATTAAAAGGTTCTGTTTCAGCTGGGGTCCAGAATTAAAATCAGCAAAGAACTTTCAAAGCAGTTCATTTAAAATCTAAATCACTAAGTCACCAAATAAGGGACTCAGTTTATAGAAGGTCTTAAGAAAGGAGGGGAATTTTATCTGAAATTTTGAACTATATTTATTTGAAAAAAGCAAAACACATTAGCTTGGTATCATTGTTTGCTATGCATAACACACAGTTAAAATTTGCAAAGAAATTAATTAGAATAATTAAGAAGAAATTATAAAAATAGTTACAAACATGGTTATATTTTGTTATTAAAAAAGAGATTATTTTTCATTAATAGCTCTGTTTCAAATATATTCCTAAGTTTCACTGCAAACTCTTAACAAGTTTATTACCTATGCTACTTATACCCCATTACCAATGCATATCATAAGAAAAAATATCAAGAGAATACAATCAACAGATTAAAACTTTATCAAAGGAGAGTGAAATGTTTATGTTTCAAGATTACTATAGCTTGCCTCCTGAATAGCAAAAACCACTCAACTGCTAATAAGCATAAAAAATTTGACAGCACTTTTTTCAGCTTAAAATTTATTTGCCAAAAATTAAGAATAATATTAAGTCTGTATAACCTTTTTAGAGTTTTTAAAATAAAATATTAGGTATAAATTGTTCTGTGATTTGCATAATATCTGATTGCAGTGAGCATATTTTATACAGTATTGAAATAGAGTACATTCCTGCTTGCAGGAACCGGATTTCTGCTGTACAAGCTTTTTGGGTTTATAGCATAAATTCTCTAATGTCTAAAAAAGCTTACCCCCCATCCCCTTCCCAAATAACTCCCTATCATAACCCAAAAAAGGTTCTGTGCACTTCTAAGTCTGAAACTGGAACCCCATGTGTGAACTTTTTTGTTTCTGTGCGATCTTTCAGAGACCATTCTGAGCAGATCTCATTACTTTCACACACAATTGCATCGTATACCCCCAATAAAGTTAAAGTACTCTCCCATTGCACTGGATATCTCTCTCTAATGGCTTGTCTACAATATTTCTGTGTTATCATCAGTGAGGATCATGACTGGCAAGAAGGATCACTGCCAGAATCACCATTTTGGCTTGACAGATGCAATTTTTGTGATGCTTGTATACTGAGGATACTAGAGGTGAAAATGTATTCTAATCTATGAGTCTCCTTCTTCCTGCTTAATGTTTCTTTTTCATGCTAGAAGGTCAAAACAATATCATCTGTACCATGTAGGTTTTTTGCACAATGTAGATGGAATTCAATTGCAGGGAAAGAAAGCTTTTAACTCTTTTGCTTTCCAAAATCTCTTCTTCTTCATTGTCAAACAACTTTATATTAAGTTCCATATATGAACTAATATTATATTTGAGACAGTTAATTTACATTTGAATCACAAAGCTCAGTATTTTACTGATGTAAAGAAAACCAGACCATACAACTTTGATGAAAAATTGTTCCCTTTCAGATATAGATAAACACTCATCTTTTGAGCTAATTTGAAAAAAATTGTATCCAGGCTTCCCCAAGAGCTCAGAGGCAACTCAAATAGCTGAAATTTTGGTGGTTGTTTTGTTTTGGTTGGTTGTTGGGTTTTTGTTGTTTGTTTGTTGTTTTTTTCTGTATGTATAATGCCTAGGTTAATACTGTAGGGTGACTTTTGACTCCAGTACATTTTCTGAACACTGACATGTTTATTAGCAACATTTATTATCACTTGATAAATATTTACAAATTTAAAACATATCTCTGTAGAATTTAGACAAATTCAATTCAAGCCTTTATGTCTCCTAGAATAGACCACCCTAATATTCTGCTCAGTGACCTGCCACTCAAACAGACAGATTACTGAGCTTCACAAGTGTATATCACAAAGAAACACAAGCACACTTCTTTCATGATAAAGTCACTACATAGCCTTTCCATAAAACAAAGGGAGGAATTTAACAATTTTATGTTGGACTATAAAGGGAAAGCCTGTAGATGCTAGGAGCACTAGTATATATAGAAGTTGTCTTTCCACTTCTACAAATGTGGTTGAATCTCTTCAAAACCAGACTAGATGAATTTCTAGTATCTCATGAAGGAATTATGTTTTTCTCCATATACAACACTAGCAATATTTAATTCTTCACAATGCAATTAACTGGTTTTCCTACTGAGTAATTTATCATATAGATAAATGCTCTATGAAGACCTATGCAAGATGTATTACATATAAAACAGATTTTTAATCTTTATCACAAGTGCATTTTTTATAAAATTTGGGCTAAGTCCTCCCAGCTTGACTCTTATTATCTAAATTTAGGCTACTAATCTTGTAACCTTCCTGAAGTAAGGTTTCTAGCACACACAATTCTGCAGATTTTCATTTTGTTTTATATGCTTAAAATAAATTATTATAAATGATACTGTAATATCTATCATCTCATAAATTAGGACTGTTCTTCACTGACTTATTAAGATACTGGACACTTGCTTCAGGAAATTTTTCAAAGCAGGCAAAAATAGACTCCTCTAAATAAAATTACCAGAATTGCTAACAGTTTTTCGGTTTCTTTCATTAATATTTCTTAGTCACACTAATTAATTATAATTAAAGTAATCAATAATTAGTGTAAATAATAATTTATTAACAAATGCATTAATTATTACAGAAATACTCAAACTGAAGATGTCATTAAAGGAATAGGGCTTATTTATGTGTGATAAATTTTAAAATCAATAGTTTTATAGAACATTAAAATTTTAAATTAGCGTGGTTTCCTTGATCATTTCAATTTATATGCTAAATGAAATAATAATCTTCATGCCCTCTGTTTACAATAGCAAAAGTAAAAAGGGTATGGTACATTCAGTGGTGACACTTATAGTTGTATTGTGCTGTAAGGTGCATTTTGTTCTTTGATGAAAGATAAACATCCTTTCCCCTATGTTTTGTGATTTGAATAGAATAAATAAGGACTTTTTTCTATGTTACCTTATTTCTCACTATTACATTCCATGTGTGAAAACTACCACCGTGGAACTTAATGACATTTTCTAATGAAACGTAGTCAGAGAACTGTGTATTCTGTGCTCATATTAAATGCCTCAAAATTTGAGTCATTAATAGTTTGGCTTAAAACATTTTTCTCCATTTTTTTAAATTTTTCAAACATGAAAGTGATAATCTCTGACAATAAAGGCACAAATTAATGCATAGCCTAGCCTTACTTCTAACAGAAGGTACAGCGTAATCAAACTGTTCTCTCTTGCCATAGATATAGACTTGTTCACCACTTGCACAAGGTTTTGAAAAGTTTCTAATTTTAACTGCTCAGAATGTGGCCTGTGGTTTCTCTGCTACATCTGGCACAACAAAATCACACAGGTGAACAGCCCGGCTGCAATCTTGGAGCATTATTGTAATACCTGAATTTTTAACTGTAAATATAAAAATACAATCAGCAAAAATTTAATCAAATTATTTCCTATAAAGTAATTTTGACCTGTCTTAACAACACTTGAACTCTAGTCAACTCAAAACCATGTAACATTATCTAGAGGTCTGTAGCTGTAAGGAATGTTTTTGAGGGTAAGCACTGTTTCTCCCAACTTTCAAGCTTCTAAAGCAACCAAAACCATCTTTGACCATAGAACAAAAAATATTTTTAGTCGGACAGGCAAAAAAAATTTTTTTTTTTTAAGAACTCTGATATAATTTCAAATCTGTTGCTGAAAGCATTGTATTAAAGTTTTTAAAATAAATTTTGGTTGTGTAGTATTGAAAGCCGGGTTGGATGCAGCCCTAAACAGCCTCATCAAGTAGGTGGCATCCCTACCCATGGCAAGGTGGCTGGAACTAGATTATCTTAAAGGTCCCTTTGAGCCCAAATCACTCTGATCCTGTGATTTTGATTTTGTGATTCTATAATTTTGAGACCTTCTAATTTCTTTTTTCAGAAAAATAAACTTCCTGTTCTGAATTAAGACATAACATAAACAAATCTAAATTGACAAATTTCTTTTTCAATAAATGTTTAAAAGTTGACTTTTTTAGCTGTTGTCCTTTTTTTTCATTGTTGGCACAAAAATAAAAAGCCATTCTTAATTCAGTTTTACATCTGAGAAAACAGATTTTTGAAGTTTTTAGCAAGTCACCATTGATATGACGACTGAGAAAAAAAGATTAGTTGACTCAAAAACGCCGATTTCTAAGGGTGCAATAAAAACACGATGACATTAATGATTTAACTGTTTTCTGATTCTTGTGATGTGCAGGATTCAATAAAACCTTGCTAAAGCTGTGCACATTGTTTCCCTCACACTTTTCAAATATAGCAGAAGCTTAACGCCTTTTGCTAAATACAGAAAAAAAGGAGCGTAGGGGTACAAAACGCGAAAGAACTACATATAAGCATGAGAAACATGCCTATTCCCTGTAAATTGCAGGCTTACTCAGATTGGTAACACTACCCATCTTTTTGTCACTTTCTTTGATAGGAGCATACACTGTTTTTCATGAAGTGCTGACACAAAACAGGCATATTTTGCATTTTCAACATCTTTCCTTATTCTAAACATGTTTCATGCGCTTTCTCTTGCAGAAACATCATCATTTTTGGTAGATTTCTACCACCGCTGCTGGAAACAGCACAAGGTATGTAGTGGAATCTGGGGTGGGGAGGAGGAAGAAGGAGGTAGAGTTGACCATCAAATGTTCTTTCACATGAGAAATCTTTCTCTTAGAGATTTTTGATTGAAAAAGGCTGTCTGCAGATTTCATTTGTAGACTAATTATGTAAGCCAATGAAAGATATCCCTTGCAAACCATATTGATGACTTCAATGTTATGAAGTTCAATCCACAGCAAAACCTCGCCTGCTTTCTTTGTCAACCCTAAAATCTGCTCTGAACACCTTCTCAAGCTGTGACATCTCATGTGGAAAGGGGTGCATAGTGACTACTGGGCTGCTTAGAAAAATAATTGTTTCTGTTTGCTGTGACTTTTTTAACTGCCATAATTGAAATAAGAAGAAAAATATTAAAAAGCTGAAATCAATAAGCCTGGGAAGATGTATCTGAAAACTCAGAGGCAGCCTCTTCTGCCACAAAATCTCTTTACTGTAAAGAAAATAGTGGGGAGGCTCACATTCTGAAATAAATTAAATCTGTTTGATAAGACATTACAATAAAAGCAGCTTCAGTGAATGTTTGTGTCTCTATATATCAATAACTAAAAAGGTTCAATTTTGTAAGGCTGCAAGCATCTGTGAAAATACCATAAGTCAGGTTCAATAAAGGATCTAAGCAGGTAAAATAGGATGCAATGGGTTTAAATATGACACTTAGTTTTAAGATATATTAAAGCAGTCCCTATCAAGTTGCATGCTCCACCACAGTGACTTTTAAAACTTATATGTAAGTTTATAAAGGAAGAGCTTCACTGAAAGGGTGGGAAAGATATTACTTCTTTGTCAGATCACTGCAACAAAATCTACACGACATCTCAGAAAAGCCACAGTTGTGCAACCTCTAAAGCTCACACAACGCTATATACTTAAAGGTTTGTAAATATAGAGTCTATCATAAAGAATAAGTCATTTGGGTCAATCAGATACCATGGTATTGACAAGTTTCTTACCACAATGAAAAATTTATGAGCAAATGCCACCTCCACATCTGTCCATCTCTATCCTGACATTGCAAAATTCTTTCTCTTCCACAGTCCCCATTGCAGATTACACTAGCCATACCTCAAGTAATTTTGACCTCACATCAGAGAAACAAATTAAGATTTCTCATTTTATTCTTTTTTGGCTGTTTCTAAGCCTTTGTTTACAGATTTTTGCTTTCCTATGCAGCACTGTGCAGGACCAAGATATCATCCCTTCCAGTCTTTTTCAGATTGTTTTGAAGCTCTCTACCTGTTTCTTTCTCTACAAAGGTCTAATTACTCAAATGGTCTATATTTAGAAGAAATAATAATTAGTCTTGCACTCTTGTGAAGTAAATCAGGTACCTGGGAACGGAATGACAATGTCAGTATGCAGAAATACTGCTAGCATGCCAAATGTACAGTTGAGTAACAGCAAACACTGAGGGTATGAGTAAGCTTCCAAGATATCTTACCAGGAAATGCATGGAGGTACCTCTACTCATTAATTATTTACAGCCCAAATTCATATCCTGAAATTAGAAGGTTGTGCCTTTTAAATAATTTGTCTGAAATGCAGTCCATTGTGCTGAAGCATTTTGATAAAAGTGTTCCATCCACAAGAAAAGAGCTATTGCAGATTAGATAAATAGTAGAGGTGTTTTAGAAACTTCCCTGAACACTGTCAACCAACTCAGACAAAAGTACTGCTACAGAAGTCCTGCAAAATATTTAAGAAAGCAATAGATGCCATTCCTTTTTGACATTACATATTGCTTTTAATACTGAGTTAAGAGCACTCTTATTTTTTTCCATTTTTTGTTTTCTCAAGTGTTGATCTGTCAGCCTGTGTAAATGAGTTGTTACACTGAAAATCCACTACTATCTATAATACTTTATTTTCTACATATTTATATCACCAGATACACACAGAATCACACACAGAACCACACACAAAACCACACACAGAACCACTAGGTTGTTAAGAGACCTTTAAGATCAATAAGTCCAACCCATGCCCAAACACGCCAACTAAACTATGGCACTGAGTGCCACATCAAATGTTTTTTTAAACACATCAGGGATGGTGACTCCACCACCTCCCCCAGCAGGCAATTCCAGTACTTTATCACTCTTTCAGGAAAAAACGTTTTCCTAATATCCATCCTAAATTTCCCTTGGCACAGCTTAAGATTTTGTCCTGAGACTTTGTTATCTTTAAGTTACTTCAACAGGATAAGTCAGTCCTGCCTTTTTGTATCATATTAAATTTTCACCTCTTCCCATTTTGTGCTGTTTCTGCTTGGTGGCAAACACACAGAATGTAGGAACATGACACTGCACAGAAACAATTCAAGTTCTTCTTCTCTTTGGGGATTTTCTCAAGAGGGTTTCCTGACAGACTGTCCTCCCCTCACTGCAGAAAAGACCAGTTTGTGGTAGTTCTCTGAACACCTCAGGAGTCCTGTGCTCACAGCTCAAAGATGCTTTTAGATGGTGTTAGGGGTCATTTGATTAAGGTGCTGTCTACAAGGGCCATCATGCCATTTGAAGGAGGGAGATAAGGGTGAGAAAGTAGAGCAGAAATTAGGTAAAAGTAGATATTTGCTGAGTACATAAAACTGCTAGCAGAGGCCAGGTCAGAAGCAAATAATTGGGATAGCTAGACAGTTTGAATGATACATTTTAAGTAAGTAGGGAAATGTAGGGCTCGTATGATAGTTAAAAAAATCTGACAATGCCAGATCATGTTCTACAGGACAATTAAACAAACCAGGAAACTAAAGAAGAAGCAGCTCTGACCTCTGGAGCAGACACCAGCATTTACTAAAAGGGCCATCCAATCAGCTAGATAAGCCTCATTCCTTACAGATACAGGCTTCTCATTTTGGTAGCAACATACAGGAGCACACGCCATGTTCTTTGAAAAATACAGACTGCCATCTAATTTTGGCTCTCAGACAGGATTCTGCTATTTTCTTCTGGAACTAATAATACCTCAGCAGATTGTGAGCAGCCTGTTGAACTGTTCTGTAGAGCTGCACCAGCTTGGCAGTTTCTATTTCAACATTTCTAACCAAAACTGAAACTGGGTTGCCAAAAGAACTAAAATGTCTGAACTGTAGAAAACGCTTTATGCCAACAATCAGTGGTTTTGCAAAATCTCTTACAACAGCTGGCAAGATTACACTGAAAATGGAACTATTTTTCCTTTATTACTATTATTTTGAGCTGCACAGGAGGGTTCCCAAGTTCAGGAAATGAAGCAACATGCCCAAGCCTTATCTGGTTGCGGACAACCACCAAGTCCACAGCAGCCAACCAGGCAAGGAGAGAGGGTGCTGGGAGCAACAGAGGGAGATTTAAATGCCTCCAGGGAGTGTGAGCAGCCTGGATGATGGTGATCAGGAGCATGACACGGCAGTGAGGGTGTGCCCCAACATGAGCAGGCAAACAGGAGCCTGGCACGGCACTGAGGGCATGGCACAGCACTTTGCACAGCACTATGTGCGGGCAGGGCCAGCAGAAAGGGCTCCTCTCTGGCCATCCCAGACGCCACAAACAGACTGAGTAGCTGGTAAGGAATAACAAAGAGATCCTGTTTCCACATTAATGCACGCAGCATGAAGGACAAACAAGAGAAGCTCAAGGGTTTGGCCCAGTCCCAGTTTGGTAGCAGTGGCACAAAAGAAACCTGCTCCAGTGAGTCCTGTGACTGGAGTGCCCCCTTGGATGGTTACAGGCTTTTCAGGGGGATAAGCAGGGAAGAAGAGGTGAAGGGGTGGCACTGTATGTAACAGAAGGGGTAGAATTTGTGGAGCTCACAGTTGGCAATGGCTCAGTTGAGAGCATCTGGATAAGACTCAAGGGGTAAACAAATCATGTGAATGTCACTGTGGGAGTCTACTATAGACCTCCCAGCCAGGACAATGACGCTGACAAATTATTCTGTGAGGAACTAAGGGATGCTTCCAAGTCAACTGCTCTTGTCCTTATGGAGGACTTCAACTTGCCAGAAATTACTACACAGCTGCTACAACCCAGAAGATTCTTAAAAAACCTGGATGACAACTTTATGAAACAAATAATAAGAGAGTTGGCTCAGAAAGATGTCCTTCTTGATTTATTGCTTGTCAACAAGGTGGATCTCATAAGCAAAGTCTGGTGGCCGCCTTGGCCACAGTGACTGAGTTTAAAATTTGTGTTGACAGGAGGGAAAGTGCCAGCAAAACCTCAACTCTGGACATGAGGAGAGCAGAATTCAGGCTGTCCAGGCAATTATTAAGTAAGGTCTCCAATAT
>JAOTQP010001546.1:89852237-89879049 GCA_026413545.1 Cichladusa arquata | reverse complement strand
GGGGAGACCTCACTGCAGTTACAGCTTCTTGTGAGGGGAAGAGGAGGGGCAGACCCTGATCTCTGCTCTGTGCTGACCAGTGACAGGACCTGAGGGAATGGCCTGAAGCTGTGTCAGGGGAGTTCTAGTTAAGATATTAGAAAAAGGTTTTTCACACAGGAGGTGACTGGGCACTGGAACAGGCTCTCCAGGGCAGTGGTCACAGCACCAAGCCTGACAGATCTCACGAAGTGTTTCGGCAATGCTCTTGGGCACATGGTGTGACTCTTGGTGATGGTGCTGTGCAGGGAAAGGAGTTTCACTTGATGATGAGGTGGGTCCCTTCCAACTCAGCTTATTCTATGCTTCTGTTCCTGGAACAGCCAGCGTGCAAGACATAATCTATGCGTACAGCATACACTACATAAGAGAATGAGTTACAAACAGAGTGTCAAAGCAGGAGAAAGTCCATGTATAATATCTTTTAGATCATAAATACATACTGTTTATCTCCAAATATTGCTTCCAACCCAATGTTATTAATTTACTATTTTTCTCAGACAACATAAACTAAAGTGACTCTCTAGGCGTGCTCAGAAAAAAACACAGAGCTTCCTTGCAATGGATCATATCAAAAGGAAGTGTTTCTATGCAAAAGGGAATAGTAGGAAAGTGAATAGGAAAGACCATCATTTTCATGAATACAAAATGGCATTAATACTTTAAATCACAAAGAACATGCCTTTTTTATTCTGTACTATGCTAAGCAACCTCACCTAAACTAAGCCAAAATATCCTACTTCATACAGTGCAGAAATTGGGAAAAACTGACTCTTCAAGCAATGGAACACTTCAGAAAGTGTTTCCAACTTCGTGCTGAACCCCAAATCTAAATATCTAATGATATGCGTGAATGGTTTTTGTACATTTACATGTCCGTACACACACACACACACACACACACTCCCTTCTATTATGATGCACAAAAAGGAAAGATACTGCAGCACACATAAGGATAAATATGTCATACTACTAACAGTCAAATACTTGGGTTTTTTTAAAACTATTCTGTCTCTTATAACAATTTCTGAAGTATCTATGTATATACACATAGACATTCTATAATCTTTAAAATGAGATTTAAAGCTTAGTCATTGCCAAGGGTTATAAAGTATTTCTACATTTGTTATGATAACTTGTCAATAAATTCTAGTATTGTTTAAAAATTATAATTAGGAAAATTATAATGCATATTCTGTCATGCTTATCATCTATCACAGGTTTTAGTGCAGTACATCCAAGATGCAGAATTCCAAAGTGAAATAAAGAGCAATGACAGGAATGACAGTCTCTGTATTTCTGATGATTAAAAGGCTGAGTGCTTGCCAGCAGCAGCCTGCTGTCAGTAAAAATGAATCTGAAACAGATGCCAACCACATCAACAGCTTGAGCCATATACATTTTTATTAGACAAAGATAGAAATCATGATGGTAGTAAACAGGTACAAGGCACACCAAAGAACACCACCACTACACCTCAAGTGCAAAGTAAAGTTATTAGTACTCTATGTCCAAACTAGATAATTCTGTTCATTTATAAGCCTGTAAAACCAGTGTGTTTAGCATTAAAACTATTGAATATAAATAGAAGTTGGAACAGGCTGTTATAATTTTATATTTAACCTCTGTCAATCTTGGATATTGTTTTACTAACACATGAACAGAAATCTATTTACTTACACTGGAGCACAATTTTCAGTTTTCTTTTGTTTTCTTTGATATCTGAACTTTATATCAAAGTAATGTGCATATGCTGGTGAATATATGGCTAAAAGGCTCTTTCCCTACTACCCACCTCTCAAGGAGACCACAAGCCTCTAGCTTTAGCTGATATTATGTTGGGGAAAAAACCAAAACCTTACAACTACAGAAACAAAATATTGACTTCTCATAGTTTTTGTCCTCAAAATTGTTTTGGAATAACACTTGTTTAATCATATTTCAGTGTCTCTCTTGCAAAATTTGTGGGTTTGTTTACATATTACTACTCACTTACTGAGATCTTCCTTTTTACTAGATACCAAAATTTGTTTAGAGACCCCTGCAAATGTGCAGTTCTATGTCAAGAGAGAAGTGCCTGAAAACTGGAAAAGTAAACACATCCTCCATCTTCAAGAAGGGTAAGAAGAAGGACCCAAGCAACAGACCAGTCAGTGTCACATTGATTGCTGGGATCACTGATGAGGGGCACCTTTCTGGAAACCATTTCCAGATATATTAAAGACAAAAATAAAAATCATGAGGAGTGGTCATAGCACAGTTTCACCAAGAGGGAGTCATTCTTGACTAACTTGACAAAGTTTAGTGATGAAGTGATTGGCCTGTGGATGATGAGACAGGAGCAGAGCTCAACCTCTGAACCTGTCTGAACATATGATGTGATATACAGGCTGGTTAAGCAGACAATGAATTGGATGGAAAAACAAGTCCAGTCCTGTTTAGCAGAATGTCATGCTGCTATCCAGAGGCACCTTAACAGGCTGAATAAATGGGCTGAGGATCCCGGTTCAGTCTGAACACAAGCCAGCAATGTGCACTGGCACAAAAGGTGAAAGGTAGGCTGGGCTGCACTAGGAGGGGTGTTGTCAGTAGGCTGAGGGAAATGATTCTTCCTCATTACTCAGCCCACTACTGGGTTCCCCAGTACAAGAGAGACATGGACACTGGAGACAATCCAGTAAAGATCCACTAAGATAACTGACAGATAGGAACACTTAACATATGAAGAAAGGCTGAAAGAACTTGACCTGTTCAGCATGAAGAAAAGAAGGCTCAACAGGACCTTATTAATGCATAAAAGTAGATGAAAGGAGGGTAGTAAGAGGCTGGTGCCAGAGTCTTCCAAGTGGTGCACAGCAAATGGACAAGATGCAATGGGCACAAACTGAGATACAGATGATACCAAATAAAATATCAGGAAACACTGGTTTACTGTAAGGTAACCCAGAGAGGTCATATATTCTCCCCCCTTGGACTCCTCTAGAGATTGTTGTGAGCAACTACCTCCTCCTATCTCTACGTGAACAGGCAGAGTGAATGAGATTATCTCCAGAGGTACCTTCCAACCTCAAGCATTATATTATTCTGCATGATTCAAGAGCACACTGCATTTATGAAATCTAATCTAATTTCAAATGAGATTGCATTTCTGTACTGAATTTATTTGCAAGGTTTCATACTCCCAAAGACTAAAGTACCAACAAGGGAAAGAATGGAATAAAAATCTTGCATCTAAACCAAAAATATGGAAGCAGTTCTCTTATATTTAACTGAGAAAGCTGTTAGAATTGCATGTATGCATGTCTTTGCATTGTCAAGGAGGTGGTGAGGATTTTTGTTGTGTGTTAGTATTCCTTTTACACCTAATCAGCTTCAAATGCTACTATTTGAGCACCAATAGAATAGTTTTATTCACAGCTACCATTTCTTTAGCCTGAAAAATGTGCTATACTAACATTTGAACAACTTTTGATTTGTTCCTGGAATTCCAAGAAAATGATACAGAGATATTTTTTAGTTCCATTACTTTTTACATGCATTTTATCTCACCATACTGCATATTTTTTCATTCCACGTTATCTAAAATACAAAATTTTGAAAATTATTCTAAGTATCCACTTGCAAGGACTGAGTGAATATTAATCACAATATCCTTGATTATTTCTTAAATTATTCAAGGGAAATATACAGTCTACTTCTAAGTACAATGCAGTACAATTCGTTAAGTTATATAATTTTGTCTTTTTCCACTGAGTGGCTGGTTTACTCTTTATAAACATGGACAAAAAATGTTCATTATATCCAAGCTTCCAAATCATTGAGTTGTCTGCAGGCTTATTAAATATAGAAGTTTAATCTGACATGACTGATTGCTATCAGCCTGTATCTTCTCCACAACTTTTCCAGCTCATCTAGACCATCTTATAAACATTCCTATCAAAGGTCATGAAGAATATTGAATTATTGTTCTCATGAGGCTTATTCTATTTTGCTAAGAGCATATTTCAATTTAGAGAGAACTGGCAAATTTCTGCTCTCAGTTATCCTGCCATAACAACTGCAATGAATTTAATTGCTTATTCCAAGAGGCGTAACAAATTATCTAAGAAGCACTCAATTCAACTCTGTTTTGGGGAAAATAACATTTTCTCCCCATGCTGGCAAACAAGGGTGAGAATTTGGACTCTTGCTGCACCTGAGTCTCATACAGTTTAGTTTCACATGCACTTGAAATTCTAAATGTGTAAGAAAAGACTTGAAAATACTGTCAGCTTCTTTTCCCTGAAATCAGAACACTTGTCATCAGGAAAATTATATCATACAATGGAAGATGGAAAATAAAAATGTAGTGCTATACTTTATTACAGCCTACATTGGTGACCAGTTCATTCCAACAACAGGGGGAAAGATTTAATCTTTTTCTTTAAAAGCACAATGCAGAGAAGTTTTTCAAAGTTCCTATCCTGTCAAAACTTGATAAAATAGGTCAGGAGAAAGACAGAAAAAGGAAAAGGAAGAAGCTTAATGCATCCTTTCTTTTTTGAACTGCAAAAGTTTGGTAAACGTCTAACATTTTTTTCTTTACACCGTTAAGTATTATGCTCATTATGCAAGATGATAGACTATCGGAAGAAAATATAAATATAATATAATTATGTTTTTTTTATAATATAAATATAAGGACTAACAAGAAATCTCTAATTCAAAACTTCTATCATATTCAAACTTACGGATGTCTTGGTGCCACCTCTAAAATCATCAGAGATCAAAACTCAGTCTCTAGATCTCTTTTTCTCTGCTTTCTTTGATGGTCTGACTAAGAAGAGATAACCATATCCCTAGTATTTAAAACAGAAAGTCTCTCTTCATTTTGCCAAGATCGCACATCTATACTAACATAAACACCTTGTCTTGTCAACATACTTGAGAGCAGGAGGTCTCCCTGCAGCCTTTCAAACCAGCTGAGGCCTCGGATTCAAGCCTTTCTTTGTCATTAGCTCTTCTCTGTCTCAAAGATCATCTATGGACATAATGTCCCCTAAATATAGTAACAGTAGCTATTGAGGAATAAAGCATATCTAACCTTGCAATTCTAGGGGGAAATGGATACATATTTAATTGTTTTCTCTAGGTTAAACATAAACCAGGCAAACTTGAAACATTCTCCTTGAGATGATTTCAGTGAAAACAGAGCAGTCACACTTCAAAACCATGGACCACAATGTATATGTTATAATGGAAGTCTAAAACTGTTAAATTAAGGTTTACTATGGAGTTTCAAAATAAAATCAAATAGCAATTTCTCAGAGGTACGCATTGAACCTCACTCTACTAAGATACTTTATTGAGATCCTAAATAATAGAGATACATTAATTATTCATGATTTTTTAAGGTCTTTAATATTTTGGCTAAAAAGTGGTCTCTGCTAGTAATTGCAAAAGGCTGAAATAGCTTTTTTTCAGAGTCTTTATAGAAATCGATGATACCACTGAGCTTTGAGGGCCACTATATCAGAGAACACAAGCTATGAGGGAAGTTGAGGCTGAACTCATCTGGCATGTCACAGAGATAATTCATTTCATCAGGACTGTCATACAACTGCCTTTTGAATTTATAACTCAAGTCAAATATGTTCTTTTTTCAGTTTCTATTTTCACTGAAAATCCAAGGATTTTCATGTGGCACTACAAACAATTTGGTGTTGAAAGGTTGTCCCTAGAGGGAATACAATTCTGCAAGAAGACTGTCACATGGTTTCTCTGAAAGAAATTTTGTATATGTCTGCAGAGCATTTTGAATGACAGAATTAAGTCGACAGTTCTGCATAAAAAAAAAAAAAAAAAAAAAAAAGAAAAACAAAGGTCCTGTGACAAATTCATTCACTGAGAACAAACATTGTGAGCAGCCATGAACCAGAACTTCTTTCCTGACTAGATAAACTATGCATTCTTAATCTTTTCACTGATACTTGAAGCACAGAATAGCTTATCATTAAAGTGAAGAAATAAAAAATTCTAAATTAATTTTTTTCTGATTTTTCAAAAATTCTAGGCCAATGAAATAGCCTTTTAATGAAATTAATATCTAATTTCTAGAGGCTGATATATAATTTGATTTACAATCTATTTATTGAAAGTAGGAATCTTTCTGAGAAATGAGAGATTAAGAGTTAACAAAAATTTAGTGCAGCGAAGATTATCACAGAATATAATTTATGAAGATTTTTTTTGATACTAGAAACAGTGTTTCTTTTGGCTGTGCTTTCATGGTTTTTTTTGTCCTTTTTTCATATTTTCTCCAGAACTAGATGGATTTCAGCTGATGCGGCCCACCTATGCAATTTAAGGAAAGATTTTTAAAAATGAAGTCTACAAAAGGTGAAATTTTTCAAAATTGAGTTCTTGAGAGTTAAATTTAATTAGTATTTTTAAACTGAAACTCCTTAAGCCAAATTCCATCTCCCTTGGACAAAACCAGGAACTACTTAAATGTGGATGACATCAGGTGGCGTAGGAATTCAATTAGTCTTTACACTTGTACATTGGGACTTAAGATGGAAAGTACAATATTTTTAAAATTAAGAAATGCAGGTTTTAAAAACAAAATTACGTAGAAGTATTATTATTTCATTAGAAATCTATTACAGAACTATAAGAAAAAAATTGAGGAGGATGAATTTTAAAAATTCTGTTTCAGGCAGAATGATGTGAATTATACAAGAAACCAATGATATTTGCTGGGTTTCAGAAAATATTATGGCATACTTTTCCTGTAGGCCAAGAAGTAAAGCAATAATCGAGTCATTAAAAAATTATAGTAGACTACAGGGGAGACAAAGAGACATCATGATTTGTTGTTATCTTCAGAAACTATAGAACAGACTGTATTTCCAGATACCTTAGGAGTAACATAGCATGACAATCTAGATGATCATTAGTATTTAAAGATGCAAGTTTTTAAAAAATCCTTTTTGAAGTAAATGGTCTTTTTTTCATTTTCAAGGTAATGCAGACTTCCACCAATACAGTAGTTAATGTAACCTGAGTATTTCAGAGTATCACTGTAGATCAGTAAATATATTGGCAAAATCTTCAACCCCTTTAAATTTCTTAAGGGTTGAGATCTTCATATTTCTAAATATAGTGCAAAATCAATGAAAATAATTGATAGCAAGCTATTATGGAATCCCTGGCATGATTTGAACAGAGCTGGTGTCAATTCCTTTTTAAATATTACCTTGTATTTTCGGTAACAATAATCATTCTTCAATCAAATGCAATACATGACAGCAGGTATTTTTGTTTGGAATTAGAATAAAGGAAAGAGTTTAACAGGAACAACTTGATGACACAAGCCTCTCCTTCCCATATATTTGCCCCCTCCAGACAAGCAAAAAAAGGTTTACAGAAATCAAAAGGGAATTAAAAAACCTTTGTGTTCTCTAGAGAAAATGTCAAAATGAGAGACAGATGTTGAAGTTTTCTAAGAGAAGCCAATTGCTGCTACAGGATACACTAGTGTTACAAGCATGCCTGCACAGACAGAGGAAAGTAGTACCTGAGAGCTCTTTTCTGCATGTTCTTTCTTTTACAAGACAATTTATTGTTCCCCAGGCTCTGTGGACTATTGTGAGATGACAAATGAACACAAAAATAGTAATATTTAAAGAAGAAATCTGAGGCAAACACTTGTTTTCTGTTTTTTTCAAAGCAGTCTGTCAGTGTATACATTTATGGAAAGATATGTTTAACATCTGAGCTGTGTAGCTTTCTGCATATTTTTCTGGAGTGTTGCTTGATGATACACCATTTATTTATAATTTAAAAATATGCAAACATATTGGCATCCATCAATATAATGCATTTCTTAAAATATAAGAACTTTATGCAAGTAAAAAGCCAGGTGTGTTTCCTGTTTTTGCTGTGCTTCTGAACTACTGTGGATAGCCAGAGCCTAACTAAAACAGATTCTCAACTATTATTTAAAATAAAGAAATGGCACTCTGAAGTGCATGAGCAGACAATACTTTACCATAAATGTTCAAAATATTCTTTTAAGATGGAAATAGTTCAAACAGTATCATATATGTATCTTTAAATAGCATACATATTAATGCAGAGTACGGATTTTCTTTCCAATGTTTTTTATTTCATTAATCTTTTCTGTAGTTGAGAAACGACTATATGTCCACATAACACTTAATGCAGTCAACTTTAGTACAAACCTATAATCAAAGTGGAAAAAAAAAGACTAGTATTTTCTTAGTAAATTATTATGAACAAGATATTCAGAATAAGGAATAGATAGGCTTCTACTGAAGAAAGCAAAGATGCCGGGAGGGTTGATTTTCCAAGCTTTAGAACTTCTATGCCTGTGCTAAAGCTGATCCAGAACTAGGCTGTTCAATCACTTATATATTTTTATTCTTTCATGTGCATGAAGCTAAAATTGATGTTTCCAAAAGCTTTCCATTATGCTTGACCTAAGATACCATGCTCAATAAAATTTCTTGTATTATGGAGTCAGGAAGATGTCAAACAAAACCTAATCCAGGCAGAGAGACCCTGATTAGAACTAAAGAATTATTAGAAACCTGATTTAGTCTTTTTTTTTTTTTTTAATGAAGCCAAATGGAGTGATTGAGACTGCTGTCTGCAAGCAGGGATGGAAGGACTGGGATGCAAGTCACTGCTAGCTTTACATGATCTTCATGCTCATGATACTTCAGGCAGTACCATGCTCATGTAGGCTTCAAGGGTTACTCTGGCTCAGCTGCAAATGTCATCCTGATTCTAAAAGAGCAACTAGAGAATATTGGTTGAAAACCCAAATATTTGATCTTCTGAACCTTACTATGAAGAATTGTCACACTTCTTGGTTTAACTCTCCAAATGCATGCTATCCAGGGATCAATTACAAAAAGAGTGCCAAAATAGGTGTTGAGGGTAGACAGTCCTTAGGTTATTGCAGTCCATACTCAATTAATTTTAAATACCCACTGAGGACTTAGAGATATGCTATGATATACGAAAAATTTTTCCAAGGGGAGAGAAAAATACAAAGTTTTATGTGTGAACTTGAAAGACAAAACACTTAAGAATCAGTTTCATCAGCAGAATCTGTTATTTACATTATGTTTGCATTTATTTTATCTCCATCATTCCTGTCATTGTCTTCAGGTCACACAAATCACAACAAGAAATGAAATTCAGTCTGAAATGAAAACATACTTTGGGTTGACTGAGGTACAGAATATGATAAACTGAAACCAAAAAAACCCCCCACATTGTAGAGTCCTATTCTTAGCAGCAGAATCTGAATGTTACTGAACAATTTCTTACACAAAAAAGTAAGATCTAATCTACATTCTAACATATTCCATTTACTGTAACGTTTCCATTTCAGCTACCTTGGCTATAAAAGAGTGATAGTAAAAAGAGAAAAAGAAAGACAGACAGACTAAAAAGTCTGACTTGATGGTTTTAATGGCAATTCAATGTGTTTATATTAATTTCTTTTATTTCCTTTCTTCTAAATTCATCATCATTTTGACGTTGAGGGACACTTGCAAAAAATAACCTCTTTCCCTTGGAAGCTGTTCTACCTACCCTTTTGAGGAACAGTAGCATTATTTGGACATAGCAACCAGTTTTTGATCTGGAGAAGAAATGGGTAATTTATGTAACTTGTTTATCTAGAGAAAGGATTGTGACAAACAGCACATAAATCTCTGCCTGTGAAAATACATAAAGAGCTGCTGTATGTCCATAGCTTGCTGACCTGAACTTTTCTGCCTTTGCAGGATTTTACAGAAGCTGATACTATTAAAGTAACACATCCTGTATTTTTCTGTGGTACCTGCACTTCTACATCTAGGAAAATTGCTACAATTGAAAAAGATGGCTTCCTTTTTGCAACTGTTTTTCAAAAGAAAGAAGATATATAAGGAACTCTTTGTCTAAACACTGAGACAAAGAAATGTGCTTTAAATAAACAGTTCTATAATTTTTTAATTTAGTTCACAACATTTTTTTACTAGAAAATTTCTTTCTGGGCACACATAATCAACAATCTGAAATAACTACATTACATCATCAGATACATGTTCTTCAACTGCACTCCTAATATCTGTGGGCTTCTTTTTAGCTTGAATTTTCCTATCCCATCTATTGTAGATGCAAATAATGAAAGATTTAAGACATAATCATGAGCAAGCATCTTTACAGACATTTTAGATGCTTCAAACTTCAGAAGCGTTTCTAGCAAAATGAAAGAAACATTACTCAATATTTAAAGGCTTGCTATGAGATGTCTCTGCTTCATGAGGGAAAAAGAAAAAGAGAATTAACAAGTACATATTTTGCAACTTCACAGAATCAGGAGTTCTGAAAATATCTAAAATTATAATTTTTATATGGAAATCATCTCTATCTATCTCTAGGTAGAAAGGATCTTATTTTATATTAAATAAGAGCTACAAAAAACTTCTCAAAACACAGGCACAGTGTCAAGAAATCATGATGTTGAAAATTCCATAATTTTTGTTATCCGCAAAAATCAGAATTTTCTCTAGCATTTTTTTATTACTTGCGCATGGTCACAGAACTAAAACTTCAAAATATTAACTCGCATATAAATTGTGGGGGAAAAGCATAACAAATTTCATTAATTCAGACAGATTTTTTTAAAAGTAGTTGCAGAATAATGGTCTAGCAGTATTTCCACTACAGATTGTTTCTGCTAGGATATGTCCCAGATCTGGTAGAAAAGAGCTCAACTTCATAGTCTTTATCATGCCACAGAGGAGATGCACATGCCTGATTTGCTCCATGTCTTACTGCTAACACTGAACAAAAAGCTAGATTTCAGTGTTTTTATCAACTCAATAGATTAATAATTCAAGACTCCAATGAGGATGACAATCCTTTGTATAAAAGACTGCCATATTAAGGGCCTTTTGAATCTCCCATGATCTTGCTTGCTGGTTCCTAAAATTTAAAATTAAAACAGAAAACAAAGTGAAGACACAAAATTTCTACTTTTTTTTCAATTTTTGCAATCTTAATAGCTAACACTTTCATGGCACCTACTCTCCCTGTGGAAACTTTTGAGTGTTGTATAAACTCATACCAATGCAAAAAATCACTCCACCCTTATCAAATATAGAGTTATGCATAAAGAAAAGTATAGCAATTATCTTATCAAGTTCTATTGATATTGTATTTGTTTTGAGACAAGAGGAAAGTAAGATAAGTACATACAAATGAAGTTGGTAGGGTCACATTGTGCAAATTGTGATCTCTAAGGGAAAATAGGTTAATTACTCTTCAGAAAACTGAACCAGTCCTCTGACAAGCATTTACTACTTTGCCACTCTAGTCTCATCTAGAAGATAGAATAACCTCTTGAATTTACCCTAATAGAGTATGTGTTCAGATTAGTGAGGGATGTGTTTCCTTCTAGCATAATGTCCTGCATTTTCTACACTAAGTGATCTGCCATGAAACGATTTGCCAGCTTTCCCTGTGAACTGAAGAGAGAAAAATGTTGTGTAGAAAGAACAACAGCATAAATATTCTGCTTTCATTAAAGACATCCATTTGTGTTTTGAGATTTTTGTTTCAGAAAGTCTTCTGTAAAATAAAAAATTTAACTTCAGGTATCTTGCAGTAACTATGCTAACGTGACAGTTCTTTCCAACACCAGCTCAAAATCCCACTTCTACTTTTCAGCCCTGGTCAGAGAAGCACTTTCTCTGACTATGCTTCTGTGAAATCCTGTCAGCATCTCCCTGAGAGTCCAGTAGAGAATAAAGAAAAAGCAGGGCAGATGGCAAAAGATGAAACCTCAGTAAGGATGTGCTTTCTTAGCACATCACAGGAATCGCGAAAGAGGAATGTCACAATTGTCAGGAGGTATATCAGTACCTCTCTGTGGGTCATTCTTTACAACCCCTAAGAATCATGGGCTGCCTCCAGTTTCTGCTCTCTGCATTTCCTGACTGCAGTTCTATTCTCTTCTCTTCTCTGTCCCATTTCACAACTCAGCACCATGGCTTGAGATCTGCCTCAGTCACCTCTCAGAGCTCATCCTTGCACTGCTCTGTGCAGCAATCTGACAATACTTTATCCACACAACATATGACCTTCTCTACTTCCTAGGAAGAATGCTCTCATTTCCTAAAAATTGTTTTGGATAATGATGGGTGAAACATTTTACTTCATATTAAAGATGGTCTAGAACCTTTATGCCCATACTGCTCACCTTTCATCATTTTCTGATTGGCACTTTCAGAAAAGAAATTAAAAAGCAGGACAGAGAGCTAAAGTATATTGAATTTTTCAGTGTACTTCAAATATTATGAGCAAGCCAAAAGTGAGGGCAGATGTTAAGGTTATCTCAGTAACATTAACTCAGCACTATGTATCTTTGCTGCTATTTATTCTTCAGAGCAGATGACTCCATCTGTTTGGAAAGGGATACAGAATGGGAGCACCGCTTTTTGCTTCCTATGAGTGTGTAACAGCTCAACAGACCAGTTCACTTGCAATTTCCTAACCCTGTTGCTGACTCAACACACCACATAGAGCATATAATTTCCCTGTTCTGTGTCTCTTTGGTTTTCTCTGTCTCTGGTTTTCTCTTTCTGTCTCTGTCATCTGTTTGAAGTCTTTGAACCAAGGTTGGGTGCTTTTTTTCTGAAATATGTATATTCTAGCAGCTAAGCCTGAAGTCCAAAATTCAGTGGACACTTCTAAGCATTGACCAGAATTATGCACCTACAGTTTCCTTTACTTCAGAAGAGCAAAAGGAGGAAACAAACAGTAAATTCCATCTATCTTCACTCTAATATGATACTGACATTGTTTCACATAGTATTTTCATTGACAAATCAGCAAAAATCTATTAGATCTACAAAATACAAAGATAAAATTAATTAACTGTGGTTACATATAGAGTTCATTTTTACACTAGAGAAAGAAGGCTTAAATAAACTCTTCTACACACAGACCAGCCTAACAGCCTGCTGATATAAAAAGGGTCTTTCGACCTTTGCCAGCTCCTGGCCATGAAGTTCTTCATTGTGTTGGACCCAAATCAGACTTCTGTTAGCTTAACATCCCATTGGATTGGCATACAGAATAGCTCACTGAAAGGGCAGGCACGATTTCTGCATGGGAGGGTGCAGGAATATATGACTCAAAGTTGGGTAAGCAGAACTACTGCCATAGAGGGAAAAAGCTGCTAAATAATTTTGGCCTATTTTGTTTGCCTGCCTTAATAAATGCAATGATCCGTGTATTTGACAATCCCATTGTGTTAAATGGATTTAGCAGTTATAACAAGACTGATGTGAAAAAGGGAAGACTACATTTCAACTCAAGATATAAAAATATGCTTCCTAAAATCTTGGAACTTTGAAATCTCATATCCTCTTGGTCTGTGAAATAAATTTTGTGCCAAAAGTTGCAGAGTAGAATGAGGACTTCAAACTTGCCTGACATTTCTGCATTCTTAGTTACAGCTCTAAGACACTGTGTTCTAGGGGTTCCTTCCTCAACCACTCTGCATCCCCCACAGCCTATAGTATGCACAGTTCCTGGGCCCAGTTTTGAAGCATGTACGTGGCTGATTGACTGGCCAAAAAAGCGCAAAATTTGGTTCACATTTAATAACGGTCATTAAATAGTTTTTTTTTTTCTTTCCACTACTCACAGATTTCCACAACACACAGAAATTCAGTATCTTTTTGTATCAGTAAAGCTGCACTGGGTGTGCCTGATCAGGGTGTAATTGTCTTCAGAGCAAGCCACATGGTGCCCTGTCTTGGATTTGAGACCAATACTGGACCAAAACCTTGCTGAATGGATTTGAAGTTGTTTGAAGATTCACCAAAGATTCAAAGCTGCCAATGTGGAGAACAATAGCAAAGGTTTATTCCTCAGGATAAAACCTACAATGAACATCTCCACAACTAGTATGCACAAAGAGCTACAAACTTCATTCCTCTAAATACATGTAAAGAAATAAAACCTTAATTATGTATTTGCAGTTTTGGATAAACTGAGAGCTAGAATAATAATAATAATAAAAATAAATAAAAATTCTACACCTCTTCCAGTTCCTGTCCTAATGTACTAAAGATTTATCTGGCACTTTCAGACACAAAGAACAGTACTCTATTTTGTGTTTTACACTTGTATTTTTATAACATGTGACAGTGCACTTGCTGACCCTTTTTTTAAAATTATTTATTGCTTGTGAAAAAGTCTTCTTTACTTCAGAAAAGAATATAAAGCTGATAAGCTTTATTATAAAGTTCCAAACCAACATCACTGTAGTTTTAGAAGTTAAAGCATTTTTCCCATAAGTAATCTAAATTATTGCTAAGCTTTTGAAGTCAACTGTTTTTAAAATACGATTTTTCTCTTTTTATTACTGTTTTGGCATCTGTGTTGAAGTTATAGAGTCTCACACTATAATAACGCAAATATTAGACAGGTATTATAAGGCAACTGGCAAATACCTGTAGTATGATAAAACATCCTCATTTTGTTTGCAAATAACCATCTGTATCTTCCCATATATTTAGAGGATTTAACAAGTTACTGGAATGATTCACAGAAGACCAAAAAGCCCAGATAGGCATGCAAGTTAATATTCTACAAGCACATGTCTAAAGAAAAACAAGCCAGCCAGGAAGTTTTCATCAGGGGTATGCCATTATAGCAGTAACATGAGCAACACCAAGACCTGCATTTGAACATCAATTACAAATTACTGACAGCATTAAAAAGATCTTGTTCTCCATATAAATGGAGAAAAAGCTTGTACTCATTACACACAATGAAAGTGCAAATTACATGTTATCACTTCAACTACATGGGGCATCCATGGGCAAACAAGTCACTCTACCTTCTTCTTTCTGCTTCAGATTACTAATTATTGGAATAGGGGAATCCTAGACTAGGATATCACGAATTCAGTTGAAATAACCACTGTACATATGTGTGATAACAATAAGGCTGTGAAAAAAACTAGTGCTATCTTCCTATATGCAATAGTTTGACTTTTCAGTTGGAGCAATCCAAAGAAAATATGCACTTTAACCTTCCATTCTATTACTATGTTCTATACAAATAACTGATGCAATAATTAAAAAGCATTCTGGGTTAATTTTCAATCTTGAAAGAAGTAAAATCTAAGTAACATTCAATTTTTAAATAAAGGACAGAGAAGATTTTTAGGTGACAGAAAAATACTGTAAGTTTTCAACATCCTGTTTAATGCTTGATGCACACTGGAGTTCCACTTATTCATGAAGCAAAGCATTACAAGAATCCAAGCCTTCAAACTGAAAATTTTTAAATGTCATACAGAGCTGTTTTAGCCAAAATAAGTACATTTTAACACATATTGCATCATTCATCACTTGCCTTTAATCTCAACACTAAACTGAAAATGACTAGTTTGTTTTGGAAAAAGAAAAAGCCAGAGAAACACATGAAAATTTTGACCAAGTCCCAGTGTGCAAGCTTTAGAGTTATTCTAAATGCACAAGCCTTGAGAACAGAACTTGAAACAACATTTCCATAATATTCACTGCTATGTTTATATCCTTATTATGAATAAAACAGCATGATAACATCTTCCAGAATTAGTTCATTATAAATACATTATATAAAGACTGAAATGTAAATGAAAGTATATTTAACTAGAAATAATTGATTCATTGCTTCTTCCGTCACACTAGTTAATAACATGAAAGACTCCAAAATCAGAAATCAGCTTCACAGAACTCTCATTTGAAAATGTCTAAGTTACAAAAGCTATTTAGCTACAGTAACTGATGGCATATGCTCTCAATTATACATAAATTTCATTCACTCAGGATGTTATTCTTGCTGTTTTCACACACACATGCCCTCCTCCTTAAATAAGCTGGGACAAAGCAGTAATTGAACTAGGATTTTCAGGTAATTCCATACGAGATTTTCTGTAGTTTTTCCTTAAGCCACGTACCCCTATAATGACAAACAGTCATTTCTGGAGGAAGATTTTACTGCCTTTAGAGCTGAGGACTTCTCCAACAAGAGAACTCAGAATTGACACTGACTGGTTATATTTATAGCCATCAGAACCCACCCTATGTCTCATGCAGCTGGACTACAACTCCATGGCTTAGTGTGTTGGGATGACTTGTGCAGCCTCCTCTGGATCCCACTCTCATTCTCCACCACCTCTGAAGATCAGACTGTCAAGTCTGCTAGTATCTGCTTGCATTGCATTGTACATACTTTCCTTTTTTCTTTTTTTTCCCTATTCATGGGATCCCACCTGGTGTGCTGCATCTAGCACTGGGGGCCCTAATATAAAAAGGATGTGGACCTGCAGGAGTGAATCAGGAGGAGGCTATGAAGATGATCAGTGGGCTGGAGCACCTCCCCTATAAAGACGGGGTGAGATATCTGAGGTTGTTCTGCCTGGAGAAGTCTCTGGGGAGACCTTACAACACCTTCCAGTACCTCAAGGAGGGCTACAAGAAAGCTGGAGTTTATGAGGCCATATAGTGACAGCACAAGGAGCATTGTCTTTAAACTAAAAGAGACTAGGTTTAAAATAGATACTAGTAAGGAACTCTTTACTGTGGGGGTGGAAATGCACTGGAACAGGTTGCCTAGCAAAACTGTGGATGCCTCATCCATGTAAGTGTTCAAGGCCAGGCTGGATGGAGCTTTGAACAACCTGGTTTAGTGGAAGGTGTCCCTGTCCATGGCATGGGGTTGTAACTAGATGATCTTTAGCGTCCTTTCCAACCCAAAACGTTCTATAATGTATTCAAAAAAATTTGTTGTTGAGTGTACAGGTAGTGTTACGTGAGGCATGTGTTGGAGACTGAAATGTTATGGTTTATGGCTTAAACATCTTCATGAAGGACTTTTACCTGTTATAGGAAAGTCGTATAACAAAGACTGCATGGAATACCACTGCACCCTGAACAAGGCCCTGGACTGTGGGTTAAATCACCTAATGCAACTTGAGATAAGGAGACTGGCACTATTGCTCAAAACATCTGGAAGAACATCCACAGCAGGGCCCAGCCCATCACCTTGGGGGTTCAGACCACAGCCCCAGGTTTATCTGTGCCGGGCTTGCACAGACCCCCACACCAAAGGGGGAGGAGGAGAGGTTTTGGGGCTGTGTTCCCAGACGCTGCACCAGAGCACTGGACGTGATGGAACAAGATGCAATGGATTCACAGCCCTGCTAGGGACAGTGTCAAACCTGCTCCCCTCAATGTATATTAATCCATTGGATTCTATACTTTTTTGGTGGAGATCTTCACCACCGAGAAGACCAGACAGAGGCAAGTCATGAGACATTGTTGGAACCCATGGAGCAGTGATACATCTTTTCTTTGCTTTTTTCTTTTCTTTCCTTTTCCTTTCTCTTACTATTAATTAAAATATATACATTTTTTGGTATCAACATCTCACCTTATTTGGTTTCAATTATGTATTTTTGGTATATTCATACTTTTCAAGGTTCAATCAGTTTTACTCACAGAGTTTGCTCCTCTGTGCTTGGTAGATACATATATATATATATACAATAGTTACATAATATACAATATTTATGCATTATCAGATACCAAATGACCTGTAAAATGAGACAGGAGAATCTCTGCTAGACAAATGAACGAATTTTAAATAAAATCTAACCAATTTAATGAGGATTTAGGAGCATTTAAAATACTGACACTTATATAGCATGAGAACTATACCTTGCTTCAGCTTCTTTGGTTTGCTAAGCTCCCCTTATTCTCTACTTATCCCATTTATCCATTTACAAAAATGGTATCTATGAGGTAGAATAGAATAGATAAAATATACCTGAAAACAGCTACTAGAACCAGCTAGGAGAAAACTCAAAGTCTATTTGTGAAAGAGGGAGAAGATATTTTATTCTCCTATTAGCCTATATTTTGTACTTTTCTTTCCTACTAATATGCTCCCTCTGACTATGCTTTTTTATTCTATTATTTATCTTAATAGCCTTCTGTTGAAAAGTTGACATGCAATTTTGATTGCAATGGACTTCAAGACTTCAAAGTGCTACTTGGGAATGGATCCAGACTCAATATTATTACTCCCATTGAAAAAACTCCTAGATCACAATCTTCCATAAATACATTCTCATTGTATGTTCAGTTGGTGATGAAAACCCACTTTTACACACAGTATAAAATTTTACACTTTGAAATACTATTTTTTGAGAGATTTAATAAATATATATATTAATTAAGTGCAATTTCTCTGCATTTCAGTGAAAAATTAACCCATTACTGAACTTTTAAGACCTTGAAATTTAAGGCCTTAAAACTTTAGAGCTTTCCATCAACTCAATAACCAAACTAGGAATGTATAATTAAAATAGAACTTTGACCACAAAACATAGCATTTCCTTAACTATTTTTATACATGCAAGTATCTGTTTCGTAAATAAAATTCACAGCTACTGTGAGTCTAAATTAGTGTAAATAAATAGCTTTGCATAGTCCTGGACTGCTTATGTTTTCAAAATTAGGATGAACATCTCTATTAATGCATTACACGCAAGTGTCATCTTTAAATAATAAAAACCTTCTGGTAAACAAAAATTGCATTTTAAATGTATTGTATGAGAAGTCTATTAGAAAAATTCTAATTGGAAAATTACATTTTTAATTTTACTTAGAACAATTAGAAGCAAGAGAAGAACAACTTTAATGACTGATTGCAATAAATATAGTTTCAGGAAATCTGAAAATTTTCCATTTTCCCACAGATTGCTATCCTGTAGACGTAAAAATTCATTGTCCATAGAATAGAGCTATACTTTATCTGCCTATATTTCACCAACATACAGCAGAAATTTGCAGTGTGGGTAAAATGCAGTCAGACATCAATGTCTTGAGTCACTTGATACTTTAAAGACCTTATGACAGGAAAATGGGGCAAGTAATGGAAGCAAGGAATGTAGAGTAAATAAATAGGTAATGAGACTTAGGTTGATACTTTCTATTCTTACCTGGAAATAGCCCCATTTTCTTTCCAGGGCAAAATAGTCCATGTTTTTCCTTAATGGTTAAGGCACTTAATGTCAAAGTCATCCTAGACAACTTTTTCATCAGAAGAAGAAGAAAAAAAACACCTTCGGAACATGACTGAGTTGTTAAAACAGATTGAGTCTTGGTATTTTTCTGTCAACTACAGAAACAATGTACACTCTGTTCCTGGCTTAGCAATTTAGGTTTTGTGCATCTGGCATGAACATATAAACTAATATTAGCAATTTTAGCTTTTGCAGGCCTGCCATAGCACATGCATCTTCCTGATCTTCAAAAAAAAAAAAAAAAAAAAAAAAAAGGAATGAAAATAAAGACAAAAGGACTATCAATAAAAAAATAAGTTGGTCTACAAAATTTTTATTACAAGTTGCCTATCACATGTCCTAAAAACAAAGAAAAATCTAGTTTCTCTACATATGAATAGCAAAGTATGAAACCCCATTTATACTCTCAGATGCATACAAGATTACCCAAAGTGAGGATGAACAGGGCTCTATTAACCTATATCAGCATGTTGTGCTCCCAATTCAACAGATATCTCCCATGAGCTCAGCACCACTGAATGCATCTCAAGGGCACAACAGCATCTATGTGAAGGCAACTGATCCATTTCTCCTTTCAAAACAGCCTGACAAACAGCAGCAGTGTTTTGACAGTAGCATCACTGGTGTCGTAGCTATCTCTGTTAACTCAGTGACACTATTTCCAAAATAAGACTTACCTCTCTCATTTTTCTTTGCAGTTGACCATCTGGAGAGTTTGTACCATCAGCAAACTAACATTTTTTTTCCTCCTTTTCCTCCTTTTTTTTTTTTTTTTCAGATAAAATGCCAAAAACTTTGTACTTTCTCCACAATACTAAACTTATCCAATGCATAATATGTATATGCATCTTCAGCACACCAAAGTCTTTTTCATGGTTCCATTATGACCTTCAGTTCACCATTAATTCTGAGAAAAATCTGAATTGTTTTGTTTATCCAGACAACAATTAAAATATATAAGGTTTGATGCTTTTAATTTCCTTATAGTAGCAATCCTCATCTTCAGTATTGAAACAGCCACAGAGTTTCTGAACTACCTTGATTTTTGTACGGCGTAGAGTTTAACTGGTATTATTTTCATTTCTATATTAAAAAAAAAGTCCAATGGTAAGTTTCAACCATTACTATCCTCATCTTACCCAAAAATTCTGGTAAATCTGAATGTTTTCTTAATATTACTATTTTTTTATAAAAATTAGTTATTATCTTTTGTAGTCTCATGAAGCTGTTATAGTGTCACAAAAACATAAGTATACAAATGCTGTATTTTGTAAATTATAAAAAGCATGTTACCAAATTACAGCAATGACATCCCTGAAGTCTACAGATTCAAAAAAGTAGATGAATGACCAAGGGAAAAAAAAAATAAAAAGAATAGAAGAAAATATGAAGTACTGATTTACAACCTGTTAAGAAACAATAATGAATGCTGGCACAATCTATGAACAGGTCATTCTAGACTCATTGTGAAGACTTATTTCAGGGAACTCTGCCAACAAAAAGAAGTAATGCAGGCCTCAGCAATCTCTAGACTTTTTCTGAGACTTTTTTTCACCCTTTTTAATAAAATACATTAATAAATTCATATTTTGGTTTTCTATGAAATCAAGACGAAAAAATTTCTCAGGAAAGAGAAACTATGTACTGAATTACTGGATTTGGACAGGAGAATTGTGTTATTAAAAGTGGTTTGGTGTCTTCAATGCATAAGCTGCAGTTAACAAGCTGTAATTCAAAAAAGCAAGCACAAATTGTTGGTTGGAATAAAACAGTAGAGTTCTGTGTTGCAATCCAATTTGATATGAAACTGAATTCTAGACCATGGCTTGCAAAAATACCCAACGAAACAATTTCCCACAAATTACAGTTTTTTAACTACCAGTGACATACTGAGAATTACTTATTTCTATTTTACCTGAAGCATAATACAAGTTTGTGTACATGAAAAAAATAATGAAATGCATTCAATTTGACTTTGAAGTTTCATTATTCCACTATATGTCAACACCAGTTAAAATAAAGATGAGAAAAAGAGGAACCTGAATCTTCTAATATGTATGATCTCTGTGTTTTATTTAAAGGCTGTGGAAGACCTATTTATTCTTTTATATTTCAGTTTAATTTCCATAGAAACACAATGTGATTGATGCAGAATTAGAGGAAATCCCTCAGAAAGAGTTCACGTCCCTTGGGTGTCTGGTGTACCATCCTGATATATAGTCTAGACTTCACACTGACTGCTGTGTAATCATCAGATAAAAATAGACCTCAAAAATGCTGAAAAGGATAACTCCACAGCCCCTACCTAAATCCATGCCTGCAATTGTTGAAGAAAAAGCTTTTCTCTGACTGCATACTATATTGTTTAGAAAGATCATAGAGTTTTACATTTCTTCTGGCTGCTGAGAAATACAACACTGTTCTCCCAGCCTTAGTTAATGTTTCTGTGCTGAACACATACATTATGTCACATTGCTATAAAATCTGTATAAATGGTCAGAAACCATGTTGATACTTTAAAAGAAATTTTAGCTACTTATAAATTTAGAAGTGTATAAAATTATTCCTTTGGCAGCACTTTACAAAGAGTTCAATTGCATATTGTACTTGACTCCCTGATCCACACCTAACACAGTATGAGGTCACAACTATTGCTAGTTGGGCGAACAGCAGTAGCAAAAATGGGATCTTAAAGGTAGAAGCAGCATTGCTCACGTGATTCAATACCTATAGATTAAACCTTTCAACACTGATTATTGAAAATTGCAAGACTACAATTAGAGAACTAAAACCTCAGTAAAACTCATATAAACAGAAACAATAAAGCTACTTCTGTAAATCTAGCCATGCATTACAAGTTATACCATATGTCACCCAAATGAAGCTCAACTTGAACATTTCAGGAATACTGAACATTTTGCTAAGATGTGCTGTTATACATTGGCTAAGAAACAAATAACTGATAGATAATTCTTACTGTTTTAAATCAGAACAGCAGTCATCCCATGGAAGAAATTATATGTAGTGTTAGTGTTCCTAGGCTATCAGGAGAACAAGTTGATACTGTTAAGCATAACCTACGCTGTTTATGTGGACAGCATCTATTTATTTACAGTGCTTTAGAGAAATGATTTTAAAATTATAAGCTATAGAGCACAGAATTTTATAACTACTGATCACATCAAAGATTCCATAAGATATCACAGGGAAACTCACACTGAGCAAATAAATTTTATATGTGCTAAAAAGCATATACAATAAAAAAACATTTCTCAAAGCACATTTAGAAGTGTAGCCTTTCTTGAACTTGAATTATTGATAAAAAGACACTCAATTCTAACAAAAGTCCCACTAGTAATAGAACTTACAGTTTCACGAATAAATGTTTGACCAATTTATAATGAATAGAAAATATTTTATGCCTCATGTCTAAATAGTCTTAAATTGAACACCTACATAGTTTGATCCTTTGTTAAAATCGCTATGACAGCCAGTATTTCCCAATATGGACTGAGATCAACCTCAACAAAATGAGGTAACATCTTCTGTCAGTAACATTATGAGAACTGATGGAAGAAATATCTCCTTGTTCAAAAGTTCTTCCTTATGAATGAACTAAAAATAAATGAAAAGTTATGTTCTGACATGATACTCTGAAATCCACATAGTCCATCTCCCTACTAAAAGTATTCACATAAGGTTGATAAAGGCTGAATCCAGCACAGTCCTGCCTAAAGGCTGAAGAGGCTGTGACTGAAGGTAAGTCCAGGGGGTGAAATCGAGCACTACATGCGGGGTCCCAAATTCAGGAACCCATGACGCAGCCCTGAGCCCCATCACAACCCATAAACCCTCAGCAGCCAACCATGTGGGGACAGGGCAGTGCCAGGAGCAGCAAGGGAGATGTAATGGCTCCAGCGAGCAGGGCAAAGTGGGGTATGGAACAGCAGCACGGACATGGCACAGCAGGGAGCACAGGCAGAGCCCCTCTCAGACCATCCAGGGCAGCCAATAGAGGCAAACAGAGCCAACAGACTCAGCAGCCTCCACAGACAGTCAGGCCCCAGCCTGTACTGGTGAAAAGGCATTTTCCATCCTGGATATGAGACTGCATTTCAACTCCTCTAGCTAGTCCAGGTCACTCTGATGGAAGATCAATTGCTACTAACCCAGCACCCTCAACTAGATAATGTCCACAAAACTTGCTAAATGGGCCATCCATGACTTCCTCAGTTCATTAAAATAAACATTTAACTGTGTTGGTTTCACTACTGATTGCTGAGTGATACTACTGGTTATTGGACACCAGATGAATTTTGCATCACATAGTTAATGTAGTCATAAGTGGAAGGCTAGGAAGACCTTCACTCAGTACTGATTCGTTTTCTTAAATATATTATCTTATTGATAAACACAGTGACTTAAATTAAAAACATAATAAGTAAACTTTGGGATAAAGAAAAATAGCAGTGGTAGAGATTTTGGAAGAATCTGTTTCAAGAACAGTATTTGCACTAAGGCAGTGATAGTAAATGTTAGGTATGGCATGACAAGAACTGTGAGTTGTATTCCTCCATGCTTCAAACTCACTATTTAAGAATACGGGAAAGACAATTTGATGTTTAATCAAATATTTTAGTTGCCTTACTAGCACTACAGAAAACAGGAATCCCATCCTTTTCCATGACTATTACAGCTGGAATGTTTGCCTGCTAGGTATAACAGTAAAAAGACTTTACAAGGAAACAAGCTATCAAAAAATTTCCTATCTCCAAATAACAAGCACAAACAATCAAGAGAAAATACTACATAGGCACTTAAAAAAAAAAAAAAAAAGAAAAAGAAAGGAAAAAAAAAAAAGATAGAAATAAGTTGGTGTAAATTTCTACTACAATCATCTGAAGAAAAACTGAGGGGGTTGAAGTATGTGGCCTAATCCATTAAATTAAAAAAAAAAAATTGCTAAACTGTGACCAGGATCATAATACATTTTGCATTAGTGATAATTTTTTGTTTATTATGTTGCTGTCAGAATCTCCTCAGTGTATAAAATGAGCACTTTGCTAATCCACATATTTATAACTTGCAGAACACTCCACATTTGTCAACAAATTTAAGAGCAATGCTGTAGCGAGGCCTAAGGTTGACTTCATTATATTTGCAAAGCATACCACACTGCAGTATTGCATAATATCATACATGTAACTTATTAAAAGCTAACAACGATTAGGATCTGCTTAGGAGCCAGTTCCAACATCAGGATTTAAGATTTAGTTATAATGAGGCCAACAAATAAGTAGCTTTTCAGCATATTTTTATTTTGAAGCTGAACTCTGAAATCCAGACTTAAAATATATACTACCACTCTTCAATGAGAACTGCTCAAGCTCATTTTACAGCCACCTTCAGAAATGGTTTGGTTTTATTACTGCATGGCGACTGGTATCCTGTGGCAACTGCAGTCTTTAACTGTATGTTAAGGCACTTAAATATCTTATGCAGCTAATGAGGAAGATTAGTATGCTAAGTATGGTAAGAGCCTAGCAATTCTGAGCAGGAAGATACCAGAGCTTGGTGGACAGAAATCTTGAAAAGAATTTCAGTAAAAAAGAAGGCTGGAATGAACCTTCTCATTCCCCTATGCCCTCACAGTCATGAATCACATCTAGGATTAAGTGGCTACATCAGCTGGTACTTTCTAAGAGAACTTGTTGAAAAAGTGAAAATACAGACTATATTCAAGCCCAGTAACTCAATGGCTAAGCCATTTAGCTATATAACGGGAGGGAAAAAAAAACCAAATCAAACGTGCCCAAGGTGCCTCTTTTGCCTTATTACACGGAACAGCTGAACTTCCAAGAAAGTATTCCAAAACCTTGTATTTAAAAGTAGTTTATAAGTCTGTTTATTCTGTATTTAATGAGCATTTAGTCACTGTGAAGACTTCAAAACTACTCCTTAACGCATGCGTCCTAATCCACTTTACCACAGAGGCAGTTGCACTCACTGTTCTTTATGGGTCAGTAAATATTCAAGTATGAGAACCAGAACACTTTAACAGCAAGAATAGCTATGAATCTTACATAAGGATCATTTAAATAGCACCTGAGATGCATATTACCTCTATTCCAACCCTTTATATAATACCTCGTAAAGAAGAGGTAAAAGACCTTCTTCCATTATCCAAGAAAATGTTTTAATCAATGGGTCTAAAGCAGACCTAAAAAGCATCTCATTAGTCAAAATGCTTTGTGGACATTTCAGTAGGCACATCCTGACAAAACCAAATAGCTCATGCAAGAAAGTTCTGAAAGAAAAGCATTCATTCTAAACTCTAGAGCTCATGTGATAGGAACCTGTGTGTTATCATGGCACTGGTGGTTCCCAGCACTTGCCAACATCCAGAACTTAGTGAAGCAGTGGTCAGATAATCAGATAATTTGGATACCTGTATTTTGGAACAGGAATAGATGAGGAGCCCAGAGCACTCAGACTGCGTGTATGCCTCCTTGAAGAATCAACAGGTAATAAGATGTGTATAGAGATGGCCAAACAGGGTTTTTATAGAACTCTTTTTTTTTTTTTTTTTTTTGCCAATGCTACATACCTTCTTAAATACAGAGTTCACAGCTGGTGAGCCCCTAGCACAATCACAATGCGCTGCCTTCACTTTACAGAGACATATCCATAATCTCTCTATAGAACCCTTAGTGACTGTGTCAGTACAAAATGGCTCTTTAGAGAACTGCACTTTAATGAGTTTTACTCTTTTTTTTTCCTCTGTACATTAATTTAATACACTTTTTCAGTGGAATGAAAACAGTTTTTAAAACATTTCAACTTCCTAGTGGTTCAGTGATTTTTCTCTGTGCACTAGTTTTATACCATCTGGAGAAACCCACTAGTTTTAAAAGTAACAGCAGAAAATAACTATGATATGGCAGTGTGGCAGACTGATGACTTTATGTCATTTACAGAAGTGTTTATATACCTCATATTTAAATTAGTCACTAGAAAATAGGGGGAATTGAATGGTAGATTAGACTGTCAGAGAGCAGAGAAGCATGCTGATTAAATATCAAGAAAGAACACTTCTGATTATAATTTTCTCCAGAACGTGTCAGTGTCTGTTTTCAATCATTGGTTGTGATGTAGTATATAGCAGTAAAATCTAAGTAGAAAACAATTCTCACATTTTATCAGATCAGTATAGCGACTGTTACACACCTTGTTGATATGAGTTATAGATTTCATTATTTTGTATATAGAAACGCAGACAAGACATAATTTCTCTATGTCTGATTCCATCACCTGCTTTTGTTTTCTGCAAGAGATATATTGTTATAAGGTTCATAGAGTTTAGTGGCACAAACTCAATAATAGCTTTTTATGTTTAAATTAATTTTACATATAGAAAACAATAATCAATACCCGTACCAAACAGAATGGGATGTTAGAAAGTTAAATCCTATTTAAATATCCATTGCTAAAGACAAAGATAAACATGGCAGTTTCTAAACTGGCAAATAATTAGAAATTGTATCATTTATTAATGTAAAGAAAATAAAAGAAGACAAAACAAATCCAAACAAACAAACAACACCCCCACAAAAAAAA
>JAOTQP010001546.1:89810012-89835589 GCA_026413545.1 Cichladusa arquata | reverse complement strand
CCTTTAAAAGTAGTACCCCATGTGTGCATCATAACCCATAGCACAGCTCTGGAAGGACTGTGGGAATGGGAGGAAATCATAGTATGTAGGTCCGGGCGGATGCAAATTGTGAGAGTAGAAGCATCTTGTAAGCCTAAACTAGAAAAAAATGGACTTTTCTCTCTAGAGTGAACTGAAATGATTATTTAAGTAGATAACTGACTGAAGTGTTTCCGTGTGTTGTTGTTAAGAAATGTGGAATGAAGGGAGGAGGGAACAATCTAGGAATCTTATTCTGAATTATTTTTGTGTTATTAATAAATTTCTTATACCCTTTTAAGTTTTAAGCCTGCCTTGTCTCTGCTCCTATCTCTAAGAAAAACTAAATATATTAAAATTGGCAAAACCCAAGTCACACCGTGACACTCCTGTGTATGTTAATACAAGAATGGTGAAATACTGGCTGTGATTTCCCCTGAAGACTCATGCCCCCACCTGGTGATGAGTTCATGGCCACATTGCTGTATCACCTTTCCCAGATGGGAGCATTATGCTCATTGCTGAAATAACCATATCCAACCTATTTTACTTCCTATTGAGAAGTCCTGTAGAAGTAAAACACTTATATACAATATTCTAACCCAAACTGACACTGTAATTTTTTGTTTTTAAAACATAAGGGTGAAATGGTGAAATTGCTGGCTCCTGACCATGAGCCAGCAGTGTGCCCAGGTAACCAAGCAGGCCAATTGTATTCTTGCCTGTATCAGGAATAGTGGGCCAGCAGGACTAGGGGAGTGGTTCTCCCCTGTACTCAGCACAGCTGCGGCCACCCCTCGAGTGCTGTGTCCAGTTCTGGGCCCTCACTGCAAGAAGGACACTGAGGGGCTGGAGTGACTCCAAAGAAGGGTAACGGAGCTGTGGAAGGGTGTGGAGAGTTTGTCCTGTGAGGAGCGGCTGAGGCAGCTGGGGCTGATTAGAGAAAAAAAGAAAGCTCAGGTGACCCTATTGCTCTCTCCAACTATTTGAAAGGAGGTTGTAGCCAGGTGGGAAGTCAGTCTCTTCTCCCGGGGAACTAGTGACAGAGCAAGAGGACATGGTCTTAAGCTGTACCAGGAAAGATTGAGGTTGGGCACTAGAAAGAATTTCTTTGCAAAAAAGCTGTTTAGACACTGGAACAGGTGCCGAGGGAGGTGATGGAATCACTGCCTCTGAAAGTGTTTAAGGAAAGAACTGATGTGGCACTTATACCCATGATCTAGTTGACAAGGTGGTGTTCAGTCAAAGACTGGACTCTGTTATCTTAGAGGTCTTTTCCAACCTAGTTGATTCTGTCATTCTGGTTATTTTATGTAAATTGTCACACAAAATTACACAATGAGAAGCATCCTGGTATAGCAAATATTCTCTAAATGATGTAAATGTTTATGAACTTGAACAAGATGATCTGAGTCATTTAATTAAAGAATCATATGAAAGCTGTAGCAGAGTAAGGCTACAGAAATCACATTACCAAATAAAACCTACAGTGCATTGATCTTAGTATCTTCATAAGACATGTAAAAAGCAGTATACATACATTGTCTTTAGAACCAAATAAGTAGTATGAAATTGAGGAAGATTTTTTGGGGTTTTTTTTGTTTTCTTGGACAGATGGGGAAGCATTTTTTATATACTGTCTCCCTTTATGATGCAATTAACAATACACCTTGTGTGGTACTTCAAATACGATGATTAGCCAGACAGGAGTGAAAAAGTTACAGTCCTAAGGAGAAAGAAGATTTTGCATTAGCAGGCACAATTTCCACCCACACAACCCACGTATACTTAAGTGCAGCCATATGAATAGCTCCTTAAGAAGAAAAATCATCAATTAAGAGTGTAAATTTCAAAAAATCTAAATACAGTACTAACCATTATTCCCTAGGAGAATTTCTAGTAGCATCAGTGAGTGTTAAGATTTAGCTAATACTGGTTTTGAAAACCTAGTACCTAACTGATCAACTTAAAAACAATGCAATTTGTGTTAAGTAGTTGCCACATCTGAAGTATAGTGAATAAAGCAAGATTAATGACTCAGGAAAAGGTTATGCTAATTTTGGGTGAGATAGTTTAATAGGTACTATGAAGAAAATGAACTCTCTCTCAACCAACAAGTTTTCTTACTTTCCACCTTCCCATTGTCTGTCCATCCCCCTATGGGGTTGAAATGATGATAAAAGTTCACCTTTTTTCTTGGAGTCATATTTATGTGCATTTGAAAATTTTGATTTCATGCTCTGTCTGAACAACTGAAGCAAGAGGACTTCAAGTTAGCTGTTTTCCCATACTTCCTCCCAGAAAAGGTGTTCTTTTCTCTCTATATCTACACATTCCAGAAACTATCTGTGGTACAGGGAAAATAAAAGCATATTACTTTGACAATAGTATTCCAAGATACCATATCGGGTCAGTTACAGAAGTCTGGCATACTTGTGCCTAGCTTTTGGCAGGATTTGATGAAGCACCGTGTTCTTGAGAAAAACCTGTCTGAAATTTAAAGTAACGTAGAAATCACCCCATAATTAGGCATAGACACTCAGAATTGAAAATTTTGTCACTTATGTTTCTAATAAAAAACTATTGCAGTTAAGTGTCACCTATCTGGTATTATCTAAACTAACTTATTTCAACATGCATGGCTAGAATATTAGGGTTTTTTTTAACTAACTTAAATACAAATCCCCTGATTTTATTCTCCCTTTCCAAATCCTTCAGAAAGGAAACACACAGAAGCTTTCTACATTACTCTAATAAATTGGAAGGGTTTTAGAAAATAATTAATTAATTTTTTAAATAATTAATAATATAATTTTCAAATACATGTTTGCAACATCAGATTATTTTCTTTTTCTCTTATACTAACTTCAGTAAATGCAGGAGTCCTTAGTTACACTTTTACTCCACGTCATGCTACGCTTTTGATGTTATTATGGACACATTTTTAATAGTTCTCAAAAATAGCTTACATACTTTAAAGAATGACAATCTTTAGGCATGAATTTCATATTTAATTGTGTAAATACCTAGACATTATCTTTGTCATGATACACAACTGGCTTCCTAAGTTTAGCATACATGTACTATAATTGTGATATTGCTAAAATAGGATAGTTTTGGGGTAATTAAAGCTCTGAATAAAAAAGATAAGGTTATCTCTTTGGTGGGTTGACCCTGGCTGCATCTGCCCCCTGGCCACACAACTCCAATACAGATACACTGGGGAAAAAAAAAGGTTTTTAACAAGCCCTGTCAAACTAAACAAAGTATTATTAAGAACTTAAGCTATAGAAAACGTATTCGATTTCACAAGAAAATGAAGTTTCAGGATATTTGGACTGTGACAGAAACAAGGTAATTTGAAGATTTTTTTTCTACTTCTGTTATTTTTTGAACATGAAGTTTCATGAAATTATGAATCACTACAATAATTAGAATTCATCATAGCGGCACAAATGAAACAATGAATTGCGTAAGAAAATTCTGTGTCTATCTAGACACAACTCATCAGCTTAAAGTAGTCTGTTTTAGCTTGTGCTTCCTAGTGCAGCTCCATACATATACAGTTTTTAGAACAGCAACAGCTCTTTAATGACAGTTCAAGAATGAAGGTAAACAAATTTTAAGTGTCACACTACTAAAAAAGGAAACTTATAAATATACTTAAGGTAAAACTGAATGATGATTATTCTTTCTGCCTGAAGCAGATGTGTGAAAGGTAATTCAAATTCCTTTTTGTACTTTTTTTTTTTTTTTACATACATAAAGACTATCAACTCTTACTCTTGTTGAGATTTGAGAATTATTTCCCTTCAAAGTTTCAGTTAAGTGATTTTGCTCTCTCATTATTTCTGTTGCTGTTTTGTGGAAATTATTTTTCTATAGGTTTCTGGAATAGTGTTGCCTAGAGTGAGATGCAAGCTTCTACAGGAAGATGCAGAAGAGTATTTCAAAATCCTTTAACTTATTCTTCCTCTATCTGTAGCACTGAATTTTACCCACAGTAGAATGATGCTCACTCAGGATCTCTTATGAACTTTTAAACTGTTTCCTAGGGTAACGCTTTCTAGCTGGTCTCTCCTGGAATGTGTAGTACACATGCAAAGATTCTGATTTATATAAAAGTAAAAAAGTTTGTCACTGCTTTGCTGACTGCCATCCTATTTGTTCAGAGAGTTTATTTTCCTTCAGATCATTTCTGTTGTTTATGCTTATACCATTATATCCTAGTCTTACAGCTACTTTAATGCAAATTGCAATGAAATGGTACCTGTTTCTTCCTCAGGCTGCTTCCAAAAGTGTTGAATATTTCTCAGTCCAGAGCAGAGATATTTTTGGATCTTGCTCAGCCCATCACTTCACTTGGTGTCAAATCACTGTGCTGATTTAAAAACTGTAGTCTGTCTGCCACTCACCTAACAGTATTTTTATATCTCTCCTGGTGCTCAGTGTCTACAACAACTCATCCAATAGACTGCAATCTACTTGCTCTGAAAAAGTAGAACAGAGATACAACACCTCTCAAAATGGAACACTGCCTGAAAATTAGGCATGATCTTTGCATTTCAAGAGCAATCTTCCAGCGGAAGAGGCATTCTGCAACTCCCTGGTGTATTGATGCTGCTGTGCAAGCTCCTGCAGAAAGAAGGGAGGATCACCATCTGTTTCATTGTTTTCTGGTCTGTTCAATTGTAAGAGGAAACCAAGAAGTTCACTTAGAAAGTCCACGTCAGAATGAGAACTGTATATCAACAGTTGCACAAGAGCCACTTTGTACCATTCAAATCATAAAGGCCTCTAAGGCTGTCCATAATTTGTTCTTAATTTTTAACTTCAGGAAAAAAATTGTGCCACTATGCAAAGTATTTTGATGGGGTCCTCACTGAAGATTAAATTACTCTAACTTCAGTCTGTGTAGCCTCTCAGTAAAAGTAGAGTTGCCATCAATGCCACATTAAGTTTAACATTCACAAAGAGATATAGCAACCAACTTACCAAATTACAAATTAAAATTTTCAACCTCCGGTCATCCAAAATACATTTACAAAAAAAAAGAAAAAAAGTTTGGACAAGTAATTAAGTAATTTACAGGCACACTTTTTGATTTTTGATTATATGAATATGCAGGAAGATCTGAAGAATAAGTGAAGGAACAGAGAGTTTGATAAAAACTCAAAGTCTTTGCAACAAGAGCACAGCTCAAAATATCAGAATTAATTTCTTTATTAATGTCACAATGCTAGTATGTTTTTATAACTGCGTGCTGGCGTTCTAGTTTTTGTGTGCAAGAGAAGCAACAGAAGGAAAGCGTAAATTTCCATCTATTTGGTGCTATTTCCTAGGTTCCCTAAATATAAGGAGTAACATATTATTCATTGTAACATGCTTCAGTGTAAATGCAAGCATCAGACAGGTATCATAGTATAATGTATCCGATGTTATAACAATGAAATTTAATTATATGAGACAGTATTTTAAAAGATTTTCAGTTTTATGTATCAGCTAGGGGTTGAACACTCAACTAGTGATCATAAAACAACTGTGCTGAGTTATGCATTTTTATTAATTTAATTCTGTATTTATAATCTCAAGGGGCATAATTTATCCATTTAAACATGCATTTTAAGTAATGACCCATGCAATTGCTTACGGCAAGCATCTTTACCTCCCTGTTTGTCTTTGCAATATCTCTGACAACAGAAGTGATCAGGAGAAGGAATATCAATGTTAAGATTAAAGTAGTTTCTTCACTACAGATGTGGTTCAGCCCTAAAGATATGTAAAACCAACTATAGTAGGTTTATAAAAACAATAAGGCTTCATATAATTTTTTACAAAATTGAAATAAAAACTCATTTAAATTCAGTTTATGTAAGATTTCTAGGTATAGAAATGTGTCCTTACAGGTAACTATTACTTATTAGGTGCCCTGAAAGGAAAATGTTCAAATGAGCTCTGATTATAAGCACTATTTTTTTCTTGGATATTAAGACATCAAGATGGAGTCAATTGAGGTCCTCAGGGACAAATAAGTAAAAAAAACAAACAAACAAACAAAAAAAAAAACAAAAAAAAACTGTTCTAGGAAATGGAGACTTAACATATGACCATTAGCAAAAACAAACCACAAGGACCGACGGAACAATGGAAGTGACTGCGTGGGTTGGGGAGAAGCCTGTAACGATTTAGGAGCAATGTCCACGAGATTTTTCCAGCCAACATTCAGAAGGCTATGGTGTGCCATTTAGAATTCAGTAGCAGAAAAGCAAGGCTTCTACATGTCTCAATTCCTTATAGGTCTATGGTTAGATTGAATATCTCCATACACAATACACAAGTAAGGTTCTTATTCTGCTGTGGTACTTTTTTACAAAATATTTCAAAATCCCTGTAAGAGTCAAACTAATTGCACTTTTATAGCTAGGAAGAAGCTGATGACAGAATGAAGTGATCAATCCAGGATTTAGCCACTCAGATATTGGTTCACAACTACCCTCTGAAGAAAAAACAAATACCAGAATGAAAATTTTACAGTAGAACCTTTTCAGAAATTAAATTTAGGGAGAAAAGTTGAAGTGAAGTCTGTAGATAGAAAGTAATAAGATGGGACTACATTGTGACTACCTTGATGTGGTGCTATAGCTTCAGGCGCTCATTTCCTGTAGAAATGCTCTGCATATACACACATATTTTGAAGACTGTGTAAGGATATGGAAATATCAAAGAGTTACTGCTTGTTAATATAACAGAAGTTGTTTCAGGTAAGTCACATGTCAGTCTAACTCAACCATAGTAACTGTTCTCACTCCTACAATATTCTATAAATTAGATTAATCTAACATGCAGCTATGCTTGACTTTTAAGGGAAAAAAAAAAAGCCAAGCAAACAACAAAACACACAAAGCACCATTTGATTAATGCAATCAAAAGTTCTGAAAATACAAGTTGTCCTCTCCTTGCCTGTGATGTGTCAGTGTGCACACTGCCTGCTTCATGTTCACCCGAGGGGAAAGGCTGCACATGAAGAACTTGAGCTCAGCCATAGAGCTGATACACAGTCTGCAACCACAAGTGGAGATCTTATTCTTTCCAATTATTTGTACTTTTTGTTCACACCCATTTTGTCTTTTCAGTGTGTCTACGGAGTGGGAGACCTCTTGCAGACATTTTTTCTGTCTTTAACCTGAAGTTCTGTATTATAAGCAGATAAGACTTCATTGAAACTAGTACCCCATGGCATCTGTCACATGAAAATAGAAGTGAATAAAGCTTAGTTTGGATATAACTGTGATATCAGAGGGATGAGGACTTGCATATTAGAACTGCTTCTCTCTCACAAAAAAATATACACGACATTAATCAAAAGGTAATGGGGAGGAAGGGTCTCTAACCTTGTTTTTCTATGCAACATACCCATCCCGACACGTCCGTACAGATTTCCATTACCATGTGTGTCAATGCATGTAAGAGCAAATCTCAGTTAAATAGTCTCCTACAAATTGTCTAGACTTTAAGAAGTTCCCTAAGTTTTGATAAAGAAAATTGCTCTTACAATGTTTAATTAGCTTTAAATATTTCCAATTTCACGCCTCTGATATATGTCCCTAAACCAGTTAGAATTTCAAAGAAAACTACTTCCTAACACGAGCCCAACAAGAATTAAAACCTAAATTAAGTTTTCACATTTATTATATTCTTCTCGTCCCTAAAAAAATTCTTCAGTTCTATCAGTTCATCAGAAGGTGATTAATTTGATATTAATGAGCTGCAGTTTAGGGTACCATAGCTTTTTAGCCTATCTTTTGCCACTTCACACAATATTAAAGGTGGTTTAATAGTTTTGCCTATACTACCTGTTCTGTTAATGTCATAGGGTTTTTTACAGTTCATAATATATTTTAAATCCCTGAAGTGTTTTAAAAATACATTCGATATTCATGCAAACACTTCATATAAGTATACACCAGGTAAACATAACAGTGGCCTTATGGTTTGTTTTAGCTTGTACAGACAAACCCAGTAAATGTAATGCTTTGTTTAAGTGATCACAGCTTCAGGTCCAAGACCATTCATTCCTATGATTTCAACTCAAACACCTGGACCTCATCGGATTTATGCCTTCTTATTGCCACCTACAGTCTCAACAACTCACTTTCTACTTTGCTTTCAATTTTGTATCACAAGTAATTTAACCTTGTTACCAGTTTTGTTGAGTCTTGACACTTAACAACACAATAATACTGAGCTTAATTAAATTAATTGGGTCATCAATTTTACCTTTTTTTTTTTTTAAGTCTACATTTTTGGCATTGTACTTCCATTGAACTAAAATTTATCTATCATGGCACAAAACTATAAAAGACCAAAGCACAAAATAAGACACTAATTTTGGCCCATTGTTCTCATGGCTATTGTTATACCACATGGATTTACAAATAAAGAATTGTAAATAAAATAAAAGAATTTTTTAAAGAATAAAATAAAGAATTTTTTCCTCGTACTGATATAGGCTGGTCCACTGCTTTCAGAAGTCCACTGACTGAAAGAAATTACTACTCCTGTTCTTGAATATTCACATGCCAACTTTGATCTGAAAAAAACCACTTAGACAAGTAGACAAGTTACTGACATAAGCAGTGTCTGAGTCATTTGTGATGTAAGAGAGCTTAGCAGTTTAAAATATGTTAAATAAAATCTGTATTTTGAAAATAACAGTATATGAGAACTCTCTGAACTCAGTTTCTTTCCATGGTGTAACTCCACTGATTTCACTATTTGTGATTTGCACCATACTAAACCATAGGAATAGAGAGTTCCACAAAACATCTGACTGAGCACAGTCACACCAGTTATACAAATGGACTGCCTTAGTCTTAGAAAACTTTGTTAGCTGCTAACCACTAACGGTTGTGAGATATTAGATTCTATATGACATCTGATACATAGAAGTCATGACCATTAATTATTTCAACAAGACTGTAGTCATAAACTTCCTTACAAAATGCCCACAAAACAACTAGTGATTCCCTAAATCTGTTAACATAGTATTATTTTGACATGTGTCTGTAGATACAACAATTTTATTAAGCGCAGACTCTAATGGATCTGCACTTGATAATAATAGGAGTGGAGGGAAAACAAACAAACAAACAAACAAATATGTATGTGCCTTATTTCTGCCTGTACAATAGCAAATGGGTAGCAGAATAAAATAAACAATTAATAAATCAATCAATAAATAAACCCACAAAGTTTACAGCAATACTTCTACCAATATCTTCTCTCACATTTTACTAGTTGTTACCAAAGGCTGTACTCAGGTTGCATTCATTAAATTACTCTGTAGATTTTATTGTTTGTTTTGTGAGTTTGGTTTGTGCTTGTTTTGGTTTCTGCCTGGTCTGGATTTTTTTAAAGTGCCACTACCACTTTTGTTTTTCTGAGTGAACAGTTTGCAATAACCAGGATTTAGAGGTTCAGTGTGCAAGAAGTACAGCCAGTTCTACTGCTACCTAAAAACACCAGATCCAACTAATCACAAGAAAATAGAAATCAATAGAATAAAAAAGCTAACAAAAAGCCCAGACAAAAAACTCCTGCCAGTACATTTTTCTTGCATTTGTTGTTCACACCAGTATTCCAGGAAAAAAATTTAAAACCTCAAAAAACAGGGTATAAATAACTAATTTCTGAATTGATCATGAGTTTCATGAACAACAGCTTGAAATCACTAAGCCTACAAGGAGTGTATTTTCTCTTTTCTTCCCACTTATGTTCCCTTATCTCTCACACAGACCATAGCACACACACAGCCCAAACAGAAAGTCAAATTCCTATAAAATAGAGCTTATCTTTAAAGAAAAAGATTTAGGGTTTTTGTTGGTTATTATCTAAGTCTAAAAAATAACCAAAAGAAGATATGAGGAGCAGCTAAATCCATAAAATGGCTTTGAAGTGCTGAGGATGACCTAAGCCCTGCTAAAAGTATCTCTGCCTTATCCCTTTAAAAGGTGATTATGACATTTAATTTTGCAAATCATGTAACAGAGAACAATATTTTAACTTTTGTTTTATTCTCAATTTGCTTTTAGAAACTACATTTTAAACATGAAGAAAACCCACTACTGACAAGCATATAGTGAACAAAGAGAAGTAGTCTTTACAATTTGCGGTTGTCACAGAATTCTGGTAGAGGGTCCCAGAAAAATAATTATCTGCAAACAGACTGCACTCCACTCATACTTGACTTCCCCCCTCCGGGAAGGGGGGAAGGGGGGTGGGCCTGTTCTTCTTTCATTTAAAGACTTATTTTGCTAAATAAGCTATTTTGCATGCAGATTTCATCATGAATAATTCAGGAATGGATGGCAAGTGGGTAGTATTTGGGCACCTGACAGCATTGATGTGAGAGGAAAAAAATGAACCAACCTACCAACCAAATAAAAACACACACCACAACAACACAATACTGGAAAAGCTTTTTCTTTGTCCCGGTGAAGATTGATCAAACAAGCAGCTCTGAAATATGTTCCACTTTGTTTTAGTGAATCACTTTTGCCATTTGCTTTAGAGAAGAGCTGACTTGACAGCACTGAAGATAACTGCAGTATCCTACAGCTGTCCAATCACTCACTGCTTAGATAATTTTTCCCCAAAATGCACTTTCTCAGTACTTTATTACAATTGGTATTTTCAAATACCAATATGCAGAATAAGATTTTAAAACCCAAGGAAGTTATTAGTAAGAAAAATACAACAAACAAACAAACAAACAAACAAACCAAAACCAAACCAAAACAACAAAGAAGCCTCTCAAAATACCCAAAACCAAAACCAAAATACTCTATAGCTTCCTTTTTTTGTAGCCACACTATTGGAAGGTAAAAACCCAGGCAGGCACAAATCAAATTGCCAGTCAGTTTAGAAGACTTCTCTTACAAGGTGCCCACAGTCACCCAAGAAATTCAAAGAGAATGATTGTGCAAGTTTTTCTCTGCTGCCACCAGGAAGTTGCATATACAGTGTACATTGAATTGGCAGCATCTTTTAAGAAGTAAGCAAAATTTAACACATTTTGCAGCAGATACGAGTATTCTCACACTTTTCTGCTTCCAAAACCAGTTTTTAATCTCAAAACAGAAATGGTAGAGGAAGCCTGACTCACTCTGTTTCAGAAAGTTTCATGACTTCTCTCCAGCTTCCAAAATGAAAGATTTCCAAAGAACCAAAGAACTCAAATACATAGAATAATGGAAAACTATCTAATAGGATAGCATTCTCAAACTGTTTGAAGTAGGAAATTTCCATTGAGATGAATCATATATTTCTACTAAAGGTCCTTTCAGTTCAAGTGCTGACTTTCTGTAAAGCAGGGTACGTGGTCTAAATCTTAGATTAAGAAGCAGACATGAATCCTAAGAATACAAGCATGGAACCTGGGAGTGGAGGGATGGGATCAAGAAAGCAAAGGAAGACACAGTTGGAGCTGAATTTGGCAAGGGATGTGAACAACATGAAGAGTTTCTGCAGATGTATTTTTCAGCAAAGGAAGACAAAAGAAACTCTACTCTCCCAATAAATCAGAGAATCACACAATCATTTAGGTTGGAAAGGCCCTCTAAGACCATGGAATCCAACCCTTAAGTGATCCACATGTCAACTGGACCATGGAACTAAGTACCATAACCAGTCATTTTCTTAACACCTCCAGGGTGACTCCACCCTCTCACTGGGTAGTCCATACCAATGTTCAGTCACCCTTTCCATGACAAAATTCCTCCTAGTGACATGGAGGAGGCTGAGCCACTTGATGACTTTTTTGTCTCTGCTTTCACTGGCAAGTGTTCTTCCCTCATCTTTCAAGACCCTGAACCTTAATGCAATACTTTGACCTCTGCAAGATGTTTGATACTGTCCCCTCAAACTTCTTCACTCCTAAATTGGAAATATGTGGGTTTGATGGATGGACCAGTAAGTGGAAAAGAACTTGGGAGGATAGTTGCATCCAAAGATGGTGGTCAACAGCTCAATGTCCAAATAGAGATGAACCACAAGAGTGCCCCTCAATGGGTCATATCAGGACTGATATTGCTCAATACTTTTAATAAGGACACCCTGTAATCGAGTGCAGCCTCAGCAAGTGTGCAGCTGAGTGTTGTAGTTGATACGCTTGACAGAAGGGGTGTCATCCAGAAGGATGTTGTCAGGCTTGACAAATAGACCCATTGAAACTTCATGAAATTCAATCAGCCCAAGTACAAGGCTGTGCAACTAGGTCAGGGCACTCGCTGATATCAGCACATGCTTAGGAATGAATGGATTGAGAACAGCCCTGTGAAGAAAGATCCAGGAATAGTGGTGAATAAGATGCCTGGATGCCTGTAAATACTCCTTGCTGGATGTGAGCAGGCAATGTGTGCTTACAGGCCAGAAGGCCAACCATATCCTGAGCTACACCAAGAGCAGTGTGACCAGCAGGGTGAGGCAGGGGATTATCCCTTTCTACTCGGCTCTTGGAAGACCCTAACCAGAATGCAGAATTCGGGTCTGAAGGATCCAGCACAAAAACTATCACAGATCTCTTCAAGCAAGTCTGGGGGCAGGCCAAGAAACACCTTTCCTGTAAAGAAAGGCTGACAGAGATTTGAGTTGTACCCCACAAAGAAGGTTCCAGGGAGATCCCACTGGGGCCTTTCAATACCTAAAGTCATAAGAAGATGGAGAGAAACTCTTTAACAAGGTCTCAAGTGTTAGGGAGAGTGACAAGGTTTTAAAGCATTTAACACTAGAACAAGTGGCTCAGGGAAGTTGTGGATATCCCATCGTTGGTGGCATTCAAGATCAGGTTTGACAGGACTTTGAGCAATCTGATCTAGTAAAAGATGTTCCTGCTCATTGCAGGGGGCTGGAACTAGATGATCTTTAAAGTTCCTTCCAACTCAAACTATTGTATGATTAAAATGCTCAACTCATAGACAGCTAAGGTAATCCTTCAAATTGCATTGTATAGTCAAAGAAGGCAAACAGACACTTCTGCTTTGAGATTATTTCTCTAATGTTAACACAGGCTTCTAATGTTAATTGGCTTTTGAAATATTCAGTGATTATAATCTTCTATGAATAGCTCTGTATCCAGCTATCACAATTTAGGGAACTAATCAGTCAAGGGTCACCCTAGCTGCTGGGTAGTACACAGGATTTCACAGTCAATAGTTCTCTGGAGATTTATAATGAAAACTTTGATTAAAACAGGCAATTTTGAAAACTAAAGCTGTGTCAGGAGAAGTAACTGTTTTCTGCATGCCATGTTTTATGGCTGTGAAGCCCTGTAATCTAGTACTGCTGTCCTCAGTAACAGACCTAAGGTTTGTAAAGGGCTTGCAAGGCCTCGGGACCGATTCTTGCTACAGTCAGGCTCACCCTGCATGAAATTCTCAAACTTGCCTGCAGCTTTGCTTTACTTCATTTAGCTGTGATAGCAATTTCTCTAATTTACTGGCTGTCGAAAGCTAATTTGGTTTCCTCTTTTTTTTTTCCACCTATTTTTTTCTGATGGTACAACCAGAGTTTTAAATGAATAGCTGTAGCAAACAGTCTATGCAGAACAAAGTATTTTTCAGCTGGCACAATGACATGGTTCAGAGAAATACAAGCCTGCTTTGAGTCTTTGAGAAGTAGAGATAAAGGATGGAATCCAGGGAAATACATGCACAAGAACAGTAAGAGATGAGACAAAGACTTGGCACTAGGTAGTTCACAGTTACGAACAACTTACTCATAGTCAACCACAGAAATGCAGACCCAGACAAAACTGAGTTTAGGAATAGCAAAAAATCAAAGGAGTAGTAGCTAACATGCATGAGACACCATATTAAGTAAGTATGGTGGAACTGCAGACCATGGAAGAAAGAGAAAACATAAAATCATTTTAAGTAATAATAACCTCAAATGCATCCTAAACTGATGAATAAGAAAACACCAACTAGTGGACGCAGATGAGCAGGGGAAGGATAAGCATAATACTAGGGAAAAGGGCAGAAATCAATAATTGTTTGTTCAATTATAACCTCCCTCTTGTTCTTTTTCCCTTTTTCGTAAAAATTTAATCTGGACTAATAATGAGTAGATACTCAAGACTGAACGCTCTAATAATTTTGGGTTTACATACATACACACAGAAAGAATGCTGACTCTTTCCCCATAAATAAGATTTCTGTGTATCCAAAACAGCTGCTTTAACCTTCTTGTGACTTCAGGTTTAAAATCCACTGACACAACGCAGATGTGCCCTGTGTAAGAAAGGCACAGATCTAATATAGTCAAGGAGATTGTGTGACCTTCCATGCCTCCCATAGCCCTTTTCAAATCAATCCTATAAGTCAGCTTCAAAAAACCTTAAGGCAAGATTTCTTGAAAGTATTCCAAGCATAAATAATTCTAAATGTTTTAGGAACTCTTCCAGTATATACAAGAAAAAAGATTTCAAAGTGTTAAAGGGTACAAATACAAAATACAGAGTTAACAAGTACTCTAAATGGTTTGACAGACTCCTTGATAGCAACACATATACCTAATGAAGTTAATGAGATTACTTGAGTGAATTAACGGTATTTAGATATTCAATACATAAAGTAGTCCAATATATAGTACAAACACATGGACGTGAGGATCATGTGATAGATTTATCATATGATAGAACAAATCTCAAAAGTTTCACTTAAAATGAAGTGTCTGCATTATGTGTACTAGAAGCAATCTAGTCCCTTTCTTCACAATTAACAAGTTAGTGACACACCAGCTACTTTCTTCATTACTTAGCAAGATCTAAATTTGGTAAAAATTTAGACACGCCTGTTTTGATGAGTATATTTTGTTGCAAACTTCCATCTATTTGCCTTATTATCCCAACTGCAAAAGAAAAACTTGAAAAGTTATGCAAATGAAACCTTCAGTATACGGGAAGGATATGAAAAACAAAGTAATTCAAAGTACAATTATTAATGGATTAGTTATACAAGAAAAGATGAAAAGCAAGGTATGTGACTGTATTTATATGCTAACTATCCATCTAACACAGCAAATTACAAAACCTTTAATTAATCAGGATAATGGCTGCTGGCTATAGCGCTAGCAAATCCAACTTCCTATTTTCTATCCCAATAACCCACAGGGGTTTATTCCAGAAACTCTAATTCAACCCTGCATCACACTACACCTTCTGCCAGTTTCAAAGAATAAAAGTCTGGAAACAGTGATTCCAAATGAGATAGAGTTTTTTCCATTATCTTTTATTTTTGCAACAAAAGACAAAATCCCTAAGTCATCTTTGCCATTGCAGGCAGATTCATAATAAATACAAAGTAGTTATCAACAGTAACTCTTAGTAAGCTGCAGACACTCTTTTATAAAAGCAGAAATGTAGTTTTCCTAATAAAAAGTGATACTACTTCAAGTTAAGGAAAATAGATAACAAAAAAATATAAGCAAGATAAAGACTACAGCAAACCAGAACTGGTATGGCTGGAAATGGAATTTTATTATCTGAGAGTTGGAAAGCCCACTACAACTCCACCTACTTTGTGCTAGCCAAAGGAAAAAATAACGTGCTTTACAAATAAGGCCACAAATGAAGCAAGTTATAGCCAGATTCATTAAAATCTAGGTAAGTGACAGTTGTATTTAATCTGGGACCATCTGAAGATAACTTTACACTACTGAGCTTATCCTGTAACACGAAAAGAAATTAGGATCTAACTTTTCAACCAAATAGAAGCCTGAGGATAAATGTATCAAAAATGTCCTGCGAGTAGTTTGGCAACATGCTCAAGATACTGGCAGTATTTTGATTCCCACATTGGTAAAGAGGAAAAGACTAAGTCCAGAGCTGAAAGTTCAGGTAAAATGGAGTTTGAACAGAAAACAGGTTTCTTGTTTAACTACTGGCATGCTGATACTTGGCACAATTTTCCTGTTTACAATAAATACGAAGTGAGCAGGGAAGGACACAGGCTGCTTAGCTAAAATTCTATCTCCAGCAAATCAGCAAGGCTATGAATAAAAAGTTATTCCACCAAATCCCACTTGGCTGTAAAATGGAACAAAAGAAAATGCCAACTCTGTTGAGTCACATTGAGTGGCTTGTTTCAGAAAAGCACTTGGAAAAGAGATTAATTCCTTAAATTCCTTATATAAATGAATTTTTAGAAAAAAGTAATAATACAACACAATTTTACAATCATTGAAGTTTTGATCGTGTTTGTTTGTCAAAGTATTTCAGCTTCAAGAGAACATATTCAAACTTAAAAAATTAAACTCCAGATAGAAGGACTAGAGCATTTTGAACAGGAGAGGAAAGTTAGTCTCTTTCTATCCAGTAGAGTTTCTTCTGGGTGGTTTTTTTGGTTTTTTTTTTTTTTTTTTTTTGTTTGTTTGTTTGTTTGGGTTCTTTTTTTAAGTTACCTACAACACTGATGTACGGGATTCTTAGATCACGCTGCACATTTGTCCTGGTTCCAGGTATGACAGAATTAAATTTCGTCACAGTAACTAGAATGGGATTTTGAAATTGTGATGAAAACAGTTTTGATAACATAGGAAGGTTTCAGAAATTTCTGAGCAGACCTTACATGGCCTGTGTGAAGGCCTTTTCTGTCCTGTCAATGACTAGGTTGGAAGTGCACAAGATGTCGGGAGGGAGCACAGCTGGGACAGCTGATGCCAACTGACCAAAGGGTAATTCTATACAATATGGTGTCATGCTCAGCATCAAATGGGCAGGGGTGGAGTCTGGCTAGGGTTCCCACTGCTCAGGGGTGTTTGGAGTGATGGCATTTTTCTTCCCCAGTAACTACAGACATGAGGGTGTTTTGCTTTTGTGGATATGTCTGAACACCTGCCTGCTGACAGGAAGCAGTGAATGAAATCCTTACTTTGCTTTGTTTGCAAATGCAGATTTTGTTTTAACTATTAAACTTTTTCTCAACCTACAATTTTTTTTCACTTTTACCCTTCCAATTCTGTCTCACATTCCACTGTGGGGCTGCTGAGCAAGTGGCTGCATGGTGCTTAGCTGCCCTCTGGGGCTAAATCACAACAACAAACTTAATACTCATTCAGATGAGGCAATGACTGCACCTAGATAGTTGTGACATTTCAAAAAACTCTTGAAGTGTTTTTCACAAGTTAATATCAGTCACACGAACACACATCAATGAAGACAGACAAGAAAGAACATGAAATGGAATATTAATATCAGCACAGTTGGGATGATGATCTCTCAGGATGTAGCAGCCGCATGAAACCACTGTAGTAAGTTATTTAGGCTGAACAGAAAGAGAAGCAATCCTGTTACAACACTGACTTTTCACTTCTGTTTTCCATTCTAGAACACTCGGTTTTCTGGTTTAGGACTGGCACCTCATAGTAACAGAGGACCAACTCCTTAATATTTCTCTCTAGTAAGCCATTTTTACCAAAACATTTTCCTTTTTGGGTTTGTGATCTCAAACAGTAGCAGAAGTAAGAATTTATTTCTGAGGAGGTTACAAATCCACTAAATAATTACAAAGTATGAACCAACAACAGTGTCTTTGTTACTGATTCACGTACCAAGGACAAAGATCACAGTAGCTCTTAGGATCAGTAAGTCACTAGAAGGCACAAAATAATCCCTTTCAGAATCAGATGCAGCCAAAAAGACAGTTCCAAGAACTTATCTTAAAACATGCAATTAATTACTTTTGCAAGGGCTACCAGCCACAGGAAGGATGTCTTTCCCTCATTAAGGTTCGAGCTGGAAAGATTGAGCCTGTGTGAAAGCTGGAAAGCAGAACACAGCTGACATAGCTTACAAATTGACTAACATAATGGTCATAACATAACGGAAAAGTTATTCTTCCTCTAGGTATAAAATTCAGGGGTTGATAATGAGACCTACAACATTTAATTTAATTTTTCAGACCATTCAAGTAGGGTGTATTCCATCACAATTTTCAGTACAGTGTCTTTTTTTCCTAGGAAAGAATTTCCTAGAACTTCTTCTTGGGAAATTTCTGCCTTTGGACATTTTAAGGAAAAAGCATTCCAGATATCTGACTCCTGGTCCTTTGAATATTGCTAAAATGCAACATCTAAGTGATAGAAATTTCACTTTAACTCATTCACACACTTCAGAACACAAGCAGACTATTTTACCTATCTCTCCTCACAAACACAGCATTTCATTTTTCAGAAGTTTTCTGAATATATGTATATTTAAATATAGCTTTCTTTAGCTGATATTGTTAAAACGCTTTCAATATCTAAATCATTGATATCCTAGATAAAATAGCACAGGTCTTACAGAATAGGTTCACAGCCCAGCTAGACCAAAGTAGCACAGGTCTTACAGAATAGGTTCACAGCCCAGCTAGACCTCTTCTGCCCTGAGATTTTTATGCTGCTAACTATGGCATGGTGTGATACATGAAATATCCAGAGGTTTGTTAAACTGCATTATTATTTCTTTCCTGTATGTCACCATTAACAGTCATTCATCTGATATCATTACAAAAAGATGTTATTTTAAAGAGAAGTTGCTAAAGAAAGAAAAACATTTTCCCTTTGTAAGGATTGCAGCTGACAAAGGAAATCTATACTCAAATTCATTCTCAGAAAACAATCATATTCACTCCAGAGATATACAACTACAAATTTCAGCCTGAAAAACAAAAGTCCTTTTTCAGTCTCCTCTTTCACTATTTAAAGTTTTTGGTTTATTTCATTGTGTGCATACACAAACACATATTGATAAAAGGTTCAACAAACATCTCAGTTTGAAAAGAACAGACTACTAAAATAGCTAGAGGTATTTAACTAAAAATAGAAATATATCAGCATATTAAAAGATCTTATGGCAAATTACACTAACAGAAAAAAAACTGTCAATATTACATTTACAACAGCAGCAGCTTTTACTACAACATTAATGTTAATAAAGTTTTCTTACCAAAGAAAAGCTGAAAAATAGGCAGTTTGTGCTTTTAACATTTAAAAATATTAAACTCATAGAATTTACACTGCTTCTTTCTCCAAAAACCACGGCAGAATAGAAAATACTTACAAGTTTGGGAGTGACAAACTGAATCCTTCCCAAAACCCACACAAGAGAATATAGAACAAATGGCCTAACTCTCGATTTCATTGTTAGATACTCATTAGAATCTTTTGGAGCTTTTCTGAGCTGGATATACTAATCCACTGACATTCACAAGTCATTCACAGTTTCACATCACTGGAACAATCAAAATTGTTCCAAAGATTGAATCTACTGACAGAGGGGTTCCTCGCCTATGGTGGTGGCGGGGGTTTGAGATTTTATTTTTTAAAGTTTCTTCCAATCTTCTGTGATTCTATGAAAATTAAATGTTTAATAGATAAAAGAGCATTAATGACTAAACCACAGAGATTAACTGGCAATGGTTGAAGACTCAGGACACTCACAATAGCAGGGAATCATGTACAAATGGCATAAAGTTGATATTTTCTTAACAATTTAGCTTCCTCCTGTGAACTTGAAATATTTGCCTCAGATTATTCATTGAATTATTCGCCCATTGCCAGAGAGTAACTACTCTCATCATTGTATCACAGTTTGTTTGGAGAACTACACAGCCATTAACCAAACTCACGGACAAAAAGTAGAAAGCAATTCAATCAGGGACCAAATGACAAGCAAACTTTTACTCTTAACATTGAGTGCAGAAAAGGTACTTTGGTACTTGAGAGAGGGAAACAAGCAAAATTCAAAAAACATTAGCTTGAGTCCAGAAGTCCATTATCTTCACTGGGGTCTATGTCGACTGGAAAAAATCACAGTGTCTGGAAAATTACCTTGGCATACTCACAGAATCATGCTAAATTGGTTGGGGAAATTTTTCAATTTTTTGTTAATTTTATATGAACAAAAGTACTGAAGCATTAAAAAAACAACCAAACACAACAACGAAAATAAAATCAAACAAAAAAAAAAAACAAAAAAAAACCCAAAAAAAAACCAAAAAAAAACCAACACAAAACAAAAACCAACCAAAACAATCCTTCACAATGTAAGAGATATTCAGGAAGAACAAGACCTGCAAGAGGTGAAAAAACCAGAAGATTTCTTCAAAGGCTGTATACCATGGAAGCACATCACTGCTTTCCACTGTTGATGTCAAAAGGGATTTAAGAAGCAGCTTTGGGAAGATGCATAAGGAGAATGAGGTGACTGACAGTATAAATGTTAATGCTGAGTGTGAGCAGAAAGCTTTGAGAAATCAAAGAATAAAAGAAAAAAGAAAATATGGCCTGCAGGCAAGTAGAATAGAAGGACGTACTTCGTGAGCTCTTTCTCAGGCAAGGAAGAGCTGCTGCTGTAGAGCAGAGGTCAAGGAAAGGTATGAACAAACACCAAGCCCAGTACATCTGGTTTGTCGTTCAAACACTGTCCACCAATTCTACACTATAAAATATGTTTAGAAACAAGAAAAAACAGCCACACACACCAGCACCTACACAAAAAAAAGCCAAAATGAAAATAAATTCCCAAAGAAAACAAAGCAAACAAACAAAAAACACTAAACAAACAAACAAAAAACCAGCAAAACCCAAAACCATCCAACCAAACAACCAAAAAAAACCCTTAGAATGAACCAAGGATTGTTAATCTTTGAGGGCATCTTAATGTTTAGTAGCAGACACTAGTGTATCCAAATATAAGCTAAACCCCATGATGTTTCATTTTATGTTGATAACAAGGAACACACTGTGAAATGAGTTTTGTACTTTCACTACATTTTTGCCACTTGAACAGCTGGATTCCCTGAATGGCAGGCCATGGTACTTTAATAGAAGACCATCAAATTATAAATATGAATAGCAGATCAGATACTGCTGTAATTTAAAGAGCATTTATCTCTATTGCCAAACATAAGCAAGTTTTCTGCATGGGAGGAATACTTCTGACTTTCCAAAGAAAAATACAACAACGATATAGCAGTGTTGATTTTTTAATTCTGTATAAGCACCTTTTTAAAAAATATCTTTTTAATTTCACTCTAGAAAAGTAGGAATTACAGTGATTTTACCAGGCAATTAAGCAAAACTGCACAAATCCAAGTACTTTGTTTTTCCTTCTGCAGTCCTTGGAAAGCCTAAACATATTTCCTATGATGTAAACCACTACAATTATTAAAAACGACCACAATTTATAGAAAGAGGAGCTACCCCTCAATTCTCCAATTCCATTGATAAAAAATTATGTTTATGTATGAAACAGGGATTGTAAGAGCAAAAAAATCTTTTTAATGTTTTAAGCTGACTGGTGCTATAAACTGAATTTACTACTTCTGAAGTTCATAGTTCTTTTCCCTGCTACAATCATATGTTTGGAACTTCCACAGATAATTTCATTTCTAGAAAATATGAAAAGTTCAAGTTTCCACCAGTACCAGAACTTAGAGAGCTGATATGACCACTGAGAAAAATTGAAGTATTATTAGTTAAAAATATTAGAGAATCTCAGAAACACACATATAAATCCGATGAATGAATGATCCAGTAAAGAAATCTACCTTTCAGCCTAAGAATTCAGTAACAGCACAACTACAATAGTGTTTTGTTAAACTCTCTGAACTACTGCCACAAAGATCTGATTTAGTTAATGTTAATATCCACACAGTATATGGGTGACAGCAGATTGAGTCACATAAATACTACCAATCTTCAAGATCTTACAGTGGCATAGTGTGGTTTCACTAGCTTCATTTTTATTTCTCCATTTTAAAAACACAAAGCATCCAGTTATGTCATTGCTGCACAGGAATTGAGGTCATAAATGAAGAATATACTAAATTAAAGGCAGAGGTCAGAATCTTAGCCCAGGGATGGGGATGTAATGTTCTCTCTCTGCTAGGGATATATAAGTATGAGTATAACTTCAGAGGCCATTTGATCACCATTGAAGTGGTTCACTTGTCTTGTTTCCTGGTTTAGTGCCCTACTGAGTTTTTCAAACTCTGCATCCTGAACCAATAACATCCCAAACTCTCAGCTGGCAGCAGCATACAGTAGCATTTCAATGCTCCCCTTGGTTCCAACTGAACAGTAATTCACATACTCAAGAGATGAATGAAAGAGCTGGCCAAAACCAGGGATAGGCATATAGTTGAGGAAGGCAAACTAGCCAGAGATGGGTAGCTGCCAGAGTGATTATAAAGACTTCTACTAACTAGTAATATTTGTTCTGTATTCCCCTGTCCTACAGGAACTGAACACCTGTCTTAAAATCATATATGACACAGAAGCCAGAAGCTGTCACTATTAAAAACAGGTAGTCTAGGGAACAGTTATGAAAGTTCTTAAACTGTGGGGCAAATCAGCTGGTCATTACAGCAGAAATCACTCCAAGCCCTGACAAAAATAAACCTAACCCCTCACTGCTACAGTTCCTTCTAGAACCATTAGTACTCACTGCCTGTATTTACACTGAAATGCTGTCACTGAGTGACATTCACCATTTTTTCCAGATCTGGATGCCACATTTTGAAGTCAATTTAAAGTTCACTGACAATGCCAGGTTTACAGCCCTAAATCTGAGAGGGGGCAGTGTTGTTTAACCAGAAAGTGGTGTTGTCTGTCACTGTTAATTACAGCTCTTCCTGCTGGGGTTTTTACAAGAAAGTAGGCCAGCAGGAAGTGTCATTATATTACAGCCTGTGGCTCCATGCATGTGTTCCTAAGTTGACAGTCAGGAGATGTCCTTTTAGCCTTTTTCACTGTACTCTTCAATATGAAAAACAAGATGCTCAGATTGCATAAAAGGATGAAATATGCTATTGCATGCATCTCATAGAAGAGAATAATAGAGGCGCATAGAAAGCAGCTTCCTATTGAGGCAACAAAAACTGTTCCTGGTGTGTTCATGATTTCTGATGTTCCTTTTCAATTTATCTAGCAAAGCTTATAAAGACTATGGCAATGAAACTTAGTTGTTTCTCACAGCCTCCATATTAGTTAAAAAATAAGAGACTGATTAGCAGACTTAGCAGGTGATAAGTCTTTGAGAGACAAAGGGGAGAATAGCTGCGAAGGAGAGAGATACTCTGAGCTACCCACCCAAAGACAAAAAGCTTAAAACAAAAAGTGTGAGGTACTCATGACACCTCCTATGCCCCTGTTTTTTGCACCTATGTAATCCCCTCAATATGCATGTTGAATTCAAGAAGAGGCTTTTAAAAACACAGTCATATCAAAACATTAATGAGATGTGAAAGAAAGATATGTATCAATATGGAGTAGATGTTGTCAGTGTCGAAAAAGGGAGGTAAAATTTCAACAGTCCTAGAAAAACAGGATCAAAGCTCACCAAGCATCTGAAGGCACCTGTGATCTCTAAGGTAGTGACTTTCTCGAAAGTGGTGAGCAATGTAATGGACTTACACACTTGCAAATTCTCTTCCTAGTAAAGAGCTACCATCAAACCATACAACTTTCTGCATTCAGTTTCGCATCAACTGCATCAGTAAAAGCATTCCAAGCACTTAACTGATTGTAGGCAAATTTTTCAGAATAAACACTATCAGTCAAGGATTAGATCTATGAAACCATAGAAAAAATCACTTGGAGTTTGAGCAGTAATCTGAAAATGAGCCTTCTATAACTTCAAGTATTAGAAGCCCTGCATTTTCCATGAATTTAAAAAAAAAAAATCAGTAAAAAAAAATCCAAATATGAACCAAACCCCAAAACAACCAAAGCAACACCACACTCAGTTTGAAAATAATGCTGAATTACAGCCAAAACACCCTTATAATCAAACAAGCGATTTAATATCACTGTACCTGTTAACTTTCCCCAACAAAAGCTGCAGTTATCATAAAACCATTTTCTTAATACGTTGAGCAATACAAAAGGTATCATATTCCAGTTTAATGAGCGTAATTCTTGATAGACACAAGAAATGCTTGGCCTTATTTCTAACAAGAACTGAGTCATCACTGCAGTCTGCCACTTTCCTCAAAGTAAGTTTCAACTGCTTTTTTTGTTTATTTTTAATTTTATATATACATATGTTTTGTTGTCATCTTTTTAATTTTCCATGAGAAGAATAATGATTCATTTTCAAGACCATTTAGGGTCCATATCGTCTCTCATTTTTATCATTACACCCCTTAAGTGAGACATTGCCTAAAAAAAAATGAGGTAATAATAAGGAAACCATTTAAATGAATCCATCTCTGAATCCAGCTTTGGAAGGCTGACAAATTTCATTTAAAAATTCCATCAGAAATTGCAGTATTAGTTTAAACTAAATTTAAAATTCAAAACTTCAGCCAAGATGAAGTAGCATTTTAAATATGCTACAAAATAAACCCCATAGTTAATGCAATACCAGCTGATTACTCAAATCCCAAACATAATTGAAACACTACATTTCAACATGAAAAAGATGTATGAAGTGCAGTGAACACCCGACAAGAAGAGTTCTTACCTTCATAGATAGCTTTGAAGCCTTGGGCACTGACAGCAAAATCTGTGGTGAAACAAAGGGTGAGGATAGATCCTGTGCTCACAATAGATGATGGAAGCTGAAATCCAGATAACCTGTGCAATAAAAAGGCACAAATTACTAACACTTTTTGTAATAAAGCCCGTCAGTAAATGTGATGAGCATTATGATAAACATCATGTTTTCACATTTGAACTGAAAACACATTATGGGCTTCATCCTGACACATCTCTAAACATTTACTGCAAAATTTCAAACATGTTCTTGACCTTTAAAACTCTCCTATGCTAACACATCTAAGCACTCTCCAGAAAATAATGAATGACAGACCTGTTTGTACCTACTAAAGACATTTTCTGTGTGCGTTAGGACTCATTTTAAGATGAAGACAGGCAAATTTAGGACACCTAGGAGTAGATACTCAGGCCTTGACTCACTCAGAGATACTAAAATTTGACATAGCTTAGACTATCCTGTCTATCCTCCTGCTGCTGGTGCTGCTTCAGAAAAAACATGAATGTCATATGTTCAGTGTGATAAACATTAACTGACAAGAAAACAAATAAAACCACCACACTTCCATTTAAGAGCTTCAGAAAAAATTACCTTACATTTCCCCTCTCACTAGTGGTCTTACCTTTACATAAAAAAATTGAATTTTGGATAAGCTATAATTACATTGCAATACTGATTATAAGACAATTTCCCAAAATCTGGATATTTTTGAGGGTAAAATTAATTAAAGAAGAATGTGTAGATCCTTTACTGAAACATTACTAAACACAACTTAGACCTGGCTGATACTAGTAAGATTTTTTTTAATGAATAATTTCTCATAAGTAAGATATGACACCATTACTGTCCCACAAAAACAAAACTATACTGGTAGCTTAGCTAATGCCTAGATGATTTCTATATTGTGCAATAGGGATCTGTGATTGAGTATGTATAAGATAACCCTGCCAGAAAACCAGCTTTTGTTCAAATTTCACTCTGAAAGAATTCCTTAGACATTGAAACAGGTCATTAAAAA
>JAOTQP010001546.1:89798421-89808651 GCA_026413545.1 Cichladusa arquata | reverse complement strand
TATATCAGTGCAGAGTTACAAAGCTTTTGCTCACTCATTCCTGTTTTCTTGGTCTGGATTTGGTTCACATAAATGTACTTATCTGAGCTGTGAGTGGACATCCTGAGTTCTTGGTATGGTTTCTACACCAGCCTGCTTTGATTCTATGTCACTCCTACAATATGGATTCTTAGGAGCCAAATAAATTTTTTCTATAGCATCCTCCTCGAAATACCAATATTCTTTAGGCTGACATTGCAATTTGCATTAAAGGAAGACAAATGCATTCTTTTATCCTCTAAGTCAGTGCACTTAAAGGTTTTGCAGACTTACAGGTATGAGAGAATGGAATGTTAATGGTTAATGACTTAAAACCTCCTTGCCATTTGGAGATGCAGCAGGGTGCTTTGCCAGGCCAGGTTTGCACACCCACCCACTCAAGGGGGACAAGGAGAGTTATATATGTGCTGGGTTTTGAGCCACATAAGAGAGAAGGCAGGTAAGAAGCAAACCCTACAGAGGCAGGGCAGTGCTTTTTACCTTTAATGTCCTCCTGTTTCACAACTGGCTCAGTTCTAAAACCACTCCTATCTACTTTCCCTGAGGAAACATTCACAGGGGATGCTCACGTGTAGGCCTGAAGGTATTTGTCCCTTCTGATGGGGCATAACTGGCTCAGAGCAAGACGGCAACCATGACTCTGATCAAGAGACAGACAATCAAGTCTCATTGCTGGATCCATAGGCAGTGGTGTCTTTCTACTCTTATTCTTTCCTTCTCTCTTTTGTATACATTTTCTAAAGTGTTCATTTTATGCTTTTACATTGCTATATTACTAAAGATAATAACAATCAAAAGAACTACATACCTGCTTTCATTTGCAACACAATTGTTCTAAAATAAACCCTACATGTATAAACACCAGTCATTCAGTTTTGCTTAACTCTAACCTCCCTCAAGGTTTCTATTAATAAGAAACTGGGTTACCCTCATCTTCTGAGGTGGGTCGTAATTACAGGAAAAGGCAAATATGTGAGGAAACTTCAGGTATGTCAACTTGAATTGTATTTTATCAAGATCTTTATATTGCACTAATCCAAAAACCATTTACAGAAAAGTCTTTAATAGAAAAGTTCATCAGACTACCTAGGTGCCTGTATGTCTTGCCTGCCCGGCCACTCCTAGCCAGCCGCGCTGCAGGCGGCACCTGGCTGGCAGAGGAAGCATGACAAGTGAGTGATTCCTCAACGTGGAACTTGGACAAGATTGACTTCTTGGCTCTGAGAGATTTTGCAAAAGTCTTTAAATTAGTGAAACTTATTAACAATGGTACCTACAAGCAGCAGTTTTTCGTCCAGTCAAAGAGTAGGGAGTACAGACATGCGAGGGAAAACAACATGGCGACACCAAGGTCAGTGGAAAAAAAAGGAGGAGGAGAAGCTACTTCAAGCATTGGAGCCGAGATTCTTCTGCAAGCCATGGTGAGGACTACAGTAAAACAAACTGTTCCCTTGTAATGCATGAAGTCCAGAGGAAATGCAGAAATTCACTTGCATAGGAAAAGTGCTCACATCAGAGGGGTTGATTCAGGGAAAGCTGTGGTCTAGTGGGAGACCTGAATAGAGAGAGAGGGCCCCTGTTTCCAGAGACAGAGCCCTTGCTTCCAAAGTAGAGCAGCCTATCCTTAAAAGACTGCACCCCATGGATGAGTGATCCATGTCACAACAGTCTTGGGATGACTGTTTGCCCGTGGGAGGGACCCCACGGTTCTGTTACAGCATAACAAAAAAACCACGGCATAACAGGAAACCCTCTCTCTGGGCAAGCAGAAGGCCTTGACTGACGAACTGGCCAAAACCCCAACACCCTGTCTCCCTCCACTGTCAATGCGAGAGAGGGGCTGGGGGCAAAAAAAGGTGTTTTAAAGGCTTATTTTATTCTCATTAGCCTCTTCTGGCTCTGTTAAAAATAAATTTACTTTGTACCTTTAAATTTGAATCTGTCTTGCCCTTAGAGTGTTTTTTTCTCACAATCCTTATCTCAACTCACGAGCCCTCAGTTAATTTTGTTCCCTTTCCTCTGCCCAACTGTACCAGGAGAGGGTAAGCAAATGACTCCCGTGGTTCCCTGGCGTTTGGCCAGCGTCACACCACAGCACTCACTAACCCTCATCAACAGGATGGGAGGAAAAAATAAGTCAGAAATGTTCCTGGGTCAGGATACAGACATGAAGATCAATTGTTAATTATTGTCATGAGCCAAATAGATTTGACTTGGGGAAAATTAGTTTATTTTATTACCAACTAAAACATGTTTGGACTCTGAGAAACAACGATAGATTAATCAAAACCTTTTCTCCCCAGGGTCAACTTCATTCCTTCCTTTCCCAACCCCTCCACCTCTTCCCTTAACCAGTGCAGGGAATGGAGGCTCACCTACAGCTGCTCTGCAGCTTCTAACACCTCACAGTTTTACCTTGCTCCAGCCTGGGCTTTCCAAAATCTGTGCTATCTTCAGGAAACTTCCTCCTCTTGCTCCACCACGGCCTCTTCCACAGGCCGCAGAGGAATCTCTGCTCCGGGCCTGCGGCACCTCCGCCCCCTCCCCCTCTCACCTTGGAGGTCTCACAGCTTGTCTCTCACTAGTTTTCCTCTCGTTTTCTCTGGGGTGTTTTCTCTCCTCTCTCACATATGTTTCCCGAGGTGCCCCCGCCCTGGCCGTGGCTCAGCTGTGTCCTCCCCTCACGGAGCCCCTGCAGTCCCTGCTGGGAGCCTGGGCACCCACACCCTGTACAGCCTCTATGATACAACCAGAGAACACTTCAGTGCACCTCAATTTATGAATTGCAAAATCAGGTAATTAATATGTTATCTTACCAATTAGTAATTAGAATCAGTTTAAACTACCTCGAAATCAAGAGAAGCTACCGCAGTTATTTACAAGAAGCTGTTAACTCCAATTATTCCACAGAAAACAGCAGCAGTGCTATGACAGCACATTTACAGGACACATATCCATGACCTTTTACAAAGCCACTTGTTGTCAGCAGTAAGAAGAATTACCTACAGGGTACCACACCAAATGGTACTTCAAGCCAAAAGATCAGCACCTCCATTCCAAAAAACCAGGCTTTTATCTGCCACATATGAAATCACAGAGGCTTTATCCTAATAATTTACATCCATTGTGTTGCCTAAAAGGAGTGGACATTTAAAACCTTAGAGATTATCTCATACATATAGGTAGCAGAAGAAGCTACTATGAGATTAGTACAAGATCCGTATTTTATAATTGATTTTCTACCACAGAAGATAAATATATATATAGTTAATTTATATTTAGTCCCACTGCCCCCAGCCTCAACTTTTTTCTTTATGTCACAGAAATAGGGAAGATAAAGACACCAAATTGTTCAAGCTTAACTAAAAATAAATTGCAGGAATTAAAACATTAATATTTTGCTAGTAGAGGAAGGTTCCTTATTATCCAAACTCACCAAGTCCATTCAATAAGCAGAAATAAGCTAATAATAAGATGAATGCTTTTGATGTATTTGGCCTTGAAGAAAAGCAGTTGGTCTCTCTAGGTGCCACCAAGGAGCCATCGCAGCAAAGATCCGCGTCTGCTGTGGGAAGCCCTGATGGTGCCCAGCAGTTTGTGCCTGCAGTTCCGTGGGTTCCTAAGGGAGCAGGAGCACATGAGTTGACCTGGCCAAACCAGCACCCAGCTGGGAGTGGAACTGAAGAGATGGCAGCTCCCAGGCACGGGAGGTGGGCCAGGGGCTTCCAGGGGGTGCAGCTGCTGGCAAAGGCAGGCCACCAGCAAGCTCCAGTGGCTCCAGCGGCTCCAGCCTGGCGGGACCACGCAGGGAGAGAGCAATTCCCACAGCTGCTGGTGGATGGGCTAGTGGGGTTGTTACTCTTGCAGAGGAGGACTTGCCTAGTGGGAAATCACTGCACTTCCCCAGAGTCACGGGCACCAACAGAAGAAAACAGCCAGCTCGTGTCTCAAGTGCCCGGCAGTCACTGAGACTGCCAACTGCTGAATAAATGAATCAATGGGCCACAGCACTGCGCTATGGCCATGCAGAAATGCCTTCTATTTTATTACTATTTCTACCAGCTGTACACGAAATGCAGCCACATAAATGGTTTCATGTGTCTATGTGATAAATGACACGGAGAGAAAACATCAGCTAATGTTTGATAAAATTGGACAGAAAAAAAGCAACACTCTAGAGTGCCAAAAATCAAAGTGATACCATAAACCCTTACTGCCAGAGGACTAAAACTAATGTTTTACCTTTAAAAGAAGTTATTTCACTTACTATAAAGCTAATGACTTTTTGTGCTTAAGAAAAAAAAAAAAAAAAACCAGCTGAAACTTTTAAGTAAAGTCATTTATTCTGAGTTACTTGACTACATAACCAGAAATTGAGTCACGAAAACAAAGATCTTTCAGGGATTTTGTCACCCATGTCTTGTCAAACAGTTAAGATATGTTCTTAAAAACATTTGCACTAGTCATTTTAAGCTTCATTATGTGAGTTATGTCTGTTTACTCTCACATATAGATGCCACATCAGCGATCTTTTTGGAAAGTGTGTCCTGTTATTCCACATAAATGTATATAGGAATCTGTTATTTTACATAACTTCACTTGTGAAGCTATCTTGCATTTCCTATGTCAGAAGGCCTTAGAGAGAGATCCGTATCAGCCTGGGAAAAATATTACAACAATGAACCATTGTTTCAACTTTCAGAATAAATGAGGATGAATTATATTTGAATCTTTGTTTTAAAAATCCATTATGGAACATCCATAATGCTGTATATTATATTCTTGCTCCCACTTGTGAGCTGTTTGGGTATGAAAAATTGCACAGAACTCTTCAGTTGGGAAAAAAAAACAACAAACCAAAACAAACATCAAACAAACAGAACCACTATAAAAAAAACCACCCCGAAACCAAAGAAACAAACTGGAACTCACAAACCCTCAAAACCCTATCAAAGGAAAACAAATTGTATTTTATGCCTTTCCTAAATGAAATTTAGACAGGGGAAAAGTCTGTCAAGAGGATTCTTTTGACAGGCCAGGTACTAATAACTGAAAGATCATCCACATTTCCACTTCTCTAGCTTTTATAGGCTCACTTTATATTAGAGTATCACAGCACCTCCACAAAAACCAGTGGCACGAAGCCAGTGTAAATGGAATGATAACAAGTGGCTTAGAAGCCCTGCAACACAAAAAAAGTTGCCTGAGGGGGGGAAATGTATCAATTTTTGGAGCCTTCTTTTAACAGTTTTACAAATTGAATTGCAGTAGTATTGCCAACTGAAAAATCCCCTACTCCAACCTTTTTGCTGGTTCTACTTTAGGCAAAGGCCTTGAGACAAAAGAAAATATGCTAGCAAATATTTGAATAGATACAAACAGCATGTTTGTCCTTAGCAGGAATAGGGAGATATCTAAAAAATACATTACTGTTCAAATATGACCGTATTTAACAAACAGTTTATATAGTGTTCAGTGCTCCTTCTGTAAGGAAGACTAAATATTTGGGCCCAGAACTTTATTCTAGAAATGTACGAAGCTGCAAATATGGTCTATAATACACAGGAAAATATGTAATACTGACAGATTTTCATTATCTGTTTTGCCCAGGCTGGATGATCTGGCTTTTTTTTTGTTGTTGTTATTGTTCAATAGAAAATACATGCTAACGATTGAAATCTTAAAAAAAATAATGAAGAACATTCAGATCACCATTCACTAATGCAAATTATTTCAATCCAGTACTTGAAAGAGACTTATAAAAAAGGTGGAGACAGACTTTCTAGTAAGGCCCATTGCAATAGGACAAGGGGCTATGGTTTTAGACTTAAAGAGATTAGATTTACACTAGGAAGAATTTTTTTATTTTGAGGGAAACACTGGAACAGTTGCCCAGAGAGGTATGGCTCATCCCTGAAAACATGAAAACATTCAGGTTCAGATTGGATAACGCTCTGAGCAATGTGATAGAGTTGTAGATGTCACAGCTCATGCAGGGAGTATTGGACAAGATGACCTTTAAAAGTCCCTTCCAACCCAAAGTATTCTGTAATTCTATGACTCTAGGAATTCAACTACACTGCAACTTGTAGACAGATCGAGAGTTAGGGGAATAGGATGGATTTATTTAAATATTTAAAATCAAAAGAAAGTTAAAATAATGTGAAATTATCTTATTTTGAGCAATATATTTTGGCAAAATAAACTTAGGTTATGTCCAGATCATTTGGAATTTCACTGGAAATGTTCCTTATAACTATAAGACGAAAAGCTGCACTTAAGGAAGAGCAAGTGATGAAGTTCCAAACCCAAAAGTTATTGGAGCAATCAAGTGACACCTTTCCTTCATCTTCTGTGTCTTTCCAAACTATGTACCTGTTCAGCTTAAATAATCTTCTCAAAGTGTTTTTATATGCTACACATATTATAAATATATCCCTATGAGATTTTCACTTGATAAAATAATATATCCTTTTTCAGAACTGAGAAAAGGATTTTCCTTCACTGTCACCTCATTATGACTTTATTTTTTCCCTCTGAATTAATTGTTCTGACAACTCTATTTTAAAGGGGTCAGGCTTTGACAGTTTTAGACTATCTGCACAAAGCTCACTATATTAACTTTCTGCTTCTATGTTTTTACTCCCAAGAGCTATGACATTCTTCTTTTCTATGCAAACCTTTGAAGTCTGTCTATTATTTCTACCCATCATACTTGAAGTTTAGTACAGTATGTATCATTTATTGCTTGAATACCTCCTGTCAAAACTGCTGCTTGGTTTGTTTGTCCTTTATAGGAAAGAAATCTAGTGGGTATTTCAGTGAGTCATAAAGTTCATTTTATCTAAATTTAACTTTTAAAAAAAATCTTTTGAAGCTAACTAGTTTTGATAGTTTCAAGTGGCATTTAAAAGAAGTGGTTGCTGCTACTAATATGAAATAATAATCAGTTCTGGAAATGTTTAAGAATTGTGTGAGTGCTTTGGGCTATCTCTGTACTTATTGTATTAAGCATCATATACTTGTATTTTTCTTCATTATGTCACTTGTCATCTCCTTTGGACATATTTTTGAAGTATTCAAAACCTTCAGGAAGATAAGTCATCCGTGTAGTTCAGTGCATAAATTTAAAGATAATTCCTATGTTGAGCATGAGTGGGCTGTAAAAGAAAAGAGGGAGGCACTGCACATACCAGAATATCTGACATAGGCAATCAAGACATGGAGATGTGGACTTTAACCAGTGAATCCATTTAGAGTGTATATAGGCGGGCTTGGAGGGAAAAGCAGTGATGTAGCTTCTTTCTTACAAGACAAGAATCACATACCATGGCAGAGATCCATAATCCTTAATAAAGCTCATGATGCACCTGTGAAATCTGGAGTTATTTGTACGTATATGAAGTCCTTAATTTTGTATCTTTGCTCACTTTTTCACCCATGCTAAAAATATTTAACTATCACATTTTTGATATCTTTGTTTTTCTGCACTAGTATTTGCCATTGTATTTCTTTAGTATAGCAGTTAGTGAATCTTAGACTTGCCGTGACTTTTATAACCAGGATTCTTTCCTTAACTTTTAGATCAAAAATATTTATGTTGAAATGTCAGCTGATTTTCAGAATATTCCTCCCTTGTACATATTCTGTTGCCGTAGTGTTGTTTAGTGTACTAAATTCCTATTGTGATCTACCTCAAGTTGCTAGTATGCCTACAGATTTTAATGATTACCCTCAAAGTACCCTCTCTATGCTATCATCTTATCAATGTGCCCTCTAATCAGCTCTTCAGCAAATTCAGAAGTAATGAAGCAGAACAATCTCTTGTTACATTTCATGGTGAGCAAATTTTGGTAGCTTCAGCCTGAAATATTACATTCCAAAAGCAAATTAGAAATACAACTTGATTGAGAGATATTTCGTCTTTCTCTCTGAGTGTTTTTTGTGTTAATATTTTAAGTCACCTCGATAGAGGTTTGCCCTAGGATGCATAATTTGATGCTTGAGCTCCTCGTATCAGAACATTTTATCTTGTTCTCCTGTCCTTTAATCCTTACATATATAATATATCATTTCAGGCCTTATGATCATCATTGAGATTATCTATAGTAATATCATTTTTAGTTTGGAACAAATTGTTTCTTATGGATGACTTACCCTAATAACTGTGTTCAGGTGAGTCATATTTTGCTAGTTTAAAATATTCTGATTCTAAGTGCTCCTTCCAAAGAAATGGTGTATGCAAACCTTTTTTTTCCCCCTCATACTTTCAATTTCAGCAAAATTTCTCGTAATACTTTATTTTATTTGTGCATTAGCCCCAAGCACTAGGTATTGCACAGTTACCTGAAGCAAGGTGCATATTAGGCAAATTCTGCCATTAAATTTCTGCAGGAAAGTGGCAGTGCTCTGCATTATCTGTTAGCCTATTACATGTCACTCCTGCAGATGGTCTAGTGACAGCTGCCTGAAGCTGCCGTTAGCTACTCATGTGTGTCCAGATGCTGCCAGATCTCAAATCTGGACACAGGTAATAATCTTAGGGGTTTACCTTAAACACATAATGGATACCACCAGGACACTGAAATGATCTGCAGGGCTCTGATATCTGTTTCTATGGGCAGCCTACAGGCTCTGCAGAAGTACCTACAAGAAGAGATGGAGTGGGCAGATATAACATTATTTGATGGGGAGGAAGGAAATTATAAAAGAATTACAACCGAAGGAAAGTGTTTTAATGTTATGTTTTCCATCTCAATTTTCCATTTTTCTTTTTAATTTGAATAAGAGTTTTAGCTAAAACTATTGCTTAAAATTATATTTTTATTTTTTCATTTTATTTATATATTGTCACTGGCTCATATTTATGTAGAACAGTTTGTAATCCTTGGCTTTTTCTCATTTAAGTGCTGACTTCTGCAATTTGTTGTTATTTTAATGTGGGAAAAGATGTCCGTGGTGAAACATCTTCTCAAGTCTCGGATGCTCTTTGTGGCTAGAGAAGGGTTTTGATACCAAACCACTGCAGAAGATTTCACATGCCTATGGAACAGTCATGGCATGGACTGCAGCATACTTAGGTATTCCCCTGACAGGGTGTTCATATGGAGCGTTCTGACCTCTTCAAGTAGAGGGTGGTAGAGAAATAAGTAACAGAGGTATGAAATAATTAAGAAACAGTAACTATTACTTGGATGGATGACAGAACAAAAAGCAAGAGAACCGCTGAGACCAAAATAATAATGAGTTTCATGTATGCTACCAAGAAAAACATAAGATGTGAGTGAATGCTGCTTATCCAAAAGAGATTAGGAAAGAAAAAGCTGTGGGAGGGAATGTCATGTTTGATGGGAAAATAAGGTAGCCTTAGTTAACACAAAGAGAATTTGGCTTATTTGACAAAGATTCTCAGGGAAAACATCATAGGGAATGTTAGCAGAGACTACTAAATAGAGAACCAGATGAAAGGAATCCATTTTTGCAGGAATTTTTTAACTTCCTTTTTATGTTCCAGATCCAATTAAGCTGCATGCAGAAAATGAAAGTGTAAGCCTGTCTCCAGAATTCAACTCTTGCATTGAATGAACATCTAAACCAACCTGTTTGTCTAACACCTATGGAAGAAACCTAGCCAGATTAACCAGCACGACAAAAGTTTGTAATTTTTAAATATCCCTCAAGAAAAAGGCTGCTTGGACTGAGACAAGATGGGGGTGTGAAAGGGAAGTGAAAAACTGCATAAGATTATTGGCAATTCCTTCAGCTACTGAAATAGACAAGAAGATGGAACACAATCCAACTGTAAATGACACCTTTCTTGCCATTGCTCCTAAAACCATCATGGTTTACAGAGGTAAGGTTTGCTTAGGTCAAGCGTCAATGTAAATGCAGAGACCCTGTTTCAAATGCCAAACAAAAATGAGACCTGAAGTTCCAAATATCAATTCAAACAGAAAGAAAAAGCAAAATAGGAAAGGAGGGGATATTTAATGAAGTTCAAGGGGATACTTAATACATTTAAAAAAATAAAGGTCAGAAAAAAGACCCACCAAACTTGTTTGGTGTGGTTTTTAGTTTCTCCTACCACTTTGTACTTCCCATACTACTATACTACGATGTTGGGGGTTGAGTGTTTTTCTATTACTGTGTCAATTTAAAGAATTTTTCCCATTATCATGCCAATGGAGCTGG
>JAOTQP010001546.1:89748569-89794182 GCA_026413545.1 Cichladusa arquata | reverse complement strand
AGTATAAATTAGACTGTTAGAAAAGTTAATTTCTAGAATGTTTACATTAAGGGACTCGTGGTTAAGATGGAGGATTTAGGGCGTGGTATGCTTCTTCTTCTTTCTTCTTCTTGCCACCCATGTTGAAGTGCCACCTTGGCATCCTTCGATTGGATGGGGACAAAACTAAACATTACAATAAGGTTGTGGTGTATTGGAAAATAATTGTAAATATCTAACATGTAATTTAGAGTATAAAAGGTAAGTCCTGCCTCTGCCAGGCAGATTCTGCCCTGGACATCTGGCTGAACAGATCTCTGTTAGCTGGGCAAAGAATTCCTGAGATAAGAAACAATAAACAACCTTGAAACCTCTGAGAACAGCCTCCGGAAAATCGTCTCCTGCAGTCTCTCATCGGCGGCTTTGGGAAAAACCTGAATTCTACACACATGTCCCCCTGAGTGATCTCAAGCATAAGGAGACACCTCGGGCTGTGACATTTGGCACCCCTCTGGGTGGGCAGTGACAAACCTGGGGAGATTTTACAGTTTATCTGATCTGCTTTCATAATTTAAAGACCTGTTGTGATGGCAAAACACAAGGAGTTGAAGTATCCTTGATTTTCAGCCTATAGACTTAGCAGAACTGCATTTTCATATGATTGTTCAAGCATAGGGAAAACATAATAAATATGTCCCATATCTCTAATCTTTGCTATCTCAGGACAGGAAGGAATGGGCAAGGTAGATACTGTACTGCCTTTTGTAAATCTGTGTATTTTCACATGTTTATGCAGAACAGGTTGACTAAGCCTCTTGTGCTTCAGAGGGAAAGTATCCCTGAGCTAACATTTTACTGATCCTGTGAAGATTAGAATAGGAGGAAACTGCATACAAACAGGACTACAAATCATTGAAGTTATTTAATAAGAGAAAGGCACTAGGTTGGCTCAAAACCAATCTGGAAAGGCTCTTTGCTGAAGTTATCAAGGTGACCACATCTGGCCTAATTTTTTTTTTGTATCTTATGTACTTTTATGGATTTGTTTATCTTCTCTTTGATATTTTACAATCACTAGTTTTCTTGGTTTTCTGGTTTAGTTCATGTGAGCACAGCAGTTTGGAGTTGGATCATTATTCCTCAAGTTCTGCAGCAGTTAAGTTAAGGAGCAAATGCAGGAAACATTGTTTTATTCTTTAATAAGATCTTTTCATTTTTCTCATGTTTATCAGCCCACAGCATAAGATGAACCAACAAAGAGGCTCATTTTGTATTTCTGAATGACCATTGGGTTCTCATGGGACTACATTGCAAATAATGCAACTGTTAGGAAGGGGCAAACAACAATTTTGGTATTTGCTGCCTCTGGCAGATAAAAAATTGTTGCCCTCAGTTATATTGCTGGTTATCTGTATCCTTTTCCTGCCAGCCTCTGCCCAGCAGAGGGGGTGGCTACTGAGCCTGTATCTCTACTAGAGCTGCCCTACTTTGCTCTCTGAACAATTATTTCAGGCTCTAGCAAACGTGTATTTGCACAAACAGCTGGCCTGGTGCTTTTATTGCCTTGTTCAGGTCAGCATCCTGCCCTGCTGCCTGTTTGCCAGCTCTGGCTCTGCCAGCTCCTTACACTTCTTCAGCCAGTGCTGCAAAACACAAAGCTTACTAGTAATTGTTTAGTGGTCTAAAGTTAGTTTTGAATGTAGGAAATAAGATTTGATTGTTGTGAGCTGGCCAAGAATTCTGGTTTCAACTTGTGCTTCCAAGTGTGCTTCACTGTTTTAGGTATTTTCTGGTAAGATATTGTTTGGCCTTTGTAGTATCTGTCAGTGATGAATCTCTGGCCTAAATGAGGATTGTGGTGCCCTATTCATCCATCCTGTTTATCTGCTAGCAAGCACTGGCTGTTCTCTACCCATCTACAAAGAAAAAAAAATGCCAAGGGCCTTCTCATTAGCAGAGTTCAGGCTGAAAGAAGGGATGATCTGAGCTGCATTTCAATTTGGAGAACTTCAAATTAAAAAAAAAAAAAAAAAAAAAGGAACATCTAAAAGAATGTTTGAATGTTTTCTAATTACGTGATTTTTTTAGTTGGAGTTTGGATTAAAAGAATGGTAGAAGGAACCTCCTTTTGTTGAGCTATTGATATTGTGGAATAGCACAGAAATGTTTTGGAAATACTACTCAGCCATTTTCCTTCACAGCCAAGGAAAGAAAACCCAAGGGAACTGTTGCCTTCCTAATTGTGGAAAAGTCCAGGCCTGCAACTCCAACGTGCTTTTCCCATCTTCATTTAAATTGGACCTTATAGTTTAAACTTCTTTCCATAGTGTGGAAAACAGTGGATAAATTTGTACTCTAGGTCATGAAAGATATACATAGTAATATTTGCAGAAAATGTCCTCATTGGGTGCCGCTTCAGAGTATCATTTGCATTTTAAAATTCCACATCCTTAGGACAATTACACTGAAGAAAGTTAATTTCGTCAAATATAATTAAAGTATATAAATGTTCTTTAGATGTGTTTAAAAATATAGTCTGAGAAAATCTCTTTCCAGTGGCACTACCATTTTATTCATCTATCTTTTCAGGCATGTTTTTGTTGGCATTTTCATCTGTTTGGCCTCATTTTTAATTAACTTTTAACTGCTTCATTGTGATTATCCAGGACACAAGAATCAAAGGTAGTTAAAGTACCTCAGACCTAAGAAGAATAGACAGAAGTACTGCTCAGCATTTTATACACTAAGCTGTGGAACTATGAGCTATAATTACCTCCTGTTAAAACAGCAAAATAAGAAATATGCCAGTTTAGATTTGAAGTTGGCAGCAGTTCAGAAGGTTGAGACAATGAGAAATTGTGGAAATTCACTGCCTTATTTTTCCCTTCATGCCTCTTCTATGTCAGTTTTTTACCGTTGTGTATGGATGCTCAAAACTTAGTTGCTCTAGAAGCTCTGTATTCCATCCCCTCATTGTTAATAGTGGTAGACTGAAGCCAATAAAGCTCAAAAAGATGTCAGTTGTCCTTTTCCAGACACCAGGGAAAACACCATTTGGCCTAACATAGTAGTTGCACACAGTTCAAATCGATGGGAGAAGAAAGAAACCTGTAGCATACTGATTTTACAGATAGGGAATTAAAATAAATTGAAAAGATGGCAAGTGTATGGCTCATCTTACCGACCTGAGCTGCATGCAAGTTAGATGTTTCATTCTGAACTAGCTGCTTAAGCTCCTTCCCTGGTGGAGACAGGCCTCACTGGTTTATCTCATCTCTCTTTAAAATCTGTATTAGAATGGATAGAGTGGGTGATCCTGTGGTAAGGCTCTTGCTCCATCTCTCCACCGACCAGAAGGGAAGCCAAAAGGGAAAGGTTTTGTCCCCAGTCCTCCCATTGCAACTGGAGGGACTTCATGCAGGATTCAGCACTTGGACTTACTGAACTTCATCCTATGTCCATCCATCCAACCTTTCCAGGTCTCTCTGCAGGAGCCTTCCTACCTTCCAACGGATCAACACACACTCCCAGCTTAGTGCCATCTGGAAATTTACTAATGAAAGACTCAACACCCTCATCCATGTCATCAATGAAAATATTGAACAGGCCCCAGCACAGACCCCTCAGGGACACCACTGGTGACTGATTCCCAGCTGGATGCAGCACCATTCACCACCACTCTCTGGGCCTGGCCATCCAGCCAGTTCTTAACCCAGCACAGAGTGCTCCTGTCCAAGCCATGGGCTGCCAGCTTTTCCAGGAGTTTGCTGTAGGAGACAGTGCCAAAGGCCTTGCTGGGTACACAACATCCACAGCCTTTCCTGCATCCACCAAGCAGGTCACCTGGTCATAAAAGGAGACCAGGTTGGTAAAACATGACCTGCCCCTCCTAAACCTCTGCTGGCTGGGTCTGATATCCTGGCCATCCTTCGAGTGCTGTGTGATGGCACTCAGTATAAACTGTTCCATTGCCTTACCGGGTACTGAGGTCAGGATAACTGGCCTATAATTACCAGGATCTTCCTTCTCACCCTTTTTGTGGATGGGCATCAAATTAGCCAGCTTCCAGTTATCTGCAACCTCCCCAGTGAGCCAGGACTGTTGATAAATGATGGAGAGCAGCTTCACAAGCTCATCTGCCAGCTCCCTCATCAGCCTAGGATGGATCCCACTTCTGCCTTCTTTTCTGCAGTTGCACATCCAGTAGAGAACAAAGGCTGGTCTTATCCTACTTTTTGCTATTAATATATTTTTATAAACATTTGTTATTATTCCTTACAAAAGTTGCGAAACGAAGTTCAAACTGAACTTTGGCCGCCCTAATTTAAACAGTAAACCTAAGAGTCCTGTGTGTTTTTCTAGAAAGCCAACCTTATTCCTTCTGAATTAGTCATCCAGCTGTTGTTAGTTTGGGGGTATTTAATAAAGAATAAAATGCAGGTCTTCACAGGTTTTGGCATCACAAAATATTCTGAAAAACTGCACAAGACAGTAGCACCAGAAGAGCACTTTCACTGCTTAGTTTAATTTCTTCTTTTGTACTGATTTGAATTTTTTTTTAAATATATGTGTACTGAAAAGCCACATCAAAAAATTCTTCAATTGCTCACTCTTCAAGAAATTAAAATCTCTTATGAGGTTTTAAGTTTTCAGTGTAGGCAGTAGCCCTTCTGATTCACGCCTTTTACATAATGGTGTAATATTCTCTCATAAGAAATAGAAAATTACTAATATTTCTTTAGTGTACTGCTAAAATCCTGCTCTATTTTGCAATCCAGATAAATTACTTTATGCCATTAACACTTTAATCTGTTCTGAATAACTCCCATGAAGGCACTCTAGGCAGCAGGAAGACAAAAAATGAGTGGTTTTGCAAAGTAATGGTATAGAAGACATTTCTTTTAAACTGTGATGTGAATTGAGAACTCCAACCTAGACTCAGCACAATTTAGTAGTATGTGCAAAATTCAACATTTCTTCTAACTCTGAAATTAAAATATCTGACTGTGGTGTTTCATTCATAGATTTAGCTGTAATTGTTATTGCGTAGTCTTATTATAGACAGCAGTTTGAAAAGGTTCCAAGTTGTTTCCTGTAAAACACACTGTTGATACTGCTGGTCTTACTGGGATTTTCTGGGTTTTTTTCTTTGTTTCAATTAGAACATTCTTACCTCCAAAACCGAGTAGTTTTTGTCTGCCAGTTAAGCACTACACCAAGGTTTATTTAACCTTCCCAGTTTCTGGCATAAATCCCTCCTCTATACATTTATGCATAGTTTGCAGGAGGGTTCTAATTTTCGCAATTGATAATGATCTTTTAATTTAGTTTGTTTTGCAGCTTTATAAAACATGAATGCTCTGTCTTTGTTTTTTTCTTTCTAACCTTCTGATTATTAAGGCCTTCACACTATTTTGTGTAGGTGGCTGAGACACTGAATCTTAATTTATAATTAATTTTCAGGCAAGTTATTATTATGGTATTTCTTTCTTTTCTCCTTGTGATTTTCCTGAGCTGAATTTTAGAATATTTCTATATTATCATTTACACTGAATTAAACCATCTGCTATGATTTGATAACCAGACCTGATTTCAGTTAGAGGTATATTAAGAACAATTAGAGAGTAGCACTTTCACAACTGAAATGTGGTATCTTATATCCACTGAAAATAAGCTGTGAGTAAATTTAAACTAATCCATAGACATTTTTCAAATCAGAATGACCTATTTTTTCAATCAAAACTGAAATAAAATGAGATGCCCTGGAGTGAAAAGTTATGGACTTTCCCGTATCTGCAATTAGTCATATTATATAGCTCTTATATAAAAAAAAATGTAGTAAATGCAAAAATACATTAATCTGTGTTGATGATATATAATCTGTGAGGAGAGATAACATTTGTCTGTTTAATTTCTCAGAGTGTGAATAAATTTTCCCATTAGCTGTGTATGTATTTGGTGGCACTGTAGATTCCACCTTTCTTATGTACCAGCATCCCCACGATTACAATTTAAAAGAAAATGCAACACCATTTATTGAGCAAAGTGATGCTTCTTGGCTCTGTTTTATGTTACTGGCTGTAGTTGCAAACTGGGTCAAAGAAACAGTGTGATTTTACTGTGAGCCTGTCATTGTCTTCACTTACCATGTGCAGGTTTGTGTCTCTGAGCAGTTTTGATGTACATGCACTAGATATTCCCAGTGCTTCAAAGGGGCATTAGGTTAAAAACCAGCCCGTTAGCTAAACCATCTCTGAGTCATCCAGTGTGAACACAGCACTTTTTGTCTCCAGTGAGCTGTGCACTGTGTTTAGTGGAAGATTTTTGCCCAAGAGACAGTAGCAAAGCTCCTGACCCTATACAATGCAAAGGTGCAGGACTCAGCATCAGCCACTTCTAATGGTGTGCCCTCACTGCACCTAATTACTTGCTAATGCAGGAATAGTCTTTTAGTGCCTTCAGTTTACTGAGTCATTCACAACATATAAACATTTCCATATGCATAAAGATAGAGAGTTTCCTAAACAATTTTTTAGGTTAAACATGAACTCACCTAAACAGCATAAGTAAACTTGGACTGCATCTATTATTTCAATTTCTTTCAGAAATAGCTTTTAGTTCCTTTATATAAAAATGTTTTGCATATAAATATGTGGCGGGGACAAGAGATCAAAGGAGGGCATTCTGCCCCTTTATTCTGCTCAGGTAAGATCGCACCTGCAGTGCTGCAGCCAACCCTGGGGTCCCCAGCACAGGAGGCACATAGAGCTGTTGGAGTGGGTCCACTCGGCCACTAAGATGAATGGAGGGATGGAGCATCTCTCCTAGGAGGATAGGCTGAGGGAATTGGGATTGTTCAGCCTGGAAAAGACAAGGCTTTGGGATGACCTAATTGGAGCTTTCAAGTACCTGAAGTAATCCTACAATAAAAATGGAGAGGGACTTTTTAAGGCACATGTGGTAATAGCAACAAGAGGAATATCATAAAACTGAGCGTAGGTTTAGATTATATATTAGGAAGAAGTCCTTTACTATGAGGATGGTGAGGCACTGGAACAGGTTGCCCACAGTAGTTGTGGATGCCCCATCCCAGGAAGTCTTCAAGGGCAAGTTGGATGGGGCTCTAGCAATCTGGTCTAGTGAAAGCTGTTCCTGCCCATGGTAGAGGGTGGGAACCAGGTGATATTTAAAGTCCCCTCAAACCCAAAACATTCTGTGGTTCTATTCTATTATTATATATATTAAGCATTTACCAATTGATTTGTAAAAAGTAAGTCCTAAAACACTAACTGGCAGTATTTTTTCTTTGCAAATATGATTTAAAAAAAAAATCTAGTTTAGAAGATTTAGCTTCTGGGACACACACATTAGAGACATATGTACTGATTTTCTAGCTTTGAAGGACCTGGTTTTGTTGTCCGATCCCTAAGGCCAAATTCAACTGCATTCAGCATCTAAAGTTCTAATGCATTGCAGTTAAATGCCTCAAACCTGAGGATGACAACAAGCAATGAAGTAAATTAATCATCCTGGAAAGGCTGATGGTGCCCTAAATGGACTTACTGTAGACTGGTACAGATTTCTACTAAGGATTCACTTTCCAAAACCACCTCATAGCCTAGGATCTCTGCAATTTCTTGTGATAAGAATGGGTACATTTCAGTCACTCTAGAAGGAGTTCCTCTCTATTTAAGGAACTAAATTAGATGCCAACATCTCCTGTAGAGAATATTTTCTCTAACAACCTAGTGATGTACTAAATAGTAATACCAGTGATGTACTAAATAGCGCAAAGCATTAATATTTGTGACGTTTGTTCTCTTTCTTTTGACTTTGGTGTCTTAAAATCAGCTTTTCTGTTTCTTATCTGAGAAGGTCATCAACAAAGTTCAGAGCTAGTCAGAAATATGTGTTATTGCTTCCAGATAAGCTGTGCCACTGCTCAGAACAGAAGTGAAGATGCATGTTTTTGTATGCCAGTAGCAACCTGAGCAAGCCAGCTAGATGAAGGGATTATGGCTTCCATCCTTTTCTCCTGACAAATCATATCAGCATTATACAGCTACTATTCCATTTCATACTCATCAACATTCCTCAATACAGGAACCCAGAAACCCCCACTCCCTGTAAGAATTACACAGAATTAACCATAAAATTAATGCCCATCTTTTCTGCAATAACCCTTAGGCTAGTACCCCATCTGGCAGTGAGTGCCTTACATTTACTGCTTGAAGAATGTCTCCTGTAAATTTTTATATTAAAAGAAATTGGATTTAAAAAATATATTGGTAAAAACCCACAAAAATCCTGAAGTAAGGGTGAGAGCCCCAGATTTCCTATTCACAGAGTTTATTGCCAAGGACTCTTTAGTTCAGTAAAAATGGTTTAATTTACAAAGGGCTGTAGACCCATACACACTTAATTTTTTACTGAGTAATGATAAAGCTTGTGAAATGTAAAATGAGTAAAGATAGATACATACATATTTCATAGGGAAAAGTAAGCAACTGAAAAACCAAGAGAGCATTCCTGTGGGTCTAAACTCAGGTAAATATGATCACACTCTGAAAGCTTTCACAAGAAAATTACTCCCTCTCATTGGCTATAAATAGAATTAGGCTCTCAATTTAGGAAGACAGCATCTCAGAGTATAAGAAGATTAGGCCAGCTTATGTGTGCTAATTTGAACCATAGCTGTCTGACAAATTTTCAGGTCAGACAAGAAGACTGAAATTTTGTTTTTTGGGTTTAGGCAGCAGCTGGGTAGGCATTTTGGAAACTTTGCCCACTGAATGTTAGACTAAAACTTCTAGGCATCTACAGTCTTTCCTGGCATGGACCTGAGTCTGGTACATAACCGCATCTTCTTAAGACTTATTCAGATAGAAAAGATGACACAGTCTGCAGTAAACCAATGGTGAAAATCTGCTGCAGCCTGTATTTTTTTGCCTATGTGAAAGTTAATATGGCATTTTCTTTGGTTCACTAAGTTTGAATTAGAACATTAAGTTCTTAGACACATTTTAAAGTCGGGATATATTTCGGATTTATAGATAAGCCTTCTTAGTGATTTCTCAAAGCTCTATGCATTGTAAGAAGTTCCAATGAACTACCTGAAAAGTTAATATGTATGGCTGGCTCTCACTTTTTTTAAAGAGGCCTATATTTGATGTACTGCAGTAATAATGTAACTGATTCCTCAGGTATGAGATGGTTAAATTTAATTTACTATTTAAAGAAGAAAAAGGGAATTTCTACGAAGTCATTACTATCTCAGTCACTGGAAGATGTCTTCTAGGAGAGTTTATAGCCTTCAGGTGTCACAACTGGCTCTCTCATGTGATGTTAATGGTAGCTCGTTAGTGTAAGGATGTAAGTTTATATCTTTTCTCACCAAGACCTGTATGTACAGAAAAAAAGTTCACAAACACTGAAGAAATGTGAAGCACATTGTAGGGTTAAAAAAATAAATAGTACCAATCTGATTAAAATAGTTATAATCATATTATTATCCCCAAAACATTGCAACACCAGATTCAGTGAAAATTAGAAATGCAAAGATAATGATAAGTAAAACGCTTTGGTCTTCTAAATACTGCCCATTATTTTCCGACTATGCTTCAGTGAGTGAAATTAAAGAGTTCAGAAGCATAATAAGAGAGTTCATTTTAAATCTTTCAATAAGGTTTAGTTTTCCTACTATATACACGCTGAAGCTTTTTTTTTCCTCACAGCAGAACTAAAGCATGATGCCACACCTTGAGAAATCTTGATTTTAAATAGATTTCAAAACTTGTATGTAACCTAGATTGTGTTAGATTTATTCAAATGGTTTTAGAAAAGAAATGTGTGTTACTGATGTACAGATTTTGGCTATAGTAGGTTTTCTTCTAACTAGCCTTAACAGAAAATTAAAGAAATTCCTGGTTTAAGTGAAAATATGCAGATTAAAATCATTCTTATTGATTGTTTTGGTGTCTGTGGCTTATGCAGTTTGTGACTGGTGCTGTGGAAGACAAAATGCTTTTTGCTTTTAATATATTTGATATAGAGGATATACTTCATAACAGATTATTTCTAAGGCAAAAAATGGCAGTCAAAAATATGTCAGTGATAAGACCATTGCCTCATAAAACCTATATTTTATATAATCTCCAAAAATCTTTAATTTGTCCAAAATTGGACACGTTTTTTCTCATCCCTGACATTTATAAAGAAATTGAATTCTGATCTAGTTCCCATGCTTCGTTGTATCTTGGTTGTCTATTAATTGTCCTGATTATTTAGCAGAGAGAACACTGTCTGGAGCATGCTGGAAATGCTCTAAAATCATACAACCATTGGGAAAGCAGATTTAAGCTACTTCAACCAAAGTCAGTCAATATCAAGAAAAGTATCTGTATACACAGCTCTCCACAGAAAGTTCTTTCAATTAATTAAATTTCGATTAATTATATATGCTCCATATAATAACATCCAGCTTATACCAATACTGAACTCCACAGTGAAGGAAATAACCCACTTTAATTTTGAGTGAAGACTAAATCTTGTTCATTTGCACAGTAAAGCAATTGGATAAAGAAACAACACAACACACTGGGCACATCTCTACTGGTTCACTAGTTTTACAATAATTCCTGGAAGCAGATTTTGTATGGGCATATGTATACAAGGAGACCAAGTGATAACAGATACTTTACAGGAAATCTCACATGTGCTCTGGCATGTGGCAGAGTGCATGGGAGGCCTCTTGCATTCTTGCATCTCCTGGTGGGACTATGAATTCTGGAACAATCAACCACTTCTAAATTCAGTTTCTGATGTGTATGGGGTACTTTCCAAGAGTCATACAAACTCACAGATGTATTTGTACTAATTGACAAAGCACTCTGTTATTAGCTGCTGTTGACCTAGAGATCTGGTGTGTCCAGTTTCTACATAGACTTGGGTCACCTGAAAATCCTGGTCCCAAGCCATGTTGTAGAAGGCGATGTAGAAGCCATGTTGTAGTTGTGCTGTCTGCAGCCAAGACCTGAGAGAGAGTGGGTACTAAGCCCCAACACCCTCAAATGGGTTCAATTCCCCAACATACTTTCCTGGCTGTGTCTATAGTTCTCTTAGAAGAAGAATCTCTGAAGATTCCACTTCAGTGAAGGAAAAACTCTTCCAGACATCCAGTACTTATAAAAATTTGGGGTATTTATGTGGCCAGCCAAACCAATCAGAACTATTCTCTGGCAGTAAATTATCAATGTAATAGAATTTTTGAGAAGACACTATGCACAAAGATGTAAATACATTGTTGGCATTTAATGTAGAGACTTTTATGCCTTGGAGGATACATGCTGCACTAGGGCACACGGGCTCCTGGATTCCAAAGAATCTGAGGGTATACACTGGAGGGTACTGAGACCAATCCCCCTCATAATTTTTAAATAGCTGAAATATGCAATAAAGGCCAGACAGTTTACAGCATCTACAAGAACTACTCAATTTATAATAAAATATTTTTGTCAAAGAGCAACAAAGGCCAGACTGTTTGGCCTGTTGACCATCTGGGAGGAATGTGTGACCCCAGAAATGTCAGAGCCCACTGGTGGGAAGCAATCCTGCAGAGACTCAACACTGTGAGCAGAGCTTGGGGCTCGTCCACTGGGTCCCTTGACAACACCAGACACAGCAAGCAATGGACCAGGCCCAGGCACTCTGGCCAGGAGTAAAACAGATGGGATCAAAGAGAGGGATGGACACGAGGATTCAGCATGAACCCAAAGTCCATCAGTGAGTCAGCAACGGAGACAGGAGACAAGCTGCAGTTTCTGTCAGGAAGGCCTATCCAGGAGAAATTTCCAACAGCACAAACCTTAGACCCACCAAGAGACAGGGCAGAAAAAGGGCTGGAGATCAGCACACCTAAAATGTAGGAACTGGTGGCTCCAGGCTGAGGTGAAATGGGGCTGCTGGACCCATAGGCTGTGCTGGGACGAAGCCCCAGGTGAAGCTGGACAGAGACGTTGAGGCTGAATGGTGGCCTCAGAGTTCTGACACACTTGCAATTAGACTTAACATTCTAAAAAAGAAGTTAAAAGGAGATGTAAAATAACTGGTACATAAATTGTTCAAACACAATGATTAAACTGGTCTGATCCTACTTTACTCACTGTTTACTGATGCACTGAAAAAAGCCTGTTACAGTATGTTTTTCAAAACAGTCATTAAACAGAAGATGAAATTATACTGGTGACTCCACTGATTATTTAACTTTGCAGGTATACAAGTTAGGAAAATTAGTCGCATGAGAGGCTAGCTAATTAGGAGTTTTGTTATTTGGCATAACTAAGTTACATATATAGACCTTTTACCCAGAAGAAGCTATAATTGATAGGATAATTGAACACAGCACATGATAACTTGCTTAGCAGGAATATATAGACAACTGCCAGCACTGATTTAATATCACGAGTTTACAGAAGGCACCCATGAGATTAAGTTGTAGTAATAATAATGTAAACATTTATATTTATTGATGTAGAATTGAAATAAAATATACGGAAGTGATTTGCATAGTCAATAAGAATTTTAAAAAATACCAATTCTGTAGCATCAAGGAAGGGAGATATGTTTGGAAAGTGGATATATAAAGAAAGCAGTATTTTTAAAGTCTGATAAAGAGGTTTACAGGAACTTCCTGGCTAGAAAAAAAGGGTTAAACAGGCTTTTGCCCTGCTACTCTATGTCCATATACCTGTGCTGGGAAAAACTGCTTTAATTTAACAATAGGGAAACAGAAGCCTGAGCTTCTGTTGGATGATAGCTGATCAGTAAAACAATAAACCAGCAAAAGTACTACATTTTTATTCTATCCTATGTAATAAGAATTGACAATGCCCTTACCTATGTCTTATTTCAGTATCATTATATACTTCTCTACATGAAGAGCTATACCTAGCTCAGAAAAATACTTTACTTTGGCTTCATGGGCTTGTCAATAGGCAACAATAGACATGAGACATGAATAAGTAAAATGAACACTAGTCCACATCTTCTCTGCTGACTTTATCCCACTGGTTTTTGCTCCTTTTCCTTTTCCATTGAATTTTGTGTGGTCACTAAGACATTGTTCACTACTGGGAAATTTGACAAGCCAAAAACGTAACATGAACATTTTCAGCAAGGTAATCAGATATACTTGTTTCTCAAAATCAGCTGCTCTCAATGAGATTTACTGAAGACGAGTGGATACAAATCTGTGAACATTTCAGGAAAATAATGACATAATGACCTAGCATATATAAATACGTACTTGTCAGGCAGAAATGAAAAGTCAGGCTAATAGATAAGAAAAAGAAAGAAATGAGAATATATTTAAGTTGATTTCTTAAGAAACTTAAGCACATATAAATACAAACAAAACCTGTCTGTTTGTCTACTGGAATATTCAGATGTATCAGCTAAATCTGAGAGCCAAATTCGAGGGAGGAAGAAATTATTAAGTTCCTACAAATTTCTTGAAAATCAATTTGTTTGTTTAATTGCCCTTTATACTTCCCTTGTAAAAATCCTCCAGATTTTATTTATATCCGCATTAGCAGTAAGAAATGACTGACATGGCACAGTTGCTGACTGGGAATATTCTGAAGGAAAAGAGACATTAAGACAGGATTCAGTTCAAGGTAAAAATACCCAAAATAAAGTCTAAACGCAAGGTGGTATATTCCCAGGAAGTACATAGCAGGCAATGTTTGTGTTAGGGGAGCAGAAGAGGATTTCCATTCAGCCCAACAGAATATGTGACTCGTCACTGGGCTGATGCTGATCAGACTGTGGTGAATATTTGTGGTAAAAAACCCAAAGATCCCGACTATTCAAAGCACATTTTTAAACTTTTAAAAACTTGTACTAAAAAAATATGATAATTTTTTCATGCCATTACAATTAGTCCTTCTGTGCAAAAATTTCATGGCCTGATTGATAAGAAAAGAAAGTGCAGGGGCACAAAAATTATAATTACAATTATGCATCATTGGAGAATACATTTAGTGAAACAATTTATGTACTTACAGGGAGTTAACAAATCCTCCTCAACACATATGGTATTTCATAACCTCAATAATGAAATGCAGTAGCATTCATAGCAATTATTTTAAAAAAAGAAGTTTAGTTACTGTCCTGCCTGAGTGACTAGAGGCTACAGTCACGCTTACTTCAAACAGCTCGGATTTTTAAATCTTAGATTAATTTTTCAGGCCAGACACCATAATTAGAATCTCCTTAATGCCCTTCATTAGTATAAAAGTCACAACATCTTGTTATAGACTAACTTTCTAATGCAATTGCCCAAAACTATTTCCTCTAGGAATTGGTTCTGTTTTATCTGTGGTAATGAGTCTTCTATATTGTCTACATTTTCACAGAGCAGTTAGGAAGCTTTACTATGTGACTTCTGTTTCCCTTGGGCTCTATTTCAACTTATAACAGCACATGGGAATGAGAAAGTTTTCCAGGTAATAGCTTCTCTTAACCACAATATCAAAATTGAGAGAAGGATTCCACTGGCCAAAGAATACTTGCATTTAGCTTTTATGTTTTTTCTTATTTTTAGCTAGGGTAGAAAAACTTAAACAGTTCCAAATATAGAAAGACACATAAAGACACTAAGATAAAGAACTGAACACTGGTTTGTGTTTCTTCCTACCTGTGCAATGTTAATAAAATGTGCACTTCACAGATATACTTGTATCTACAATAATGCACACTGTGTTAAATGCAAAGAATATTACTCTTTTGGCGATTAACACATGAGCAGCATTTGTTTACTCTGACACCATGGTTTCAGTCTCACTTCAATTATCTTGCAAATGAGCATTAAAAGAAGCAAGTTTGAGAGAATATTGTCTTCTAATGAATAAAATGCTGTAGATAAAGTCATCTGGAAAACATGCAAGCAGTGCATTTACAGCAACTATAAACATGGTCAGTATGCACTTTTAGGCATAAATGAGTTATAAGCGAAAAAATACTTATAACAAGCACTCTAAACAATTATTCCAGGATTTTTCCTAAATAATTATAAAAACCAATAATCATAATGCACCATTCTACAGTGTTAAGCTAGACCCATTTTGCTGTGGTGAATTTTTCCAGAGAAAGTATTCCAAAAACAGGGGACCAGATAAAATTTCTCTAAACCCACTATCTTTAATCCTCACAATTCTGCCGTAAAAAGCTTCTGCTCTTCAAAGTATCATGCATACCCAAAGGTGTCCTACAGGGCAGTTAATGGGAGCAGTTGCTTTCTGGTTAAAAAAAACCACACTTTATCAAACTGGGATTGTTATGGGTTTGAGGATTGCCAGTGAACAGCACCTATAAAAATGGAAGCAGAGCACTAGGAGCAATGAGCACTTGAGGCTACTTAAAGACGATGTAAGCCCTTGAAACAAGTGGATAGATGTTAAGTCTTTGAAATTTTTAGGATGTCTTCATAGCTAATTTCAACTGAGCTTGCTATATTGACAAAACTAGGGACTCCCCACTAGCATAAAGTGAAGCAAGCACCTTCATCACAATTTGCACATGAATAAAATGTAATTTTTGTGTGTTCATTTTGCATGAAAAACCAGGGGCAATTTGTCCACTTAGAAAAAGTGAGTTCACGCAACTTTCAGATCCCCAGAAATTCTTTATCTAAATGGTTCACATCATTGCTTCATAGTACTTCAGGTTATTGCTTGTTGTTTTAGGATTAAGTAACAGCAGATATTTTAATAATCTATGTATTTTCAGCAACTACTTCACAAATGTGGGGACAAAAATGAAATTGCGAAAAAAACAGACCTTGTAAAAAGAAGGGGAACATAAGCTCTATATGAATGACAGCGCAACACAAAAATAACTCAGATCAGCTTTGCAGAGGATATGAACAGGGGAAATGGTAGCTGAAACCTTATGAGATCTTACACATGACCATCCTCATAAAGAATTAGAGTTCCACAGCAAAATCCTCTGCATTGTCTTTTAGGTGAAACCAAAGGGTTTTTAAGCAAAGACATATAACTCATGTTTCTACAAAGAGAAAAAAATCAAAACATTAAATTGGGTATTTATGATGAAGAAATCATGCTTACTTATTACCTAAAACATCCCATGGGAGAGCATTGATTTTAATATATTTTGCAATTTAAATATAATTAGCAAGATATTAGCAATTCCAACAACAAACACCTTAATTGGCAATTCAAAATACTGACTTGATTTCGTTCTTGTTCAATGTAAATTTCCGACCTAGAAATGCTGCGTTCTTTCATTTAATAAATCGCTATATTGGAATGGAGAAGATTTGTAACAAATTCTATATCCTCAAATACAAGTAAAAACAGGAAGCTGAAGGTGCCAAATATTTCTTCAAAGGTTAGTCCTTAGAATTCAACTACAACTGTTACTTTTTTGGTGATGATTGAAATGACTTGTAGCTTCTCTCAATGCACCTTTTCGAGGCTGGCTTCATGGACACACTTCACCATGAGGAGTAGCACCCCATGACTGCCCCACCCAGTCTGTGTTTCATAACTATTTCTGCTGCTCCTTATTTCCCTGCTCTACTCCTTCAATGGCCTGTGTGTGCCTGACAGCATGTGGACTTGGAGCATGTGTCTTGCTGCAAGGTCCCAAACTGCTTCAGCACTCTGGGAGCACCAGCTAACCCTGGCATGTCTCCATCATTCCCTCTTCACTTGCTCTTTACTCTTGAGAGACATCAGCTTGGTGGTCCAACCTTTGCAGGAGATGCAGCACAGGGAGCAAACACTTTGCCAATGCAGACAAGTAGCTTCTCTATTTTCTCCTGAGGGGGTCTTCCACATTTCTCCGAAGAGCACTTTATTCCTAGCCTTTTCTAATTCCTAGCAACTTGCTTACTTCCAATTCTTTTCCAAGTTTTTGACTTTTTAAATTAATTTTAGGAAAATAATTACATGAGTCAAAAGTGAGACAAATTGTTTTTATGTTTTTGTATCTATGTACATCAGGGAACTCCCATTTCTTTGTTTTGACTTTTGTATCAAACTACTCCTGGTTTCCACCACTTTGGTTGATTCCAACTGTAAAAAGATAACTGGTTAAGTGCCGATTAAAATATGACTGTGCAATCACATAATTGTAAAATCAAATAATCTGTGACCCAATTTAGCTTACTTCTTATTAAATTTAATTTTTATGGTTGGGTAAATTTCCATTTGCTTTTTCATATGTGGATGAGGGATTTTTCAAACAAATATGATGGATGTGAAAGCATATTAAAATTATATAGACACTTTTAAAAGTAGCTAAGTTTTTAATGTTTGAAAGCCCTGGTAAAAATTATTAGATTGAAGCAAATAATAGAAACTAATTGCTCAACTTACTTTGTTTGTTTGCCCAGCTGTTAATTAATTCTTCATATCTATTAAAATAAGCAAATGCTTAAACTTTAAAATCGCTCTTTGGATTGAACATGGTTTTCTACATATATTAAACATCCACTCTTTGAGTTGGGAATGATGAGTAGTAATTAGCTAAATTAACCATCCCCGCCCATATGGCTGACAGACAGAACTCTTCTGACAGCAATAATTGAAAATACATCTGAAGTTTGTATTTGCATGTGCCAAAAACTGAAACTGGAAATAAAAGCTTTGGTGACTGTATGCCACCAATATGACAACTTTTTCCTGGAATATGATGCAGAAAGAAAAAGTCTGACCATATCAATTCATATAGTGACCTGAATTATTCTTTTACAACTTTTTCTTTAAATAAAAACAAAGAATCTCTTCAAACAAAGCCTCTTTCACTCTTGACTTGACTGTGAATGGTAAGGAAAATGTACATAAAAAGATGAAATGGGTGATAGACACATTTTTTAAAGTCACTTCAAGTTCATTTTTAGAAATTTGGAAAGGCTGAAGAGGCAGGTATGAGATAGTATTACTTTGTATGTATTAAAAGGCATCATATTCCCTTCATCCCTCTAAAGTTCTCAGATGTGATTTTAGGAAGGTATGGTTTAACATTGTTTTCTCATGACACTTTTTCATGAAACATCTGCTGATTTTTTATGAGAAGTTCAACAAATTTCTTTGGTGTTGAACAAGCTTAGGTAATAGAAAAGAAGAAAAAAAAGTAATTAGATATGAACTATTAGGAAAACGTCTGTTGATTCACAGCTGTTCATATCTTTTCCTTAATTAGGTCTTAATTAAAACACAACTTTAATTAAAAGCATTGCTTCTATCAACATAGAAATTGCAGCTTTACAGAAATACGAACGACGGTGCTCAGTGGCATCACTTCAAATGCACGTGTGCTGTTTAAAACCTCTTAATATTGTCTGAGAAGAGACTGACATAAGAGGCTGTGTCAGGGCACCGTTTGCTAATGCCACTGAACACGATACACAGAGTGCAGCGACACAATGGCTCATGTCAAAGAACCAGATGTAGCACTTTGCGTATGCCAAGGTACATTGAGCTTTGGGGAGCGTCAGCATGCCTAGAAGCAATATTAGATCATCACAGTATGAACTGAAGAGTGGACTGTAACAGTCAGAAAAAATATCATTTTGTGTAATGTAAATAACTATAATTTACTTTTAAATATCATAATAATGCTGGTTATAAATAATGAACACACTTTTGTTACAGTTCTTATTTCACTGCATTACTATATACTACCATAGTTTGAAAAGATACACAGGTGCTAAGCAGAACATATAAATATTCAAGACAAAAACAGACAGATAAAGAAAAAAGGGATAACTGAGATAATAAATATATCCACTGATATATTGAGGAATCATAAGAAAACATTTCATTGCATAAAAAAAGCCCAAATAATGTACCATAAAGCCTACACCTCCATCATTATGGGACAGATTTGGAACATTTATTTCTTTTAAGTAAAATACTGACACCTTTTTTTTTTTTTTTTGCTTTACAATATCTACAGGCATGTGCTGTTTTATACCTTCATCCTAATCAAGAGAATTCACTAACAGCGAAAACACTAAAATTGTTCTTCTTATTTTATTGCAAATGATAAATATACCTTGCTTCACAAGGAAACAGTCTCACTATATTCACTGGGATTAAATACATGCATCTTTAAGCTAGTCTTTGTTCTAGAGAATGGCTTCTGCTTCTTCCAGTGTCTTTCAGAAAGAAAAAGGACATGTATGCTAGTTCATTTGCAAAACTATCTGTGATAGAGTACAAGGCTGCGAGAACTTAAAGCTTGTGAAGAGGGTGATATAAATATGAATGGGCGTCACTAGATGTCACTATTGCAAACAGGCTTGTGCTCCCGTTTATCCAAAAATAGCAGGGCATGCAGCTTGGGGAAATTCTTTTTCAAAAGTGCTTGCTGGCGGGTGTCTTCCTCTGTATTTGGAAAATAAAGTGCGAATTTTAATGGTAATGATGTTAAACACTGTTTATCAGTAAAGTGATAAACAGTTGATGAAAATGTATTTAAATTCATGGTTTGCTTTTTACATAATGTGGGTGTAAAGGTCAGACAATCCAAAATTAACAGCCATACATAGGCAGGATTATTGGTAAGAACTGTTAAACACTGCCAGGTAACACTGTGGTCAGAAAAGGAAAAAGGAAGGTGTATTTATGAGATGCAATATTTTCAAAAGTTTTGAACAACATCTGACTGAACCTTTATGATTTCAGTTTGAGTTGGAAGTTGCCTTTCTCTTGTGGGGAATAAGAGTTCATCAGTGTGTTCTCCTGAGAGGTCACAGCCATTCTTTTGGAGAGGAGATCGAACTCTCAGATATGAAATTTCAGGGCTCTGTGTTATTTGTGGTTTAATACTTGAGGGTCGGGACTAAGAAGCACGCCTCTGAGATTTGTATCTTGATTTTGCAATCAACTCTTTTTTGTGGACTTCAACAAGTCACTTATCTCCCTGTTTCAATTTCCTCATCCTCAGAGAAAGAATTAAGGAAAGGAGACATGACAGGATGTGAACGAAGAGAGTCTGAAAATCAAAAGTCTGGGTTTTTTCTGTTGTTGTTGGTGGTCTTTTTTTATTCGTTTAGGGGTTTTTGCTTGTTTTGGGGGTTTTTTGGAGGGTTTTTTGTGGATTTTTTGGTTTGTTTGTTTTGGGTTTCTTTTTTTCTTCTTCTTCTGGGCATGTTGGGGTTTTTTTTGTTCTATTTTTAATGCAATCAGCATTCAAAGTGAATGATGTGACGAAGAATAATTTTAGGGTGTCACCTGTTAGAAATTTGTGACATATACTAGCTAGGAAATATTCAAATCATTAAAGCATGAGAATGGTTCTGAAATTCATGTTGCATAATTCAGGAATCAACACAGCAGAGTGTTAGTAAACAATACATTTTCCCCAAAGAGATCTTTAAAACTCAGTACTACAAGTCATTGCAACTAGGAAATATGACTGAATTTAGTTAAGAATAGAGCATCTTGAAAAACTGTGCCATGAAGTGTTGGATATTTTACTTTCCTAAAGCAAAGATATTCTTATTAGTTTGAAAAGGAACCATAAAATATACATTATTCTACTACATTTATTTTTATCATGTTTAGACTCAAATTTTACTTTGAGAATGATGGTAATGGAAGAAATTCTACAGAACAGAAAATTAGGCATACCTATTCACTAAGATAATGCTAAATACAGCTAAACAACAAGTATCTTTTAGGACAAGAGAATGATCATAAAAAATCATAAAAGTGTTAACAGTTTTGATATGCATGTAATTATAAAGATACTTCAAGAAGAAAATGAAAAATTAAATATCGAGGCAAAAAGACAATTCAGTGCAGCCGAAAAGAGGCCAAAGGTTTAACCATGTTGTTTATTTCTTCTTTTCTGGAAGTAATTTAAAACATTTGAAATTGTTTCTAATTATGAAATAATCACACTAGTTCATTCCTAAAAACTACAGTCAGTCTAGAGGAAGAATTAGAAACAATTTAATTAATGTACTCCAAATAGTCAGGTTTAACTGTGTCTCATTAAAGAACCTCCTTCATCCCTGGCTTCTGGAAAATCAGTGTTTCCACTTACATGTCCAGAGCTAGTGCTAAAATAAGAGGCAATTAGGGGAACAGTAAACTATTGTTTACATCAAATTAAAGAAGTTTTATGATGCAGAAACTACAGGATAAAGTGATTCTGCACATAAAACAACAGAATGAATGAATTTAAGCAGAACACCACCACAGCATCAGCTTCCAATGAGATATACAGCAGAGCAGCATTAATTAGCTGATTCTATTAACTGACTTAGGCAAATGAGTTTGCCTTTCTTCATTTCAGTTGCTTCAAGTAGTAAACACATATTATGATTCCTTTGCCGTGACTGATGTGATGCCAACCTGGACTATGTAGGGATAAAAATATTAATGAGAATGTCAAGTATTGGATTACTTTATGGAGCTCCTCAGATTTGGAGAATTTCTAATGGAAGATGTTTGCGTTTAATTCCCATATTAAATCTTGGATAATTTGTGCAAATTTCAGAACAAGCACATATGAACATATGGTGATTTAAATCACAGCAGAAGGTCCTGATAGGAGTAGGTGTTCCATAACTGAAGGGATGTGTTCTGTTAGTTTAAAATGGTTTTTATGGAATTTCTAATGAGAAGACATAAGAGATTGCAGTTATTTCCCACATGGAAGACACAGACTACTAGCCACCTCTGTCTCCTGCTTTATCATCAAAACTAGATCAGGAAGAGCTGACATCTTCCTGCACAGCTGGAGCTACAAATTAGGCAGTAAATCCTCAAGACTACATTTTTCCCCATCACTGTTCAACCAAGAGCTTTGTGACAACAGTTTGCCAGAAAACAAGGACTTTGCATATACAAGCAGCAATAAATAAAGCAATATATATGTACATATACATTCAAGAACTACATAGGTAATAAAATAGCGAAAGATCTGTCTTTTGAACTGCCATGTAAAACCTGGGCTGAAACACCCAGTAAGAAGAATCACTTGATTTTTCAAACCACAGAGATTATAACCCTGGAACAATTAATCCCTTCCACCAGCTCTTGAAGTACAAACTGCAATGCTGCAACGGGCACAGCTGGTTAGGGATACATGAGGTAACATTTTACTTAGCTCATTCTGTCCACCAAAAACATAAGAAATACCATATGTATATTCCCTACCTACTTCAATACGTGCCTTAACACTGACAGCTCCTTTTTATTTTATAAATTTTTATTTTCCTGTATAAATTTCAATATGCATATAACAATAATAATAATATAAAATTTAATAATTTAATATAATCAATATAATGATAATTATATTTAATAATATTATAATATAAACATTATATTATTTTATTATAAATAATATAAAATATATTAAGTAATATTAAAAAGCCTCTAATTCTGCATTCTGAAGACTCTAAAATGCATGTATACTATCTGCATGGTCTCAAATTAATAAAAATCAAAAGAAGGCCTGCAACATTCCAGGGAAAAAAATCCATGAGCTTCAATACAAGAAGTGGTTGAGCTGTCTTTGACAGTGGATTCATAGCCTTCAAATCAAAGTAATAATTTTGAGTAAGTCATATTCATTTAAAATTGTCTGGTTTAAATTGGATTCCTTTCAGCAAGTTTGAGAGAAATGATGATATCTTTCTTTTGTCCTCAGTTCCCCTTAAATTTCATACACAGAATGTACAGCTCTCACCCTCCGATTCAAGAAGCTCTAGTGTCCATTCTTGCTTCTCCTGTATTACAAATCTGATCATTTTTTAGCAATTAAAAGTTCTATTTCTTCTCTTGCAATGAAGTAATATCAAAGCAATTAAGGAATAAACTGCGTATTGGTAATTTTTTTTTTCATCCATTTAGGCATCTTAGCTACAACCTTAGTCTTAAGGCAAGTGTCAAAGCAGAACCTAGAAGAACATTAGATAAATATCAAGAATCTGAGACCTGAATGTTCACTGATTACTATACAAGAGAAAATCAACAAGCAATCATGAGACAACATAACTATTTTAATTCAGCATACAAGGAGAAACATCCAATTTAAATCTCACAGGTAAGAATGAAATGCAACTGTGTTTAGCTACAAACACTATCAAACTTGGTTTCTGTTTATTTGTACTTCTGGTGCACTGAAGCAGGAAAACTTAGTGCTTTTAGGTATTATACTTGCAAGATTAACGTCTCTGCTTTTAGACACCATATGTTCCTTATTCAGCAAAAAACACACTGCAAGATGTTTTCCCCAAAATTGTTAGAGGTAAACACCAGACATACACATATACTGGTGAAAAAAAGGGTATTTCATGGGAAGTAGGTCCCATACATGGATGAAAGTCCCATACATGGATGGATTCACTTCAGTTTTATTCACTGTATACATATTCACTTCCACTTTTGCACATTGATTCCCAGGAATGCATCTTATATTTTAAATAAATGGCCAGTTGGACAGTACTATGCAATTATTACATTGGAAAATATGTATTTTTGTAATATAAAAAACATGTCTTATAAGACACACATTCTCTTGAGTCACTAACATTCCTTTAACTCACAGTGACAAACTTTAAGCAATCACCCAGCTAAGTACACGGAACATGTAACCTTGAAACACCGCAGAGGTAAATAAAAACCCAGCACTGTAGTCCTTTGGGTGACATGTTCAACGGCTTAGCATGCTTGTATCAAACAAAGCTTTATCAAATAAAGCTTACAAAGTTTTATCCAGATGCCTCTGCAATTGCCTTTTCCTTCTTTTTGTAGTTAAACTGACTCAACAGAGAAACAAAACACCAGTTAAATCTGGGATCTACTCTGCAATATACCATGTCCAGCAATCATCTCAACTTTGTCTTTTCATTCCAGCATTTTACATGTGATGCATAGTGATACTTAATACCTTGAATGTATTTAGACATATATGATTGGACTGGTAAAATGAAAATACTTTGCAACGGTACAGAATTTCTTCTCTATTACCACAGCAATGGCTTAATTTGCCTCACAAAAGGAAAGGCTTCCCTACATTTTTTATTTCCAAATTCTACTCAAATTAAAAATACTTATTTGAACAAAGTACAATTGTCACTTTTGAGTAGAAAACACTAGTTAATGTCTATATAGGATAGATTCCATCTCCATTATTAGTTGTGCTTGCATACTGGTCTTATCACAACATATTAGTTGTCAGAGCTTGAAACTAAAATACAGTTATTATGATGGTGGAGGAGAGGCTAGACATGAGCTGACAATCTGCACTTATAACCCCAAATCCCAGCTTTATCCTGGGCTGCATCCAAAGCAGTGTGGGCTGCAGGGCAAGGTAGGGGATTCTTCACTCTGGTGTGACCTCACCTGCAGTGCTGCATCCAGTTGTGTGGTCCCCAGCACAGGAAGAACATGGACCTGTTGGAGTGAGGTCCAGAAGAGGCCACCAAGTTGATCAGAGGGATGAAGCACCTCTCCTATGAGGAAAAGCTGAGGAAGTTAGGATTGTTCATCCTGGAAAGGAGAAGGCTTTGGGGTGACCTAACTGCAGTCTTCCAGTACCTGAAGGGAGCCTACAAGAAAGACAGAGAGGGACTTTTTTTCAAGAGCACGTAGTGATAGGACAAGGGGGAGTGAATTCAGACTAAAAAAAAAAGATTAAGTATTAGGAGGAAGTTCTTCACTGTGAGAGTGGTAAGGTAGTTGAACAGTTGGCCAAGAGAAGTTGTGGATGTCCCAGCCTGGGAAATGTTCAAAGTCAGGTTGGATAGGGTTCTGAGCAACCTGGTCTAGGGAAAGGTGTTTCTGCCCATGGTAGGAGGTTGGAACTAGCTGATCTTTATGGTTGCTTCCAACACAAACCATTCTATGGTTCTGTGATTATTAAACAAGCATTTTTGATGTCTCACCTACAAATGCATTCCCTAACTTAGAACACTTTAAAATGGGGCTTATATGGATGCTGAAGAAAGCTGAACTAAGCTAAATTCCCTTAAGGTAGATTATTTCTGAAAAGCATCACTTAAAGAGCCGGGAACTTTATTCGCAAGCATTGATAGTACCTGAAATTATTATAGTTCTTAAAAGAGCAGTAGAGGAGAGAAGACTAAAGATGGTCTTTCTTATTTCTTTTTTACAGCTGAGTAGCAAGGAGTTTTGTCTGGCATTCAGTAAAATACATTGATGAGATATTAAAAATAAAATAGAAAAAAACTATAGCAATAAAAACAAAGCAAGATGTTTAAATGAACTCTCCTAGAGTATTTGTACTTCTAGCAGCAGCAGTTGGAAGAAGAAGAAGCAGTGCTAAACATTGCTTTCTTCAGATGCATTTCTATACAGTGAGGACACTCCTGAGGAAGCTTTAGAAGACTTTGCCATGAAAATAGAAATTTCTTCATATGAAAGTGGACTCCTCAGCACATAGCAAGTATCAATTGTATGAACCCTAACTGGAAATTTTGCATTCATATTCTTCTGGGAGTGAGAGGAGTTGGCTATTAGGAAATATATATACAGGAAATATAGTTTACCAAACCCAGAGTGTAGAAAACAATTGTATCAGAACCCTTCTGGCTTTGGGGGCATTTTCTGAATTGAAAACTACAGCAAGATTGACACTTCCATCATTATTTGATATAAAACTTATAAATGGAAATCCTCTGCCTTTTTCACTTGGCAGTGGGTTCCATGGCAATCATTCAAAATATAATAAAACCCCTTGCACCGCTTGATATTTCATGTGTTTGACAGAATACAGCTCTTGAGGAATTAGGTCCTGAGTCTCCTATTTTAAAGGTTTTTCAGAAGTTAATCAAAAACATGACCTAGCAGATTAAAACCCATTCTAAATGCATACATAATAAGCAATGTCGCAATGCTGAATATGCATTATCAAAATTGTAAGGTCTTTGGGAAATCCTTTAAGAAGGTAAAAGTATTTCTTTGTTTCCCAAGGCCAAAATGTAAGCCACAACTCTGGCAAAATCATGACATGGCTCAACTGAAGTGACTAAAATTACTTGTATGTTTGTCAAAAGTAAAGTTTAAAAATACAAAAGTAAATTTTAAAGTAATAAATGTTTCTAATTTAATATTAAAAATCTCATCTTATTTCCAACTTGAAAAATTCAAAGCACATGTGCTGGACTTTGGCAGATCACATGAAGAAATATTTTGAAATGAATTTTTTGTAAGCAGTTCCCTCCATTATTCACTCATTTATGTGGGAAAGATCAAGAGCAGTAATATTTAGAAATCCACATCTACACAATAGTTTTGTTAAAATATTTAACATGAATGAGCACATAATTTTGTATGGCAAAGACTGATACAACAACCTGCAACTGCTCATGTCAAAGTACTGTGCAATGTCTTGAAAGAAATCATTAAGTTGTAAATGGGAAATTTTGCTCTTTTTTTTTTTTTTAAATCTAAATATGTACATTTCAATTCATTCAGTACCACTCTGCTGTGTAAGGTAAATGAGAGCCACATACACATACACACACATACACACAGATATACACTCAAGAGACCCTAATAAGTGTTTTCTAGCTCATCAATTATCTTGGATAATAAGCTTTATTCCTTTTGTATTCATCTCATTCATATGCTAAACGTATTAATTTTCTGAGAATTTCTAGTCTTGGCCTGTTAAGTTTCTAAAAACTGTCTGAAAATTGTGTTGGCATTGAAGCAGCCAAATCAACAAAAATTCTTAGTGAAGTAGGAACATTAGCAAAAACTGCACCTGATTTCAGATTTTGTGGTTTATATCAATCACACCATACTTGACCTCTGATCTGTATATCTTCAAAGAATGCAGTATATCACTGACCCAAAAAAGAGACAATTGCAAGTTTGCCTGAAAAGTTCTGACAGTCGATGAAACAAACAAAAAAGAGCTGTGCTAATATATATGTGAAATAGTGAATTTCAGTTTCTTTCAGGCATTTTTTCTTGTTGATAATCCCTAGCACTCTAATTGCATTTGCGTTTGCATGGCAAAGACAAACAAACTACCTGCTCCAGACTAGTTGAGCATAACAAAAACAATTATATATCTATAATTCATGATTTCTTTTTCTATTTTTCCCCGTTATATGTAAACTATCATAAACAAAGTAGGTTCTAGGTTTGCCTATGCTGGCATGTCAAATTACAGCCTTTGTGAGAGCCTCAAGTCTAGAAGGAGCTTGAATGAAAATTGGACTTTTATACCAGAGTTGCAGAAGTACCTGTAGCATGGGAGCTCACCTTATTCTACAGTCTTTTGTCCTAAAGTAAATATATTTGCTGTCAACCAAAAGTGATTTTTTTTTTGGTCTTTATGGCCCGATAAGCATGTCTAATGGAGGAAGAAGAAATCCAGACAGTTAATCCCAGGTAATGCTCCAAGGATATGCTAAAGTAGGACGTGCTGATGTAGAGATTAATACCCAGCTAAGCTCTCATCCCACTGGTGTATCCCATTCTTAAACCCAACACAGAGTTCTTTAAGATTATTTATGCTGTTTTCTATGCCTATAAACCAGTGTTTTATCCATTTTAATGATCCATAATGCACTTACTCACAACACTTGAGACTGAGGCATCTGCAATTGTCTACAGGATAATGAGGTATCAGTTGGGTCAGACAGAGATGGTGTAAGTCCATTACAGCAAAAAGTATGAAGTGAAATGAAAAAAGTGAGTTTAAAGACAGAGTGCTTGACCCACAGGAAGGAGGCTGCCATTGCTACATTGTGGAGTGGAATTATCAAAGGCACAGTAGAAAAATGGTTGGGGGTGAAGAGACCAAATGGAGCACAGAGGAAAGAAGACTGGGCAGAGCAAAAGTGCATTAACAGAAATTAGATGCACTGAGGAACAGCATCTGAGTTTAAAGATGAGAACGAAGGTTGGCATTTCACATATAAGAACAAAGGTGAAGTCAGTGAAGAGCTTCCAGGGCGGGCAATGACACACTAGATAGAGGAGTGGAATACTTTAAAAGAGGAAGAGGATAGAGGGGGAAGTAGGTTATTTACATCATCTGTGGAAACCCTAGGCCAGGACTGCAGTCCTTTCAAACACTTGTTGAATCTAAAGCTGTTTCATCCAAGGGAGAGAATTTCAGGATTTAAATAGAAGGATGCAGTGCTGGATTTTGGACATAGGGCTATGCATCCATTTCACAACCACATGTGCTCAGGTGGTGCAGGAAAGAAGTCTTAGTCCACCAGCAGAAAGAAGGAATTGTAAATTGCCAAGAAATGGAGGATGTCCTGTGAGCTACATGGAGGTGCAAGATAAAAGTGTCGCCAACCCAGATATTTATTTATTTTCAGATAAAAAGGTCCTTAACAGTACCATAAACCAAAATCAGTAGTGATGTCAGAGCATCCTTTTAAAGACAAGGAATCTTAGTATTCTCTCAGAAAAATTTGAACATTTAACACATCTCGCCTGTGCTCAAGAATGAAGGCTTTCCACTGTACACCAACATGAACCAGTTATCATTTGCAAGAAGACTCACCTTGCGTGATTTTTCATACAATTAAAATGTGGAGTGCTTCCAAGCACTCCACTGAACTTGGCATGTCCATTGCTAAACAGAATTTCTTACCATTAATATAACTATTCTCTGTGCAGAATGAGGATAACACCCATGTAGAAACTGTGATGTTAATACCAAGTCATCTTATTGTCAGATAATAAAAATTATATTTATATAACACTTAGCAATGTAGCTTGAAGTGGAAGTTATGCAAACATGGTTTCATGTTTGTGGATGCCTTATGCACCCACTTACAGTCTTTTTTGAATGCCACTGTTGGGTTGCAAAGTGTATGTTTAGTGCATTTCATTGTGTTCCTGCAGGGTTTGGAGTATTGAAAGGATTCTAATAATTGGCAAACTTTTGAAGAATGGGGACTCTTGAGGATGCATCAAGAGTGAAAGACACATAGCCTGTCTCCTGAAACAACCATTAAATAAATTAGAACATTATCACTGTCCCTTCCCTCCAATACATGCACTGTGGAACTGTTGCAAGCTTTGTCCTATGCAGCTAAAGAGGCTCGTATAAAGGCACATTACTGATAAAAGGAAAGGCATGCATTTCTAAAGGATGGACATCTCCATAAGCTGGATACTAATCTTGCCACATGAAAGAAAATCTCTTTTACAATTAGCAACCTTCCTATAGTTGTAAACAGAAAAACGTTCTGCTAATCATCCTCTCAGGGGCCCCATTGAAAAATATTCCTCTACACATTTGGACTTTTTTTTTTTTACCGCTCATGTTTATAACTCCACATCACATCTCCAATTCTTAATACAGTCATTTATATGCAGTGAAAATCTGGAAGTGGCTGATAGCCACTAAACAGAATCTCATTTGGGACTAACAGCTTTGGGTGATGGCATCTAAGGCAGTGGGCCAAAGGTAAAAAAAAAGGATGAGGGACAAGGGGGGGGAGGGAATGTGTTGAACACGACCATTCATCTCATATAAAAGGCAATCGATTGCCATGCAACTCAATAGAACTGCTGATTTGGAATTCATTCAGATACAGAGCTCTGAACAGAATACTTGAATGAGTAAACAATTTGCTTTTGTTAAAGACACATGAGTTCTCTCATCATCTGACATTAAAAAACAATAGACAGTAAATATTCTGAGTTCAGGTTAATTACAAAAGAAACATATCCAGTTTTAGAAAATACTCTAAAAAATTATAATTTAATATTGAACTGGAAAGTGTGCTCAGTTAGTGTTAGACATCTTTGAAAGTTTCTGAATAATTCCTTTTACAGATGGTTGACCCTAAAAATTTAAGGGTAGATATGGACACCTGTAAAATAACAGAAAATGATAGCAACAGGTGGAAAAATGTATATTTTTAAAATTATGCATATTTAATAACTATATGGATCTTTGTTTACAGTCTAGTAAGAAATAGTAGTAAAGGAAAATAGGCTTTTGTTCTTTATAATAAGAATAACCCAATTAAAGTGCATACATTGCTCTAACTAAAACTTATCTAAACAGGCAAGGGAGGTTTAAATTGCTCTTTCAAGATAACCAGATAGAAACAACCTGAAGACCATTTTAACAAAACCATACAGAAAACAATAAAATATATTTGTATCTGTCAAAGGAATAGAAGAAAACCAGGCTCTGGGACAAAAGCAAGTAACTTTGTTTTGCAATACATTGTTTGCTTAAACTCAATTGCTATTTATGAATAGAATTTTGTTCAAGAAAGGAACCAAGTATATGATTTATCCAAACATTCATAACCTGTTACCTGATAAACTCATATGTTTTTACGTCTTATGTTAAATGTTAGCACCACACTCAATACTACTTGGCTGCAAACAAAAACATCATCATTTCCACTTCTGAGCACTGGAAAATTGTCCCCTTTTGAGAGCATGAGTATGTGGACTGGTGTTGAAATTTTGAATCTTAAGTAGTCTCAGAAAGAACTAAAAGCTCCCTTCTCATTTTATGCTAAACCAATGGAAATAAAGACCAGAGCTAAGTCTCTTGTCTAAAGATAAAGACAAGTCAAGATGTTAAGAATGTTATGCTGAAGGAACTGGATTCACAAGATAAAACAAATGGCTAGAAAAATTACACTCTGTGTGTATTATTGTAGGTTGCTAATATTCATATCAAATCTTGGGGTTTGAGTTAATTTGTTTTTGTAAACATCACCTCCATGATTTTCTAGTATGGAGACTCTTTCTGAACTGTGAATTTTGGAACTAATATTGCAAAAAGCTTTGGAGATGCATGGAGCTCTGGTTCTGGATTATTTTCAAAAAACTCTCTGGAAAAAACCACCAACATTGACAATGATTCTATAGAAGTGTTTCATCAATAAATATATGCTTAATATAAGAAGAAATATGTCAAAAGGCCTTGTTGAACTGTGGTTGCTGAAAGCCAATAACACTTTACTCTTAATTGCAATCTTAATTTTGCTCAACATCAGTAGAGATTAAAGTGTCCAAAGATGTCTTTTCTGGGCCTTATAGACTAATGTTACCGCCACAGATCTCCACATGAATCAGGATTTCTGTGGATTTCTCTTGGCCTGCCTAAAGATTTATTTTGGCTTTCTTTAGCTTCGTGCAATTGTGCAGTGCCATGCGTATTGTAATTAGCACTTTGTATCCAAGAGAGAGCCACAATGCCAGAGCAAGCACACCGTGTCAGTTTAGCTGTCCATTACCCTACCAAAAACATAGAGAGGAACGTCTAGTTTTTTCTCCAAAATATTGGAGAATAGTTTTTCTAACATTTACAAATTTCTTTCTATGACCTCTGTCAAACATACATTAATTAATAGCATGTTAAATGTGGATGTCTTACCTTCTATTGTTCTTAGAATTCCAGTCATCATTTCAAATCAACCACATGCTGAATTAATTAATTGTTCTTACTTAAGATTGTAAGTGAGGGAAAAAATACGATTGCTCATAAAAGAATAAAATTTCCATTTGGCACAAAACACAGACTTTCAAAATGTGTATCTATATTTCTGATTTGCACAATCAAATAATGACAGCACAATATGTAATGCCTTAATGGAATGAAAAAAAATAAAATTTCTTTTATCTTACTGATAAGAAGAAACCTAAATTATAATGCAACTTTTAAATTAATTCAAAATTTACAGAGCCGTTTCAGTCTTTAGTTGTGAGAGATGTCTCCAAAATAGATATAATCTTTGACTGGTGTGGTTTGTGCAAGATTCCATGAAAATCCTAAACCAGAATCAAATGCAGGCATTTGAAAGGCTTTGAATGTATCATATCTGAAGAGTAAGTCTTAGTCAAGTCTTCAATAATTGAAAAAATCTGTGAACTATAATATCTAGATAACTTGGTTTATTATTGTCCTGACAGGGACTGGATTTGATCTACCCATGTAACCTACTTGTGCTGTAAACCCATGTAACCTATATGTTTTTGACTGTGGTCTTGTATCTAGAAATTAATATGCAGGACTAGTCCAACTGTTGTGCTTCACACCTCAAGAACTTGAGCTACCAGCTGTTAAAAATAATTTTCTTTCAATATTTCTAACTGCATTAGCCTGAAGAAAGCCTATGACTTATATGTTTATCTTTTATTTGCAGGGTTTTTTTTTGTTTTGCACAGCTGTGTAACCTGATAAACTCATGTTTTTACATCTTAGGTTAAATGCTAGAACCTCACTCAATGTTACTTGGCTGAAAACATAAAATTTCCACTTCTTAGCACTGGAAAATTATCACCTTTTGAGAGCATGAGTAGGTGAACTGGGACCAAATTTTGATTCTTAGGTACTGTCAGAAAGCACTTAACACTCCGTCCTCATTTGGTGCTAAACCAAGTCTACAAAACCAAAAACTAGACAATTCCATTTACTAAGTAAAATATTTCTACATCTAGCATCAACTGAAGTGATTCTAAGTTCATAAACTAAATTTGCAGCCATAGGATGCTCTTACTAATTTTTCCAAGCTGAGGAACCCTTGAGAGTAAAGGATTAAGTCTGTGTATTTTTACATACTGAGGAGAAAGGCTGAGAAATTCCCTTCAGCAGAGCACTGAGGTAGTTTGTGTAAGCTCTTGCTATACTAAGTCTCCTATTTTTCTAAAGGGCATCTAATTATTAGTCATCCTTGAAATATTCTCCCCAGTATTGACCTGCCAAACTGTTATCTTCTTGGAGGGAGAAGGAGGGAAAGGGGGTGTATTTTCTGAAAGTCTGTTTACATAATCTTAGAAAAGCAAAGAAGCAGAGAAAGGATTTGCCTGCTCTCCAGCTGACCTTGAAGTCTGTAGGGCAAACCACAAAAGTTATGTAACAATTAAAACGGACAAGAGGAAAGGAAGCAAATTCTCTAGAATCCCCAAATATAGAAATGCTGTACATGATTAAGGCACCATTGTTTTCAATCTGCCTTGTGCATTTCATGAGACCAATCTTGGTTTAATAACTGTGGTTAAAAAAATCTTAGCCATTAATTTAAAAAAAAACCCAATACTATATAAAATAAATATACAAAAATATTTTATGCAAATCCAATGGGACATAAAATAATTTTACAACACAGATGTTGGAAATTGAGTGGCAATAAAACTAATTTCTTAAATTTTAGCTTTCACAAATTAGGTAAAAGAGTTTGATATTCAGTTTAAGAAAATCCTATCTTCCAATCACATTTGATTTTTTTTATTTGTAATGATAATATATTATGAAAATAATCAGTAATAAAAAATAGACAGTAGGATATTACAATCTTCATAATTTTGGAGCAACTTGAAGTTATTTGAGTATTATACTGAGATCATTCAATAAAAATGCTGATCTGGCAGAGGGTATAAATGGTGATCTGAAGAGACTGTCACTATATTGTAGCAATTAAGGAGACAGTAGAACCAGCTCCCAAGCATTCTACCCAACAAATTAACTATTAGAAAGAAAAAGCCCAATGTTTTTGTCCTTTTAGAATTTCAAAATGCATTATTCTCCACACTAATCCAAGCTGAAGAGGCTGAGAGAAATATTAGTAGAGAATTTTCACAGAAGTGGTCTAAGACAACAGTGATTTCTTTCATAGTAACCTGTAGAAATTCCTCCTCCCTTCCTTAAAGGAAACTGGAAAAAGCAGCCTCAACAGATCACTGGATTTTATCATTAATTTAGACCTCATATGGGAATAACTGCACTGAGTGCACACTCTTTAAAGGCAGAACGAGATGAACTCAGGATTGACAAAATGAGCCAAATAAATTAAAAGATTAAAGAGTGGCTGTTGGCATAAGATAAAAAAGTAGGTAGCTGATGAATAGGAAGACACTTCTCTGAATATAAAATGTTCTATGAATTACACAGGACATTTGAAATACAAAGTTTTAGGCGAGAAAAAGAAATAAGTAAAGCTAGGTGGCGACATGCTACAGCTGTGAAACATTATTTTCTAACTTACAACTTCAGAGTGATTTACCTGTCAGGCATCACATCTCCAGTGATATGACCTTGACCTGTCAGTGTGGATGCATTAAAATGCTCTGTCTGGCCTTTAACACTAATAATGATCACAGGGTACAGCATAAAGTATTCTTCAGAATGCAGAAAGAACAAGGGTAAAAGAGAAAGAATGACATAAAATGCTTCACATCACAGTTATAGCCCTGAACCTTTTGTCTGACAAAGGTCAGAGAGGGTAAAGAAGACAGATATTCAAGAAATAAAGGTATGTCTTGTTTTCTTCCAACAATATAAAGGCATTTACTATAAGAAAGAAACTTTGTTGGCATAGAGAACACAAACTAAGCACTCCACATACTTTCTTAATGCTCCTAGAGGAGTGAAACTTGAAAGTGCAAATTGTAATGACCGTAGTCAAAGGCAGAACAGAAGAAATGTAAAGAGATTATTGTAAGTAAAATTTTTACATTCTGCATTCAATTTTGGCTGCATAGATCTTGGCACATAGGATTCATGTGATGTCTATGACATGAATTCCTCTTTGACACAAAAAGAGATAGGAGAAAAAAAATTAAAACCCACCAATTTACAACTCTCTTACAGGAAGAGGAATACCACTGTTAGTAAAAAAGAAAAGTAGGAATGCTTTTTAAAGCATTTCCATTACGAAAATATATTTCAGAGCTATTACACTAGGCAGAGTAATTACCCTGGCACTTTGTGGATTGATAGTTTTGCACATGTTCTGGCCAAGACTGTCATACTTTCTTAGTGCCATTTCAGCATATGATAAAGACTGATTTCTCAATTGATCCAACTTTCTGTCTATAGGAATCTCACAGAGAAAGGAATCACATGGTGTGGAAATAAAACATAGCATGTGTCCTGCGAGCCTGTTAGCAGATAGAGCCACTCCTGAAAACATATCTCACTGACAGCCTTGCAGACCAGATTCAGCATTCTACTGTCAATGTCCAAAATACCCATATTCCTGTTAGCAACTATCAGTGTAGGCTAATTGGGTGAGCCTCAGCCAGGAGCCCTTTAGAACTAGGCAACAGTTTTCAGCAGAAGGCTCTCAGGAATCATGAAGATTTAACCAACTTTGGGAATATCTTGCAATTTTTCTGATCTGTGAATAGAAAAATAGAAGGAGACAAACCACAGGAAGTTCAAATGTGTACTTTTATGTTTTCCAAACAAAAAAGTTTGAATTTTAAACTGAGTTCTATCAGATGTACTACAAAACAACCTTCCCATCAAAAAGATAAAAAAAAAAGGAAGGTCCATCTCTCTTTTGCCATCGTCTCAAATATTAATATGTACTGTTATTCAGTAGTATTTCTCATCCCTTCAAAACATCATTGTATTTGTATTCCTCATAGGAATATTCTGTTTGGATGTTCCAAGTCTCTTTTTTACAGGTGGTGGAACAGGTCACTAAGGAGCAATTTTTAGTGAGGTCATCGACAGTGAGCTCTATCAAGAAAGCTGAAGGAAAGCATTTGACCAAATAAACAGCATCTCAGAGCAGCCAACTGCCTCCTTAGCCAACATTATAACTTATATTCCTTGTTAACATAAGTTATTCCAGGCTGAAAAAGCCCACCTGTGTCTCAGCTTCAGACAGTACTCAGCTTATGGTTCCTATGAGGAAGATCATCACATCACAGATAATGCTTTCCTGATCCTATTCTTCCAAATAGTGGCAGAAAAATGTTCTGGAAATTGGTCAGGATCATAGGCAGAACAAGGCTGCTGTCTCTTCTTCCTCCAGCTTTCACCTTCTCCTGACACTCAGAACTAAATGACATCCTACATCTGAATTCACTGATTGTTTCCACAGGCTTTTCTTTAAAAACCCTCAGAAAACCCATTTGTCTCTCTAGAGCCCTAGCTCTTCCAGCATCTCTTCATAAGACTCCACTTACTGTGTCTGCTGCTGGGTGTTCTTGTGCTATCCATGTTTAAGTGGAAGCAAAAAAAATTGAAAACATATATCTGCAGCCACTACTTTACTTGCTAAAGCAAGAAGTATCTAAGTTACAGCATTGCTTTATATTTCACAATCAGAGTAATCAGAGTATATAAGAAAGGATGGGGCTCCTGCTGATATGGAATAGCAACTGCTTTCTCTAAAATCAAGCAGTAAGAGGTTGCCTTTACTTTCAAGGAGCTGGAAGATAGTGCATTCACTTTATTATAATAACCTATTGTATCAACCAATATTGAAACCAATCTTGAACACCTTCTAGAGGAGCACGATACCTCAAGCTCTAAGACCAGAAAAGTGTTCAAAACAAATGATTAATATTTTTTGTTAGGTATGAGTTTTGTGCACAACATGAAAATTTATAAGGCTAGACAGAATGTGCACATGGACAAAAATAAATAGATTTTTTAGCCCAGCAGAAGCTCAGATGGAAGGCACAGCTCTATTCCTATTCTGAAGATTGTGATGTCATTTTGTGAAGACTATTTAATATAAAATGCAGAAACTATTTTCAGAGGGGGAACTGGAATTTGGGTTTCTCCTGAACCAAGTCTGAACTACTCAAACTCCAAGTTATATTGTTATACTTCCTTCTCTACTTTATGAATCTTACCTTTTTTTTACTATTGACAAGGTTTCAGTATTTTGCCTAAGCCCTCCCATTCACACATGATAGCCTTGTATCTTTCTCAAATTACTGTCTCAGTCTGTGTGCTGGAAAAATTAGGTACTGCATTCCCTAAGTGCAGGATCTTAAATGTCTGTCTGGATCTAGCTTCTAGGGGAATGCCCTTAAGCATAAGCATACTCACAGTAACAGGAAAATGAAGGTCTGAGTTTTAGGCAAGCTCCAAAACACTACACATTGTTCATTGGCAACTTGCTAATAAGAAGGGGGTTTTATAAATTTGAAGCTGAGATAGGAACTGAAAAAGATTTACCTATTAGAACATGTTTTGTTTCCCAAAATTGCATTGAACACTCAGATGCACTAAAATAATATTGTGTAGTACGACATAATTCTTTGCTGGGAATTTCAGCACAGGGGGTGTTCTTCAGTGCAATGCTGCTCTTTGATATATCTGAGCAGTCATGTCCTCTTCATAACCTATTCCAGTGCTTCCACAAGAGATGGCTTCAATCCCACGTGTACATTCACCTTCACCACTGTGGTACGGCACGAAGAAGAAAATTGCAATCTGCAGCTATGCTGACAAACAACAGGGCAGATACTAACTAAGCACAGGAGGAGAAGAATAAATGAATGAGAAATTGTCTTGAGACTGTGACAATTTCTGTTTATTTCATTAACTTCGATTAGAAGGCAAATTTCAGAATGAACATTTTTGAAAAGATAATGAAGAGATAAAACACAAAACCTATCCTTTCAAATTAAGTGCTACAGAGTACCTTGGAAAGTTACACATTATTTCCAAGAAGTATAAAATTGCACATAAAATAACCAGTAGTCTCAAACAGATAGTTATTACCATAGGATTTTCCTAATGATATGAATATACACACATTTACATATCACTTCTTATAATGGCCTATTCAAAGGTACCACTACTTTGCAGAGGATGAATTTCCAACAAGTAATCAATTTCACATCTACACCTTAGGCTCCAAATGTTTTCTGAAAAAAATAGAAACACATCCTTTTTCAAAATGTGGTTTCAAATTATCATTCAATGAAGTTTTCCAGTCTTCATATTTCATTTGCGCATAGTTATGGTTGTTACTTTTGTTCATTGTTTTCCTCATACACGTGTAAGACCAGATGAAATAATGTGTGTTGAAAAAAAAATTATCTAAGAGAAAATTCATTAGTTGTAACTTAAATATATATATATTTTTTACACCATGGCTAAGTTACTTGGAGATAAATATGATTAATTCACGAGCAAAAAGTAAATATGAACTGAAGATATGAAGATTAGACCAGTTGTTCTACTGCGGTCAGCTGTGAAGAATCCAGGAATCACAAGGAAATAGTTTGAATCTTTGATTACCTTTATAAAACTAGTTTTCAAATAAAAGGATATATTATCAAGTTAAAGCACGAAACACCATAGAAGAGGTATTTATTTCAGCAAACTTGGCTGCACTAAGAATTAATCCTGAAAAATGGATGGATATCCTGATTCCTTCAATCCCTTAAAACCTTCCCACTTGTGAGTTGAATACTACTCCTTTTCTTCATTCTCTCTTACCAGATCAAAACCCTTGGAAATGCCAGAGGAACTGCATCAACAAACTATTGGATGAACACCGTGAAGATTAAAAGTTAATGATAATTAGTAAATGAAAATTGCTTTAGGGTAGACTAGCCTGAAATTTCCCAAAGTTATTCAGATGATCTGGCAAAATATGGTCAATTGCTCTTGAGCATATTGAAAGCTCTGGACCAAAATGCAACTAGACACAGCTTTAGTTATTTCTGTTGTGCTTGAAGAAAATTAGACATTTTAAAATGCTGATGAGGCCCTAGAAGATAAGAGACTGCTAAAATTAGGACCTCAACACATTCTCTAAAGATATTCTGAAACTTCTTATGTAAAACTTTATTTCTTAAGGAACAGCATACTAAAATGCAAGAAATCACAAACATTATCTACTCTGAATCAATGGCTGTATTTTTTCATTATTATTATTTTACTTGAAATATTCAATTTTAGCTCAATGAAAAGAGAAATTGTATCCTGACAGATTTTTTAAATTTATTTTTCTAGTTCTGAATAGAATGGATGAAAAAGCAGAATTAGAAAACTTTTCACTGAAAAGTAAAAAATGTCAATTCAAAATGTAAAAAAAAAAAAATCAGTTTGATGTTTTCTGAAATAAACAAAAAAGATTAAATATTCCTAGTCTGAATATTTACCACTGGATTATCTAAGATTTTATTTTCAGGTGACTAAAAAGGACATTTTAAAATTCTTGATTCAATATCTCTTGGGTCCCTTTACTTTCTTTGTGTCCTATGGAGTTGTGAGATCCAAGAACGGTTGCATCTTATTCTATTGCCCTGGATATTGATGTTGAATAGTGGATGCTGGTGAGATCCAATTTCCACCATGTAGTGCTGACATCGTATATGAGGGAGTAATTCCAAGATCAAATAATTTCTCTGGAACACAGAGGATCAAAAATCTATTCTGAGTATTACAGTTACCAAATGATTGTTGTCAGATCTTGTTGTCTGGATGCTTTTATATGTCTAACTACATTGTACTATAAAGTCCAAAATGGATCTGTATATTTTCCTAAGAAATGGTGGGCCAATTTTTGGGACTGACAAATCTACGTATTATTACAAAATAGTCAAGAAAACTTTTAATTATTTTTTTTGTGCATATGGCCTCAACATTATTACTGCATAGAAGACAATCTCCATTACAAGCTTACATACCCTTGAACAGTAGTCTTCATTCTTTAGTACTCATTGCAGATTTTATTAAGATTTCAGGAAAAAAAAATACCGCATCATCCAAATAAAAAGAATCTGAATTGCGTTATTTTTTTTTTGCTGAAAACAAAATTTGGCCAAGACAAGAAGGCAGAGTATGACATTAATGATATTCATGTGAGTAGAATCAATGCATCATGTTGTCATAAAACTGGCATTTTCATTTCTCACTCCCACAGACATAAAATAGCAGCATCCAATATGCTGTCAAGGTACTGCACACCAGTGGTAAAATGCATTCAAACTTTCAGATGTGTAAAACAGATGACTGTTTCAGAGTGTCTTAGGAATTTCTAAAAGTAGACAGAAACATTTAAACTATATTAGAAAAATTATGCTTGAAGAAATTACATAGATCACAGAATCACAGAATCTAGTAGGTTGAATCTAGGAGGTTGGAAAAGATCTTTGAGATCATCAAGTCTGGCCTATGACTGAACATCACTTTGTCAAACAGATCATGGTTCTAAGTGCTGTATCAAATATTTTTTTTAAAACCCCAGGTACAGTGGCTCCACCACCTCCCTCATCAGCCCATTCCAATTCCCAGCCACCCTTAGGAAGAACTTCTTCCTAATGTCTGGACTAAACCTTCTCTGGCACAGCTTAAGACTGTGTAATTTTGTCCTGGCAATGGTTGCCTGGGAAAAGAGACCAAACCTCTCCTGTCTACAATCTCCTTTCAGGCAGCTGGAGAGAGTGATAAGGTCTCCTCTGAGCCTCCTCCAGGTTAAAAACCCCCAGCTCCCTCAGCCAGTCCTCACAGGATGTGTGCTCCAGACCCTTCACCAGCCTTGCTGCCCTTGTCTGGACACTCTCCAGCATCTCAACATCCTTCCTAAATTGGAGGTCCCAGATCTGGAAACAGCACCCAAGATGCAGCCTCACCAGGGTCAGGTACAGGGGAAGAATGACCTCCCTGCTCCTGCTGGCCACACTACTGCTGATACAGGCCAGGGGCCATTGGCCTTCTCGGCCACCTGGGCACACACTGGCTCATGTTCAGTCGGCTGTCGGCCAGCACACCCAGGTCTCTTTCTGCCTGGGCACTGTCCAGCCACTCTGTCCTCTGCCTGTAGTACTGCAGGGGGGTGTTGCGGCCAAAGTGCAGGACCTGGCATTTGGCCTTGTTAAACCTCATATTGTTGGAGTTAGCCCATCTATTTATGTCCCTCCCAGAGCCCTCCTACCCTCCAGCAGATTGACATTCTCCCCAGCTTGGTGCCATTTGCATATTTGCTAATGATGAACTCAATCCTCTCATCCAGATCATCAGTAAAGATACTAAGCAGGACTGGGTCCAACGCTGATCCTTGGGGGACACCACTGGTGACTGATCCCCAGCTGGATGCAGCACCATTCACATCCACTCTATGGGCCCGGCCATCCAGCCAGTTCCTAACCCAGCAAAGAGTGCTGCTGTCCAAGCCATGGGCTGCCAGCTTTTCCAGGAGAAGGTCATGGGAGATGGTATCAAATGCTTTGCTGAAGTCCAGGTAGACAACACCCACAGCCTTCCCCTCATCCACTAGGCAGGTCATCTGGTCATAAAAGGAGCTCAGGTTGGTCAGGTAGGACCTGCCCCTCCTAAATCCATGCTGGTTGGATCCATCCTGTAGGTGCCATGTAATTGGACTCAGCATGATCTGTTCCATAATCTCGCAGAGCACTGAGGTCAGGCTGACAAGCCTGTAGATTTCTGGATCCTCCTTCTGGCCCTTCTTATGGATGGGTATCACACTGGCCATCTTCCAGTGACCTGGGACCTCCCTGGTTAGCCAAGACTGGTAGTAAATTATGGAGAGCGACTTGGAGAGCTGTTTTGCCAGGTCCCTCATGACCCTAGGAGGGATACCATCCGGTCCCATAGACTTGTGAGCATCTAAGTGGCTGAGCAGACCACTGACCGCTTCCTCCTGGATTTCAGGGAGTCCATTCTGCTCCCTGTCCCTGTCTACTAGCTCAGGAGGCCAGTTGTCCTGATGCAAAGAAGGTGTTAAGTACCTCAGCCTTTCCCTCATCTTTGTTGATTGTGTTCCTCCTGTCCAATAAGGAAGAGAGGTTTTTCTTGCCTCTCCTTTTGCTATTAATGTATTTGTAAACACATTTTGTTATTCCTTATAGAATTGGCCAGAATAAGTTTCACCTCTCTACTTTTCTTTCAGCATGGCATAATGATATCCTTAAGCACTTTCTGAGTTGCCTGTCCCTTTTTCCAAAGGTGGTACACCCTCTTTTTTTCCCCTGGGTTGCCACAAAAGCTCCCTGCTCAGCCAAGTTGGTTGTTTTCCCCACCAGCTCATCTTTTGGCGCATAGGGACAGATTGCTCCTGTGCCTTCAAGACTTCTTTCTTGAAGCATATCCAGCCTTTGTTTTTAAGGGCTGTTTCTCAAGGTCTGAATCAGCATCTTGAGCAGGCCGAAGTCTGCTCTCCAAAAGTCCAGTATAGAATTTCTTTTACGCCCCTCCTGTTTCACTGAGTATTGAGAACTCCATTATTTCATGGTCACTATACCCCAGAGATGGCCTCCAACCACCACATCTGCAACCAAGCCCTCTCTGTAAACAGCAAAGGTCTAGCAGAGCCTCACCCTGGCAGGCTCCCTCAGCAGCTGCGACAAGAAGTTATCCTCCATACACTCCAAGAACCTCCTAGGCTGCTTCTTGTCTGCTTTGTTGAGCTTCCCAGCAGATACCTGGCAAGGTAAAGTCTCTTGCAAGGCAAGGGCTGGCGATTTTGAAACATTCTCCAGCTGCTTATAGAATAATTCATCCACCTCTTCATTCTGGTTGAGTGGTCTATTAAAGATTCTCACCAGGATGTTGGGTTTGTTGGCCTTTCCCCTGATTCTCACCCACAGGCACTCAACTTTATCATCATTGACCTCAATTTCCACTGAGTCAAGGACCTAACTGACATACAGAGCCACCCTCCACCTCTTCTCCATCTGTCTCTTCTGAAGAGTGTTTTGCCATCCATTGCAGCACTCCAGTCTTGCGAGTCATCCCATCACGTTTTCCTGATGGCGACTCCATTACAGCTTTCCTTCTGTACCATGGCTTCCTCTTGTCCATTGCCCATGCTGCATGCATTAGTGCACATGCACTTCAGCTGGATTGCTGGTTTCACCCCTCACTCTGGCTTACCACCCTTGGGCTCATTTCTAGAGAGGCTAGTTTCATCCTCTTCCCACTTCAAACCTAATTTAAAGCCCTCTCAACCAGCCCTGCCAACTCATGGGCTAGAATCCTTTTTCCCTTGCTAGATAGATAGAGCCCATCTAATTCTAGCTGGCCTGATGCCATAAAAATTGCCTCATGATCAAAAAACCAAAATTGTGCTCATGGCAGCAGTCCTTAAGTTACTCATTGATAACATGGGTTTTCCTGTTACTTTCATTATCCATCCCTGCTACTGAAGGATATGAGCAGAACAGCACCTGTGCTCTTGCCTCCTTAACCAATCAACCCAGAGCCTCAAAGCCTTTTTAAATTACCTTGATACCTTTCTTGTTAGCCTCATCACTGCCAACCTGGACAAGTAGCAGAGGTTATAAGCAGGGGGCTGAATTAGTTCAAGGAGTGTCCTGGTGAAATCCTGCACACAGGCCCCAGTGAGGCAGCAGGCTTCCCTGTGGGATGGATCCAGTTGACATACAGCAGCCTTCGTTCCCTTCAGAACAGAGTCACCTTCCACAACTACTCTTCTTTTCTTTTTAATGCATGTTGGATATATTGTGTATTGGTAAACAATGAGTAGGATAAAAATCTGATTGTTGCACGTGCTTTCCCTAGGCTAAACTTGAGATGCAAATGAAGGAAACCAATATGCCTTATGCAGCTGCTATAAAAAAGTTTTCTTGTTTTGTTTTCTCTACTCATTCTCTCAAGCATTGAACTATTAGGTGGAAATCTTGATCTTTAAGAACCACAATACCACAGAAATCAGAAACCTAACTAGCAAGTTGCAATGGGTCATAACAATTTTTCATTTATTAGCAAAACCTGTCTGATTTTTTCACTGAAAGAGAAAAATAAATGTTGAGAAACTAAGTCCAACTAAAATGCAGAAAGCGGAAAACCACAGAAAAATAGCTAGTTCGGTTTTACTTCTTAGATATTCAGTTTGTACTTTGGACAGGAAATAGTGATTCATATCCATTGGCATAATGAGCTCACAAAGAAAAGAAAATAGGCAATAAAGTATCTAAAGATGCCAAAAATTATAAATGTCAATCAACAGCAACAATTTTATCTTGTATTGATTTTTTATATAGATGAAAATCCACTTATTAAATCTAAGCCATATAGTTTCACTTTGTCTTCGACCTCAGTCAACAGATTCAGAACTTACTAATGTAATTTATGACATAAAATGTGGCCAACTCGACAGTTTGTATGATGCTACAATTACATCATCCATAACTATATCCTTCTGTTAGGACAAGTTCAAATTCCTTGTTCTTGACACTCAGTGACCCAAATTACTCAGCCTTAACCTATAATTTTGGCCTTGTCTTCGATGTGCTAAGGACATGAATTCAACACTGCTTTAATTTCCTTCTACCATTTTATATTCATGCTCTCTTTCTAGCTGTTTTAAATTCATGTAATGGCCTCCAAATTCCTACTTGCAGACCTCATTCATTCATCGTTCAAACTACTTCTAAAACCTTTCTCCCAAAATCTTCCATTAAAGGAACTAATGCACTCAGCAATCAGAAACACAGACATGTCTGACAACTAATTACATAATACTTTATAAAAGTTATAGTCACATTTCTATCTGTTTTTTGTCTTAGGTTTTTTTTCCTCTTTTTGTGTCAGAGCTGAGTTTAAATTGTAACCTCTTCATTGTGGGGACCTTTTCGTTAGCTGATTCTTCATTATTTTTCACAAAAGCAAAATAATTTGACACTACAATATCTAGTCATTCAAAATTAAGGAATAAATTAATGAGGATGACAAGATGCTAGAAGCTGGAAAGAGAAGTATATTTCTTACAGTGGAGACCTGAACATCTCAATCCTTAGAAAATATAATGTGGTGTAACTCTGAAATTCCCCTGAAAGCAGAAGTTATTCATAAAATGTATGCTTTCAACTAATAAAAATCACCAATAATTCACTTTAATGGAAAACCCTAAAGACTAAAACTGTGGCATTATACAGTAAGAAGCATGCTGTATGATACCACCACCTAAATCAGGTATCTGAATCAGGAGGAATGTCTGAGATCCATACATATTCAGCATTAAAAAAAAGGAAACCATTTACCCCACCCTAAAATAGATGCCAGACAAAGGCAAGATGAATCACAGTTTGAAGGATTACTGTACTTTGAATATTTAATATGTGATTTTCTTTTTTATCAAAATTGGCTTGAGAGCCTGCTTGATACTACAGGAGTCAAGCAAAGAATTGTGGCTGTTTCAGGGTCAATATTTAAATGGCTTACATCAAACCAAAAATATCAATACCCAACTACAGGACAATAATCTTATATATATTTACGTCAGTTATCTTAAATCCTCACCTATTTATGGAAGTATGTGCTTTTTTTTTAAATAAAAAGATCAAGAAAATTTTTTCAACTATAAAAATGAAGTGTTTAGGTGCTTATGTATCTTGAAGTGATGGGGAGCAGAATGTACCCTCCATAAACCCGGAGGGAATGGTCAGTGACCTGTTATACCACTTAGAGACACAAAAGTCCATGGAGCTGGATCAAATCCATCCAATGGTACTGAGGGAAGTGGTGAAAGTGTTCAACACTTCCCATCATTTTTCATCAGTCCTGAATAACAGGAGAGGTCCCAGATGACTTAAAGTTAGCAAAGGGACACCCATCCACAAGAAAGGCCAGAGAGAACATCAGGGAGCTACAGCCTGCCAGTCTGACCTTGAGGCTGGGGAAGGTCGTGAAGAAGATCATCTGGAGTGCCATTACACAGCAAGTGCAGGGCAACCAGGGGATCAGGACTGACAGGCCAAGGACAATCGTGTGAGTTCATAACAACTCCCTGAAGGCTTGTGGAGGAGTGGCTGGAAAGCTGCACAATGGAAAAGGACCTGGAAGTGATGGTTAACAGTAGCTGAACATGAGCCAGGGTGTGCCCAGGTGGCCAGGAAGGCCAGTGGCACCCTGGCCTGGATCAGCCATGGTGTGG
>JAOTQP010001546.1:89726977-89740906 GCA_026413545.1 Cichladusa arquata | reverse complement strand
GGAGAACCACAGGGATGCAGAGATCCACCCACAGCCCATGGAGAACCACAGGGATGCAGAGATCCACCCACAGCCCAGGGAGAACCACAGGGATGCAGAGATCCACCCACAGCCCGTGGAGGAGGCCATGCTGGAGCAGGGTCCTGGCAGGGACCTGCAGACCTGTGGAGAGAGGAGCCCACCCTGGAGCAGGTTTGCTGGTGGGACTTGTGACCCAGTGGGGTCCCACACCTGAATAGGCTGTGCCTGAAGGATGCGCCCTGTGGCAGAGTGACCCACATGTAGCAGTTTGTGGAGAGCTGCTGCTCCTGAGATGGACTCACATTGGAGGAGTTCATGGAGGATGGTATCCTATGGGAGGGACCCCAAGCTGGAGCAGGACAAGGTCTCTCCCTGAGCAGGAGCAGAAACAAAGAGTAATGAGCTGGCCACAACCCCATTCCCATCTCCCTGTGCCACAGGGGAAGGTAGAGCCAGGACAGGGGGAAGGGTGGGGGGAGGAGTTTTTAAGATCTTATTTTATTTCTCATTGTCTTCTTCTTATTTTGTTAGTAATAAATTCAATTACTATCTCTAACTCTAGCCTGTTTTGCCTACGACATTATTTCATATTCTCCCAATCCTTATCTCAACTCATGAACCCTTCATTATATTTTCCCTCCCCTGTCCAGCTGCAGAGAGGAGTCATAAGGAGGCTTTGGTGGACACCTGGCATCCAACTAGTGACAACCCACTATAGCTTCCCTGCATACCTGAAATTAGGAGTCATTGTTTCTTCTCGTTATGACAGTCATTTAACCACAGAAAGTTACAGACAAAATTGTTTTGTGTTTTATGCCAAAAGGAAGAGATTTGTTTCATATTTTTGTTTCATATTTTTGTTTCATATTTTCACAGCAAAATAAAATAGAGAAACTTAAGAAGTAATGATAATAATAAAAAGCTAAATTCCAGGCAAAATCACAATGAGAAACCTGGAGAAACTATAGAGCTTTTCAATAATTTACTATATATTTTGACAAGTAATCAAACCAAAGGAAGAAAATACATTAAGCAGATTTTCTTAAAAAAATAAAATTAGAAAACAGAAACAAAAACAAAATCAAAAACCACACAACCTAAAAAGGACCTAATTTTCTAAGTAATCTGTAAACACACAGTACAATGTTGTGGAACAACAGTCCATCAATTGCTTGTGATAATAGCAATATCTTCTATCTTCTTCCATTTCAGCTATCAATGAAAAAATATGAAAGAACTGATAAATTGATTAAACTGGATTTGGAGACACTATTAAGGTTTTTCCCCATAACGTTTGATTTCTCTGCTGCAAAATAAATAATGCAAAATAAACCTCAAAAATATTTGTTGTAATAATATACACAAATGTTATATAAAAAAATTCCACTGAATTTTGACTGCATGCATTGTTCAGAGTGTAATACATAGTATATAACACATATTATGACTGAACTCCAAGGAAAAGAAGCCTGTACATAGCAGGGCTTTTTGTTGTGCTACTAATGTGTTATTGAGAAGGATATAATGCTCCTCCCACAATCTACAAATTATTTTATTGTCAGTGCTGACAATTAGACTTTAACTACCATAAATAGATGTATCTTATTATATAAATAAATTAAAACATATCTTTAGGTCTCAACATATGTGTATATCTTCAAAGACTCAAGATCTAAGGACAGACTGCCTTCATCCATCTGTGCATGCAGGTTTATTTAATAGGTATTTTCATCAGGGAAGTCCTGAACAAAAGACAGAAACATGCTGCCTTTTTCAGGACAAAAGGTGCCAGGGTCCCAGTGTTCATATGGTGTGGGCACATCACCTTGGATCCAGAACATGCATTTTCTCATTAGCTATTCCATCTTTGTAAGTAAGGTCCTAAATTCAATAACTCTCACTGGCAAGCCAATTTGTTTTTAACAGCTACTCTCTTTGCAAGACACCTTGTACTGCAGTCATGGGGTTTTATTCATTTGAATCATATGGCTAAATATAATTATAGCTGTCAATTACTTTGTACTTTCAAAAACACGGAAAATGTCTTATATTGTATATAAGGCACCATTAATGGAATTGTTTCCTTCCTAATTGGCAGAGGTTGGAAGTGTTCTTCAAGCTTTTTGGATTTCTTCTGTGCTTGCCCTCCCCCCATATTTTCTTCAGAAAAAAAACAAACATTAATTTTACCCAATGACATTTATATATAAATACTTCAAAGAGCTGGCAGTGCCAACCAGAATATGGACTATAATAATCTGAGATAAGGCATTAAACCTCCAAAAAACCTAATTTACTTATGCATTCTTTGACAAGTTAACCTTAAATTCTTCACTAATCTGTGGGAGAGCTTCAGCAGAAAAGGTAAACCTGCTCCTCATCAGGACTAACCTACAGCCACCCTGGTTAGGACAGTCTGAAACATGTCCTCAGTCAAAGGGGGCAAATACAGGGCTCCTGTACCCTCACTCTGGGCTCCAGTGAAGAACAGGAATATATGTGGGGATGGGGGACAGGGGAGTGGGATTGCCTGGACTTTTTTCCTTTCCTCTACAGTTCAAAGAGATAATGAATGAGCCCTGAATGAATCTTGGAAAGCAAAAGTCGACCTAACCTTCTGCTAATGAAGCGGTCCTCTTAAAGCTACTGCCTAATTAACTTACATCTCTTAGACAGGATCTCACTCCAGGGGCCTTTAAAATACAGTCTTTCCCTTTATTCCTCAAGCCTGGAGGTGACAGACATATTTAGCATTTATTAAACCCTAGAAATGAGGCATGAGCTAGTCCCTGCAGCAAGGTGTGTGTTCTGCCTGTTTACACATCTGCACTCTTTCTCCTAAGCCCACAGAGGCACCTCCTGGCACCCAGTGGGGCATTTTATGAGCAGGATTGGAGCTTATCCTTGTTCTCTCTGTCTCCCTGGCTTGCTTCCCAAACACATTGACAGAAGGCACCTCTCAATGAATTAACAGGGTGTTTTCAACCTTAGTCAGATTTGTCCACACACTCGATTGTCATCTCACCAGCATTAAACTGTGTTATTCAACTCTACTTGCAGACACATAGCTTATTGTTGAATTTTTCTCCTTCCATCTCTTCCTACAGAATGCGTATTCTGTTTCATGCAGCAAGGAACCATAAGGTGGCTGGGGCTTGGGAGGGTGGTTGGGTGGGGTTTTTTTTTTGGGTTTTCTCTTTTTTCCCCTGGTTTTTCACGTTTGAGAGCAAATTTGGGACATATCTATAAGTTTGCATCATTGCGTTGACTCCCACCAGAACTGTGTCACCAAGCACATATAACTTCCATGATTATTAAATGTTTCTAATACAGTCTTAGGAAACAAGCATTCCTTGGAGATTTTGTTAAAACAAACTAACCTCCAGATTTCTTTCATAAACCTATGATTCAATAGTAATGATTTCATAGCTCATCTCTGTAGTGGTAATTTTATTTACTTGATATTTTTAAAATATACTTCCTAGAAACTCACCTGGCAGTGGTTGCAAAATTGCATTAAAAATTATAAACAGATGGTTCTCCCAACTTGGTGGCTATCAAATTCATATATCATCACCTTCTCAGAGGTGGTTAACATAAAACAGAAATGTTCAGCAACTTTTAATAACCATTGGCTCCACAAACTATATTAAGTATATGAAGACAGCTGTCAGCAAAGTATTTGCAAATATATTTGATCTCTCCAGAGTAACAGCTTCAACCATTGGCAGTGAATTTAAATTAGATTCACAAGATTTTAAGGGAGTCAAAAAGGAAAACAAAAGAATTTTGCGTATTTTACAGAGTTTTACAAAAGAATTTCAATTATGTATTGCAAGTGAATATAATGTCCTTTAGCTACTGCAAATCTTTATTCACTTAAAATAAAACACCTGTACTATGGAATTTAGAAGTTAAATATTGCAAAATGACAGTTTTCTGCAATTATTGAAAATACTGAATTACGTTGCCAGACTCCATCTGCATCCTAATTTAAGAAGGCCTACATCACAGACATTCCAACTGAAAAAATGCATCATTAAGTCTATGAAAGCCTAAAAGTATATGAAAAATATACCAGATATATGAAAAACCCATAGTAAATGTAATTTGGAACAGTTCTATTGCTGAGGTGAGACATGGCCTCACTTCTTAGAGGCAAGTCTTCTCCCTTTTTAAGCTAGGTCAGAGAATACAACAGAAATTCATTCATCTTTTTTTGAAAAATGCAATAGAGATATTTTCTTCAAGGTATATGACCTCCACAATGTGGCTAGCAACACTGTATTATAGCAAAATGTATTTTAAGAAGTAATTTAAAAACTAAAATGGAGTGGAAGGTGTCCCTGCCCATGGCAGGGGGGTTGGAACTAGGTGACCTTTATCCCTTTAAACCCAGACCATTTCATGATTCTATGATTCTGTGATGATGATAAACTTCTGATCCAGTGTCCCATATATAGGAGTATCAGGCAATCTAAACAAAATATGAACCTCTAATCTTTCTAACTGATATGAAGATCAAAAACATTTTGAATTAACCATTCTTGGATAAAAGATGAACTTCCATCAAGAACTACTTCAAGAATGTTTTTCAAACTAGTCACATGTTCCAGCTAGCAAATCAGTACATAGAATATTAAAGTTTATAGAAAGAAAAATAATAATAATTGCCTAAAAGATCATGGGGAAGGGTCTATAAAACTGGTAAAATATACAAGTAAGCATCTTAATTTCAGTGTACAATGCAAACGATCTAGGGGCAAACGATTCACTGGTTTGCACATAGTTACCAAAAGAAAATATAATTTGCTAATCTTTCTAAGAAGAGGGAGAGATATAGTATTGCAACTCAAACATTATCTATCCACAAGAAAGAAAATCTGAATTTCCTATTTTGGGTATCTTACTGAAACTAAAATATTTTCTTTAAGTAATTAAAAAAAAATGTTTTCAATGCAGATAGAATTGAGATTACATGAACATTTGCTTGATTAAATGACTGTAACATAAAAATGAGTTATTGAATTAGGAAAAAATAGGAAATCATATGAGACGCTAGCCTAAGAATTAAAAGGTAATTTTAAAAAATCTAAATATAGTGTTTTATATTGCTACAGAGGAAAACTAGAGAAGGAATACATAAAGGTATTGAATATAATATTTAAAAATGTTTATGTGAAGCTGCAAACTGAAATTAGAGAATTTTAAAGAAAAATAGATTTTAAATTAATTCAGCATTTAAATTACAAAATAAATTAAAATGTTCTTTCCAATGCCTGCATACAGGATAGTTGTGCATATACAAGAAGCCAAAAGCAGAACACAGCAGATCTTCACCAGGATGTGTTTGCAGTCTTGGGCACATGCAGTAGTAGCTCTGCCCCTCTGCAGTGCTCCAAGATTTAGGATTGTACATGAGTCTGGGAACTCCCCGTTTGTCAAAACTTGGGGATAAATTCTCAGGTGTCCCTGGAACAGGCTTGACACAAGAATCTTGTCATGCAAAGCAGCAGGAAGGACGGGAAGAACATTTAGGATGTAATTTAGGGAGTTCTGAGTTTTGCCTGCCTCTTGATGCCATGGCAGCAGGATGGACGGAGCTCTGATCAGCTCCTATCACCAGTCTCTCAAGCACTGGTGCTCTTCCAGAAGAATTTGATTGTGAATGAAGTGTTGGCAATCAGCTGGGTCACTTGAGGCTGACCATGACTAAAGAAAGAGCCACTCCTCTGCAGAACATGCAAGCACTTCACAGATGACTTATAATCCAAAAGACATGTTTTTGGGATCCTTAAATGAAGCTTACGGTGCTTTGAACAGATGAAAATAACAAAAGAGAACAATCACACAAAGTAAAAGTACACCCGTGTTCTTTAGAAAAGCACTTTAATTCAACTGTTCCAAACCAGTAGATCAGGCAGTGTTACAACTCTTAAATATTTTTATGGTTTTCATTTATACTGAAATCCATGTTGGTAATCAAAACGTATGCAATGATTCCAGTGCATCAAGCAGTCATGGATGTTAAAAAAAAAAAAAAAAAAAAAAAAAAAAAAAAAAAAAAAAAAAAATCAGTTGCTTATTCTAGTTATTTGAGATTAATTACTTAACTCAAGGCATTAGGTCACTTTTTTGAACCCGAACACCCAGATTAATACTTTAGTGACAGTAAAGCAGACAGTATAAGCATGCCCTAGAGCTTTTACCATGAATCAAACTTGGTTTTCTGATCTTACCAGCATGAACAGCTTGTAAATGCTGTTCCCAAAAGAACAGCTGTCTTACGGCTGGATAACATTCTGCCTGGAAGCCTCTGTCTGGAACTGCTGACAGGGTTTCTTGCTAGTACATTTCTTATAGCTTAAATATCCATTTAACTGTGACTGACTAGTTGGGATACAGAATGACCACCGAGATGCCTTCAGAGTACTCTTTTCCATTTTTCTTACTTTGAATAAATAAAATTCTTCCTGGTGTTCTCCACAGAGAAATAAAAAGAACAAGTTCTGAGCTTTTAAATCTGGCTTCTCTTTCTATACTTTCCTTCAAGGTTTCAACCTTTGAAAATGTTAAAAGAAACATCCACCAAGGATAGACAGGAGTTAGAATGGTCTCTTCTCCCATTCTAATCTGAGAAAGGGCAGGCATCCTATCACCATGATTACACCCTCTGATGAGATGTTTCTCCCACAGGCCATTTATGTTAAGTGAAAACACTAGAAAACAGAAGTAAAAAATATTGCATTGCATTTCTGCAATATTGGCCTGACATGGAAGCTGGCAAATGAGCCTAGCCATGAATGTCATCAAAGTGACTATTTATATAATCAATAATCATTCAGGAGAAAATGGAAAAATTGTTGAAAGAGTAACAAAGTAGAATGTGTCTATTCTCTCAGTATGCTTAGATTAAATAAACAATAAATGAAAGGAAATGAAAGAGGTTAGTCACAGCAGGTTGCCATTAGAAAGATGTAACCATTTATATAGAGCACTCTGCTGAAAGATCACAAAATAAAGCAGGAGAGTGGGCTGTTTGGGCTTGTTTATTTGCCCAGTTTTTAAAGAAGTATGCCAATCTCTGAATAACAGATGAAAAAGATACTATCAGGCACAGGATTTAAGTGAAGAAATGATCTAAAGGAAAACATCAAATGCTGGAAATCAACAGAATAAACAAACAGCCAAGTGAAGCTCAGCAGAAAAATACTTACAATGACAGAACAACAACTGAGAGCAAGACTCACAGCCATGGCCAATAGTCATTTATGGTCGAGCACAAGTGAAAGAAAGGACAAGATGGAAATATGGGGTAAAAAAAAAAAAAAAAAAAAAAAAGTGATTTTGAGGCTGTTGCTTTGGGCAGGCAGGTGCAGCCCCAACTCTCACCACGGTAAATAATTCGTTTTCTGCATCAGCCCGTCTTTTTCTGCCCTAAACAGGGAAAAACAATCTGTAACCCAGGGAATTGTGTGGCTTTTGGCGTCAGCCCGGCTGCACCGCCCTCGGACACCGCTGGGGCACCCCTGGGCAAGTCCTTGAATCCGGCTGGTGGCAACTTCTCAGTGCCCCGGGGCTGATGATGGATGTGGGGCTCGCCCAGTGTCGCCTGAGGGCGATGGGGAACCCGGGGCCAGGATGGCCTGGGATGCTGACCCTTGCCTGCATCCTTTCCTAGATGGACCGGGGGGAGTTCCAGCAGGATTCGGTGCTGAAGCAGCTCGAGGTGCTCAAGGAGGAGGAGAAGGAGTTTCAAAACCTGAAAGTGAGTTGGATCCTGGGGTCTGCCTCTGTCCCCAGTGAAGAGGTGGGGTCAGAGCCCCCCGGTCACTCCTGGCAGAGGGGCTGCACCCCGGGGTGCGGGGACCCCTCCCCGCATCCATCACCGGGCAGAACCAGCCTCACCCAGCACTGCCAGGCTGTCTGTCCTTGGACCCTGTCCCCAGTGTGGCCTGTTCCAGAGGCTGTCCCTGTGCAGGGAGAGAGGCTCTGGCATGCTGGCACTGTCCCAGCAGCTTTTACAGGTAACACAAAGGTGTGGTGCCAGGACAGTGGTGTGCAAGGGCCACTTGTGTCCCGGCCTGGAAGGGGCTGAGCAACTTGGAATCCACTGGTGGCACAACAGGACATTGGTGGGTGGTTTGGTGGTTGAAGTGTCCTCCAAAGGGGGGCTATGAAAATGGGGAAGGGTCTGGAGGGTTCATACGAGGAGCGGCTGAGGTGACTTGGCTTGTTCAGCCTGGAGGAGACCAAGGGGAGACTCATCAGGGTCTGCAGCTTCTTCCTGAGGGACAGCTCTCCTCTCTGACCAGCAGTAGAACCTGAGAGAATGGCTGGAGCTGTGCCAGGGGAAGGTTAGGCTGGAGATCAGGAAAAGGTTCTTCCCCCAGAGGGGCTGGCACTGCCCAGGCTCCCCAGGGAATGGGCACAGCCCCGAGGCTGCCAGAGCTCCAGGAGAGTTTGGACAGGAATGCACAGGGTGGGACTGTCAGGGGCTCTGTGCAGGGCCAGGGGCCGCACTGGATGATCCTTGTGGGTCCCTTCCAGCTCAGGGTATTGGACGATTCTGATAAGTCTTGCATGTGGATGGGCAGGCTGGGCACCCCAAATACCACAGTACCCAGGGAAGCCACCACCAACCTGCCCCTCTTCTCCCCTTCCCCAGGACCCCACCAATGGCTACTACAGCGTGAACACCTTCAAGGAGCACCACTCCACGCCCACCATCTCTCTGTCGGGCTGCCCGGCTGAGCTGCGCCCGGCCGGCAAGCAGCGGGTGCCCACGGGCATGTCCTTCACCAACATCTACAGCACCCTGAGCGGGCAGAGCCGCCTCTACGACTACAGCCAGCGCTTCGTGCTGGGCATGGGCAGCAGCTCCATCGAGCTGTGCGAGCGCGAGTTCCAGCGCGGCTCCATGAGCGACAGCAGCTCCTTCCTCGACACCCAGTGCGACAGCAGCATCAGCAGCAGCGGCAAGCAGGACGGCTACGTGCAGTTCGACAAGGCCAGCAAGGCCTCCGCCTCCTCCTCCCACCACTCCCAGTCGTCTTCCCAAAACTCAGACCCCAGCCGGCCCCTGCAGAGGCGGATGCAGACGCACGTTTGAGCCCCTCCGCGGGCGCTCGGGACCCTCGCCGTGGGCGCCGCGGCTCCGCGCTCGGACAGCGGCGGCGGGGAGAGGCCGGGCCGGCCCCCCCCAGAGCGGGGCTGGGGGCAGGGGGCCGGCCGAGCACCCCCGTCCCTGGCACATGCTAAGCACAACCCCGCCGAGGGCGCTGAGCCCCGGGGAGCCGCCCCTCGCCCCGCAGCCGCTTCCCGCTGCCCTCTCCCACCCGGCTCCTCTCCTTCCCTCGTGCTGTTCCGTGTCCATACGTATAGAGTCCGTGTCGGGGGGTCGGGGGGGTCCCGCCCTGTGGGACAGGAGGCGGGGACAGCGCTGGGACGGGACCCCCCGGGAAGGGCCTCTCCACGCTGTATCGCGGCACCGCCGTCAATACAAGAGGTGTTTCTCGTGGCACGCCTGGCTGATGGCCACCCCTGGCACTCTGCCCCGGCACACACCTGGCCTGGAGCCTGCCTGGGTGTGCCGTGGCTTCCTGGGCCGTGAAATGGCCCAGGTGGTGGAGGCAAACTGAGGCACGGGGCGGCTGGGACCCCACAACCCCAGCGTGGGAGCCAGGAGATGGGGCGTCACAACAGGTAAGGGCTGTGGGGACACAAGGACGTGGGGACAGGCCACCCTCCCTGCATCTCGCAGCCCCAAAACTCCCTCCCACCCCCCCCATCACACCCCAGGAGCACCCAGCCCATCCCAGCCTCACCAGGACTTTATTGGGTGCCAGCGTGAGCCCCAACACCCCCATCCATGGGTCCCCCCGACACCTGCAGCCCCACGGGGGCAGAGATCCTACACCAGCAGGGAGAAAGCACCAGTCAACCCCTCCGTGGTGGGGGGACATCCCAAATGCCCACCCCTGGAGCCAAGCGCACACCAGCCCACCCAAGGCCCCTTGTCCCTGACACCAGTGGCATGAGGGCCCTGAGTGAAGGCTCCACCATAAATAAGCATTTAAATTAATTAAATTAATCTGCACCACCAAAGGGCCCTGGCAGACCCCGAAGCCAAGCACCCCAGGGTGCCCCCACCCAGGGGGGCTGTGGGGACGAGTCCCTACGCCAGCGCTAAGGCACAGGACAGGGCTGCCAAGTAAAAAAGGAAATTAAAAAAAAGGGGGGGAATTAAATATTTGGGAGGAGGTCCAGGGCAGGGAGGAGGCAACATTAGCCTCCAAAGGCTCCCATTCCCTGGGGGGGGGAGTGGCCAGGACCCCCAAAATCAGCCCCTCAGCAGGGCTCTCGTCAGTGTATGAGGGAATTAAGGGAGGGAGAATGTCCAGGGCTAGGGCTCCTGCCCTGGCTCACCCCCTCAGGCCTGCTGGGAGGGAGGACCCCCCCCATACCCCAAAAACCCCCTCCAAGTCCTCGGTAGCTTCAGTGTGTCAGTAGAAAAGGCGCTGTGCCACGGCCCCGCCGGGCTCCCTGCACCCCCAAGAGCTGCCCCACCCTGGGCACCCACGGTCCAGCGCGGCCCCCCAGCCCCAGCCCCGCTCCAAGAGTCCCAGGGCGTGGTGGTGGCAGCGGTGACAAGGATGCTGTGCCCTCGGTCACTCTGGCCATGCCAGCACAGTGTCCCCTCACTGAGGGGGACGGTGTCCCTGTGCCATCCTCAGAAGTAGGTGAGGTTCTTGACGAGTCCCAGCTCCAGCATCCGCTTGATGGCCACGGCCTCGTGTGACACGTTGTGCCCCGACCCCTGCGGGACAGAGTCTGGTGAGGAGGGGCCACGTGCTTTCCTTCCACCCCTCCCACCTTCCCACCCCAACCCCGAGCCAGCAAACTACGACCCTGCTTTCCAAAAAAATCCCAATTCTGCTTTATTTCACCTCGTTTTGGAGCGGGGGGAGTTGGGTAAGGAAACACGGAAACGCCACGTCCAAAAAAACCCAAAATCCAGACGGAGCAACAAAATTGAGGTGGGCTCCCAAAATATCTCAGTGATCCCTGAGGTGGGCACCCAAAATTTTCCATCAGTCCCTGAGAGTTGGAGTCCAAATTTGGCCACCAGGATCCACTGGTCAGTGCCAGGACCCACTGGTCAGTGCCAGGATCCACTGGTCAGTGCTGGGACTGCCCGGTCAGTGCCGGGATCACCTGCTCACCACCAGGACTGCCAGGTGGCCACTGGGATTGCCCAGTCACCACCTGAACTGCCTGGTCACCACCAGGATTGCCCAGTCAGCATCGGGATCAGCTGGTGACCACCAGGATCCCCTGGCCAGTGCCGGGATTGCCCGGTGACCACCAGGATCCCTTGGTCAGTGCCAGGATTGCCCGGTGACCACCCGGATCCCCTGGTCAGTGCCAGGATTGCCCGGTGACCACCAGGATCCCCTGGTCAGCACTGGAACCATGTGGTCACTACCAGGATCCACCGGTCACCACCATGATTCCCTGGTCAGTGTCAGGATCGCCTGGTCAGCACCAGGACTGCCCGGTGACCACCAGAACTGCCTGGTCAGTGCCGGGACCGCCCGGTGACCACCAGAACTGCCCGGTTAGTGCCAGGATCGCCTGGTCAGCGTTGGAACCGCCCGGTGACCACCAGAACCGCCCGGTGACCACCAGAACCGCCCGGCCGCCCCCGTGACCCGCTCAGGGCCCCGCCGGCTCCGGCCGCTCGCGCCGCAGGTGCGTCTGCAGGTGCTTGAGCAGCGCGGCGCGCGAGGCGAAGCTCTTGGCGCAGCGGGCGCAGGGGAAGGGCCGCTCGCCCGTGTGCCGGCGCCCGTGGATCACCAGGCTGGCGCTGGTGCAGAAGCGCTTGCCGCACTCGCCGCAGCCGAACGGCTTCTCGCCCGTGTGCACGCGCCGGTGCCGCCGCAGCCCGGCGCCGTCCCGGAACGCCTTCCCGCACACCTCGCACGCCGGGCGCCGCCGCCTGGGGGGTTTGGGGGCTTCCGGGACCCCCGAGCTGTCACTGGGGGGTTTTGGGGGTTCCGGGACCCCCACGCCGAGCTTGGGGCCGTCCCAGAGGGGCTGTGGGGGCTCCAGGGGAGCGGCGCCAAATTTGGGGCCGTTCCGGAGGGGCTGTGGGGGCTCTGGGACCCCCACGCCGCACTCTGAGCCGTTCTGGAGGGGTCTTGGGCGTTCCGGGACCCCAACCCCAGAGCCGTTCTGGAGGGGTCTCAGGGTTACTGAGACCGCCACCCTGGAGATGTTCTGGAGGAGTTTTGAGGTCTCCAGGACCCCCAGCCCAGATCTGTCCCGTAGCAGGTTTGGGGCTCCTGAGACCCCAACCCCGGATCCACCCTGCAGCAGTTTCGGGGTCTCTGGGACCCCCATCCCAGCTCCATCCCGCAGTTTCGGGGTCCCCATCACCGCAGCCCCGGCTCCATCGCGCTCGCGGTGCGTTTTGCGGTGCTTGCTGAGCGATTTGACGGCCATGAAGCCCTTGCCGCAGTCGGGGCACTCGTAGGGGCGCTCCCCGCTGTGGATGCGCCGGTGCGCCTCCAGCGCCGCGCGCGAGGACAGGCTGCGGCCGCACTCGGGGCAGGCGAAGCCGCCGGCGCCGTGCTGCGCCCGCCGGTGCTTGCCCAGGGACTTGGTGCCCATGAACCTGCGGGGATCGATGGGAGGCCCGCGTTAATCCCCATAATATCGATATAATAATAATAATAATAATATTGATATTTCCGTTTCTCGCTCATCATGAGCCCTTTCCTGCAATGTGTATTTCGCTGAATATAATAAAATAAACTTTTGTTTCCCATTCATCATGAACCCTTTCCCACAATCTAAATCTCACTGAGTACAATATAATAAACTTTTGTTTCTGGTTTCTCACACACCCTTTCCCGCAATCTGAATTTCACTGAACATAATATCAAGAATTTCCATTTCTGGTTTCTCAGGATCCCTTTCCCGCAATCTAAATTTTGCCGAATATAATATAATAAACTTTGGTTTTTCATTTCTCACTAACCCTTTCCCACAATCTAAATCTCACTGAATATGATAAACTTTTGTTTCTCATTCCTCATACACCCTTTCCTGCAATCGGAATCTCACTGAATACAATAAAATAAGTTTTGTTTCTCACTCCTCACGCACCTTTCCCGCAATCGGAATCTCACCGAGTACAATAAAATAAGTTTTGTTTCTCATTCCTCACGCACCCTTTCCCGCACTCGGAATCTCACCGAATACAATAAAATAAACTTTGGTTCTCATTTCTCACGCACCCTTTCCCGCAATCTGAATCTCACTGAATACAATAAAACAAACTTTTGTTTCTCATTTCTCACGCACCCTTTCCCGCAATCTGAATCTCACTGAATACAATAAAATAAACTTTGTTTCTCGCTGCTCACGCACCCTTTCCCGCACTCGGAATTTCACCGAATACAATAAAATAAATTTTGTTTCCTGTTCCTCACGCACCCCTTCCCGCAATCTGAATCTCACCGAATGCAATAAAATAAACTTTCGTTTCTCGCCGCTCACGCACCCTTTGCCGCAGTCGGGGCAGGCGAAGGGCCGCTCGCCCGTGTGGATGCGCCGGTGAGTGACCAGCGACGCCTCGGACATCAGGGTCTTGCCGCAGTCGGGGCAGCGCGCGGCGCCCTCGCCGTGGGTCCGGCCGTGCTTGCGCAGCGAGCGCGCCGAGGCGAAGCGCTTGGGGCACTGGGGGCACTTGTGGGGCCGGGGGGCGCACGGGGGGCCGCGCAGGTGGTCCCGCAGCGCCGCCCCGCACGGGAAGGAGCCGCGGCAGCGGAAGCAGCTGAAGCGGGCGCCGCCCGGGTGGGCGCCGCGGTGGCGGCGCAGGGACGAGAGCGAGGTGAAGCT
>JAOTQP010001546.1:89550128-89711212 GCA_026413545.1 Cichladusa arquata | reverse complement strand
GAAAGGAAAGGAAAGGAAAGGAAAGGAAAGGAAAGGAAAGGAAAGGAAAGGAAAGGAAAGGAAAGGAAAGGAAAGGATTTAAGATCGGCTTCCAAAACCCTGTTAACTTGTTAAGTATGAGCAATCACAACAATAGAAAATAAACTGAAGACAGACATATTTCCAAAAATTTTACTGCTGAAAAAAGAATTTGTCTTTTTAAATATACTAATAGAAACAAATGCGAAATGACAGCACTGAAAAGACTGCATCTAGTTCACACACACTTATTTTTAGGAGCATGAAACACTTCTAAGTTTTAACATTGCTAAGCTTTGACACTTATAAATGCAAATTTATTTCTTTACAGGGAACCTGCTGTGTGCAGGCAATGTTTGCAGACTTTTTCCATTCCATCAAATACTGGATAATTAAGTACCACAATTAGTTTAAGTTATCAGCCTGATGGTGTAAATTAGCGACCTAAGCAAAGTACAGAAAGGAATAATTGTCCCAAATAACAACTTTCAATATTAAAATGCATTATTTTATTATTATAAACAAAGAATAATCTGAAAATTCTCTTTCCCTCCCAGTGGATGGCCGTGCTGTTGGTTACAATGTGCTGGTGAAGAGAGGTATTCAAGCACCACCTTCAAGCGATTTCATTAGGCTGACATGTGGGAGTGGACACTGAAATAGGACAAGGGCTTCATCTGCCATGGTTTTCTTGAACCCACAACTCAGGTCCCTCAGTGGACCCCGTACACGTTTCCCAGCACCCACCAGCAAGGCAGGCCTTCCCAAATGGCCTCCTCCACCAGCTTCCTCCAGGGCTCACTCATGTGTCATCTTGTCTTCTGTAAGGATTACAAGGAGACAAAGTGTTCTGCGAGGTCTCTGTGTGTCACATTTCCTAGAAGTTTGATCTGTATGTACAGCATAAACTGCAATGCTAATAGGCTCTTCAGAACTTTATGGCTCCAGCTTAGTATCCCCAAAAGCACCAAAATGACCACAGCATTTGCTGTTTTTTTTAAAACATCTACTTCACTCCACTGCCTAGGGTATTACCAGTGACTTTAAATATTTTTATGTAAAAGTGAAATGTGTATTTTTTTCCTGTTTTCTCCATTTCTAGACTGCTTTTCACCTGATTATTCAGAAACTTTTACAATAAAAAGTCATTAATCCTATCAAGTCAAAAGGAAAGCATGTTTAGCTAAAACAAGAGAATTAGTTTAATCTAGTTTTGCAGAAATCTGGCATGTATATAATCACTTTATTCATGTATACAAATAAACCCCCACATTAAAGTTCTTCCTTGAGTGCATGTTCCTTTGAGTGAGCAAATTGAGTGTTCTCAATCTGAATGCTTTTGAGGCAAATTATAGTCAAGAATCTTAATCTGATGGAAACTACGGTTCCATAATTGGTGAGGGAGCATGTACATATCTCTTCCAGGAAATGTTCACGTAGTGTAAACTTGTGTATTGAAAACGAGACAAGCCACAAGCACAGACTGCACCAGAAAGGATGTTAAGAGAGCAAAATGCTCTGATCAGCCTCATTTCTTGGGCAGACTTAGTGGACGCTAAGTTCACAATATGAACCACAAGCTGGTTGGCAAAAACAAGGAGAAAGTTTCAAATTTCTCTTCATTCACATAGTGATTTTAGCAACCTGCAGAAGGATCCTCTGAAAAAAATGCTGCACAGAACACATTCCCGAAGAAGTGTAACTGTATCTTTCTGGAGCTTTCATAACCAAAAACTGCACAGAAGAGGAAGCTGGGCAGAAAAATTAAATAGAAATATGTTGGCTTGCTCAGTTAAGCAAGGTGATAAATCCATCTGTGATTATAAACAATACAAACAAAATCAGCGGAAGGATTTTTGGGGATGCTATGGCAAAAATGAACTCCAGCTCAGCTACACCAAACATACTTTGCTTCTGAATCCCACGCTCACAGCCACTCACTCACATGGTGACAAGTTTGACTGCAGCTGCTAACATGGTCTGGCAGCCAGATATATTTTGGTACTGCTAATAAATAAACTATGACTGCTTAATGTCCAATGTATTCAGCTCCATCAAATGATCTAAACTAAAACTGAGAGAGGATTCAGAAGAGTACGTTATTGTTTACATTGTTTCAGTGAAACACAAGGTTGGCCTGAAGAGAATTGATTATGCATTTAGGATGGAAACACGATTAATCCAGATGGTATGGAGACTCAAGAAGAAAACTGGTTTTTAATAGTACAACTTGCTATGTATGTCATCATCATATGTAGGGATGAAACATAAGTTTCAGAGCAATTCAAAAATTTGTCTTGTGTGCAAACCTTGGAGTTTCAGAGTCAGCACTCATATCAGACAGGAATGTATGAGGGCTGTAATAAAATGAAGAGAGAGGTAAAAATGACCAGCACCTGCATGCAGACGATAGTTTTGAGCTTAATGTATCATGGGGAGAAACCAACACTAACCAGAGCACCTGTTGGGCTCTAACTACTTATTGTGTGTTGGCAGATGAAGTGGAATGACTTTCTGAACAGAAAGCTTAAACCTTGGAATATACAGTGCAGCCTAGGAAGCTGATTATTTCTGGCTCTGGACACATTTAAGTGTCTAATATTTGAAAGGTGAGAGTTGGCTAACTTACAAGCAGTGTAAGCTTTTTAGCTTGATATTTATGTCCATGATTGCTTCTGCTTTTGAGATACATGTCCTAATCATCAACACTCAAACATTTAATGAGGTTAGAAAGATGGGTAAACACTGAGAACTTCAGACAAGGTGGGAAGCAGGAGCCTTAGGAGTAAAGAAGGTGTGCTCTTCATTAGAGGTGACAGGTTGCTTTGTAGGTGGTAAGAAATTATTTAATCCTTTTCTCTCATCCCATATGCAGATGTCTAGAATCTCATACTTCCTATAACTGTCAGTACAAAGACAAATTATTTGTCATTTTTATGACAAGCTGTAATATTTAAAGCTTATTCTGAAAAGCAGAAGTCTCATTGAGGATGGATGACAAAAACTATTTAGAAGACTAGAAGGAAGGTCATGTCATGTTGCTGATGTTTCAGCAAGTGTGATATGTATTAAAGAACAATTTTTGCATTTCTATATTCTGTGGAGAGACGTTTTAGCAGCCAAAGGAGAGACATAATGGTAGCATGAGCAGCACAGTATTTAGCCTCCTCTTGAAAATATTTTGAACAAAGAATCTGCTACAGGAAACTTCTTTCAAATAAACTAGTACTCTGGTGTTTCTTCTCTCTCCTAAATTAATAACTTTCATTGAACCATGCCTTTATGAAAATATTTCAGGACAAAATCTGTACCCATGATATATGCTTGTTTCTGTCAGAAATTAAAAAGCTATTCAGTATATGAAGAACTATAAACACAAAACCTTGAATTTTATAAAATAGTTTTTTTAATAAAATGCTGATTTCTAGATTCCTGTTATAAAACCACCTTGCAGGAAAAAAACTCACATTTGCCATCTAACCCTTTCTTAAACTTATAAGAGCTTTAAATTACAAGCAATATTAGAGAAAAGCCATGACTACTGAGAAAAAAGTTAGTCAAATGCAGTAATATTTCATTTGGTTTACCCTAGAAGCAGCAAAAAGAGTGTTTTTTGGTTTGTTTGTTTAGAAAGTTGTTTTATGTAAGAATAAGGAAAAGCTTTTATAGGCTTCAACTTTTGAAATAATAAATCAGTTCTGAAAACAGTAGACTGTTAGAAATTTCCCAAAGCACAAAGGCCAAATTGTATTTAAAAAGAAAATAGATAATTCAAAAATTATTTGATGGGACAGCATTTTCTGTGAAATGATGTTACAAAGCTGATAAGGTAAAAAAAAAAAAATTAAAAGAGAACATCAACTAATACCCCAAATCTCGCGCTGGCTTAGCCTTAATTCCAAGGCATATGTTAGATATGATTGCCAAGGCAGATATAATTCTATTAGTTGTTACGCTAAAGAAAAGAAAATTCTTTTCCTACTAGCTCAGGTCCTTATTTAAGAGTGGGTTTATTAATATTTATTCACCCATCTTAACTTTTACTCTGATAAGAAAACAAACTCTGAAGTTGAAGTTTTGTGTTTACATAAAGCCTTTTGGAGTCCCTGTGCTCCCTGAAAGCATCTTAAGAACCATGGCAATATGCAGCTAAGTTTAACTTACTGAAATTGCTGACTACAATGTCCATGGTATTCTAGATGCTCATCTATTGCAGTGGACCTGATCTGTACCACCAAATGAAACTCAGGAGCTGTGGTTTGGTTTTTCACATCAGCAGTGGGATGCTTCATCCAAGAGTAAAATTAATCTGTTCTCTTGTCTAGAAGGGATGAGAACATGGCATATGCTTTGACAGCTCTTAGTCAAGGTTAATGGAGTCTCTGCAGGAGCCTGAATGTTAATATGGTTTTTATGATCATCATATTAATATCCTTATTTTTTACTTGTACACAACAAACTAATTAAACATTGTGCACTACTGAGTCCCTGTTCTTGTTACTGTGATAAAAGACACCATATCTTTTGTTGTAGGCTCTTTATAATTATTACAGCTCCTTATCTATACAGCTATACTTCTTTAGAACACATACAATCAGATTATCACTTTTACCAAGTCACCTTAAGGGTGTAATATAACGTTACATTTGGAATAGAGCACCTTTGCACTCCCATTTAAAGACTGTTAAATTACCAAGAGAAGGGGGGCGAGGGGGGGAAAGTAATGAGAACCTGGACTATAGATCTTTGTTAGTTTAAACTAGAACACAATAGCTGTGTCTGAAGTATATTCCTTACAAAAATATGAAGTATAAAATCACTGTTTTTCCAATCACTTGTACATGGATAGTCTTTTTTAAAAAGTATAACCATTTCCAAGGAGAGGTGCTCAATTACACACTGCCCTTAAGTAAATGTGAATGTTCTTAATGAAGCCCATTATCTTAAAGTTACTACATCCAATTTAAAAGTTATTGTGTCCATACTAGCTTTTTCTCAATTTAAGTAAAGACCTCCATGACTTTTTTTACTTCTACCACTGTAGACTACTATCATTATCACAGAAGCAGATTCATGATTGGAGAAATGTTGAGTGTTCTGATCTAGCTAGAACTGAGCAATGGGATTTCTAAATAAAATTCTCTATTGGAACAGTTCAAAACCAAGAAAATACAAATTAAGCTAGGCTGGCCACCTGTTAGAAACAATCAGCATTCATTGCCATAGATCAGAAAAAACAGATTTGGTTGAAAATGTTCAACTACAGAATTCCCTCTTATCAGTGAATAAGCTTGTGGATTGTTTGACTAAGTCAGATGGTGTTTTGGAAATAGAGTTGAATTTAAAAATCTGATTTTTTACGTAATTTCAACATATATCCATAACAGAAGGTGTTCTTTTTTTATCTAGAAAAGATTTTTTAAATTCTGAAATCAAATTCCTAGGATCTAGTCACCTAAGTAGAAAATAGGTGCTGCTGGAATTCAGAAAAACAAACTCTCCCTAAAAACACCAAGTTACCTGGCTGAATGTTACTAGCACTGCTCCCTTTGTGCAAGTGTAGAGACCTTGATTCGACATGCAGTTACTCAAAACTAGAATTGCAACTGGAAAGTCACTTAATCTTGAAGGTTTAAACTAAATATGAGCTGTAGTGCCTGAGAGACCTGCCACCATAAGCACGTAGTTACTTTGCTTCTCTAAAAATTGATCCTGTGGAGTTATAAGAAAAAGCTCTGCATACAAAGTGCTCATCTCAAGGAGTTTTGACACCAGATGAGATGATCCAGGTCATAAATGAATTCTGATTACTCTGACAGAATTGTGACATTTCTGCCAGCTATACAGTGAAGAGTGTTACTAAATACCATATTCACTACTCATTAACTGTTTCTAAAGCACATTCATCAACTCAGTCATATACAAAATGAGTCACAACAATTAGAAATTAACTGCAATGCAATGAATACTATCTCTGAATCAATGCTGTATTGTCTGTGCTGGATTTCCTCTCTTCTTTGCACTCATCATCAAAACAAAAACACTTGTTCATCTTTATTCATTGATTCTAGAGTAGCACTACAGACTGAAACCATTTGCAAAGCAGTCAGTTCACAGATACAGGCAGCAGGAGGAATAACATCTTTGTTAATACAGCTTGCTATTAGTAAATCTTGGTGTAGACAGCTCCACACGGGCTTCTGAAAAGTCAGGTTACTCTGGACAGTGATTAATGAAGTATACAATTTCCATAAAGAATAAAATTGCTAAGACTATTTATTGACAAAAATACAAATTTTTTTAAAGTTGAAATAGGAATATATCTTATAGTGGAGAAGTATTTTACTTTAGTCAAAACAAGTTGGAAAGTAAAAGTTTTCCCACAACCTCCTAGAATAGTCCTGCACTTAAGTTCAAGTTTGCAGCTTGAAGAACAAACAAAAAGAAAGCCAATTCCCCAAACCCTCCAGCCTGACTGAGTCATTTCTTCAGGTCTGACTTCACAAGACAAGGACAGACATGGCCTCTGTTAACATAATCATACAAAAAAATTTGTGGCAAAATGGTGCCTTTACTACTATCACCCTGAAGTTCATTGTCACTACCATATAGGAAAAAATGGAGCCTTCTTTCACCCTATGAGAAACCTTTATCCACATGCAGTCAGTGCTTCCCTGTGCACTGGATGAAGAGGAGGAAGTTTGGGGAAAGGCAAGGGGTAGACTTTCCTGCTATGTTTACCAGGGAATGTAACCCTTGGTCATATTCCAGAATAAACAGATGAAACCTTTTCTGTGGCTCACATATCAGAAAAAGAAGCTGCTATGCAGCTCTGTCGAAACACATACATCAGCTCTCACAGTTCCTACTAAACCTCAAGATAAATGCATAAATCACAGACATCTTATTTCGAGAAAGAGCAGGATTACAAATAGGCAATGATCTAACATTGCTTCCCACACTGGAAACTTAAACTCACGAGCTGAAAGCTAATTTTAGTATAATAAATTCTTTAGAGATCTGTACAATTTTTTTTAATTAGTGGGATAAAAGAACTTGTAAAAATCTGTTTTGCAGGTTGGGTTTGGTTTGTTGTTGTTGTTTTTGTTTTGTTTTTTTCTACTTTAGCTGTTAAATTACTAAAACTGAGACAAAAGCCACAAAACTTAAATTCTCATTTCAGCCAGGTAATATAGAAACTCAGTATCTTAGATCACCTTTTGATCCAATATATATACATATCTACTGAACTATCAGAAAAAGGTGTTCTTCCTTTTTGTCTTTTATCCTGGTAGTAAGCAACCATATCATAGTATCACAGGATCACTAAACAATTTTAAAAGTACAAGAAATCTCTGTCTTGGGATCTCACACTAATCCAAACACAAGATTTGAGGATTAAATTGTATTTCAAGCTATTGTTCTCTCCTCCAGCATTCATTTTGGTAAGATTGATCTTACCTAACCTTAGCTGGAAGGCTTGCCACTGAATTGGCATTCTCTCTTTAATCAGAGGAGTTAAGCAATTCCAGAGAGCAGTTTCTAATACATGTAATATGTACATCTAAGGTGAGAAGAATCTATATTGTTTTGTTGCAAAGAAAACAAAGAACAGCTAAGTACATAATATTTTATCATATAAATTTAGTATACATGATACTGTCACAACAAAAAAGTTTCCAACAGAAATAGAAGATATTTAAAGAAGAACACAGAATTGAAACCTGATCTCTTATTCTCAGTCAAAATCCAAAATGAAGTCCAGAAGTTATAATGACATCTGCAATTCCTCTCAAATGTGTGTGAATCCACTGTAAAACACCTGAAGTCTACTGGTATTAGTAGAATTTTGTCTCAAAAAATTCAAAGCCAAAGTTTTCCATAAAATCCCTTCTCAATAGCGATATTTGGTGTCATCATAAAATGGGATATATTGATACTTTAAATCAATACTTATTACTTGCAAATCTCATCAATGATTTTATGGATTATGACACTGATATCTTTAAATAGGTTTCTGTTTCCTTATGCTAACATGGGAATATTCTACTCCAGGATAGAGACTCCTGGATGATTTCCAGACTGGTTCTTCAGAGTTGTGTAGATAAACAACAGTAACAAAAATCCATATTTTAGACAGTATCTTTGTTTTCAAAAAGCACTGACTATTTTGTGTTCCATAAACAACTTCTCTCTTTCCACAAGAACTAACTTCTCTGTATACCCTTGGTAGAACTGCAGAGGAAAAAGCAATGCAGAGAAAAAATTATTTAGAGGAACTTTGATGATACTTCAGACTTCTCTGGATGCTGCTCTTTTGCTGCTGTCACTTACTCTCTCTCACTTTCTTGCATTAGAGACTACATAGAATTTAACTATGAGTTTGTATCAGATTTTCAAAGTGATTTTTGCCCATGTAAAGCCTTTATGTACTTGTGCTACACTGCTACTAAATAAATACATTGAGAAGATTAAATGAAAGCTATGCTATACATATATATATATATATATGTCTTTCAATTCTAGGGGATATTTCACAAAAAGTTAATTAAATTTTAAAATCCAAAAATTACCTTGAACATGTATTTCATATTGAAAAAAACAAACAAAAAATGGTTTGTCATATCTCTCAAGTCACAAAATATTTTAGAGAAGGATTCAGAAGTAAACCTCAAATTCCCTGGTTCTTAGTTTCTGTCTTTGCCTACTCCTCTCTTTTCAGCCATTTTTTGGTCTCCTTTCAGCTATTCTTGACAGCTAACAAAAGCAGTAAGCTTTCAGTTATCTTTGAACTTCAAAGATATTCAGCTATAAGTCATTTTCTTCAAGTTTGTCTTCCAAAGTCCAGTGACTCAACAATAGACTATTACATTGATATTTCTTCTAGGTCCCCACTAAGGATGTGGGAGAGAAGACTCCTGGAGGTCAGTCCTATAAATCTCATGTAACTGTGACTGTCCAAATCAAATGTATTTAATTTCTTTAAACCAAGAATAGTTGCAAAAGTTCAATACAAAAGTAAATGAATACCAGATTGAAAAAACCCTACTGCATAAACCCATGTGAAGTACAATTCAGAAGAATGCTGACACATGCACATGACTTCTCAGATATCTTTCCTCTCTATGATGATTTTTTATGGAAGTTAATGTTGTCAGGAAAGACTGATATACTAAATGGAAGACTGGGCTTGTAAAAAAATTGTATCTGTCAAGCAAAAAAACCACTATCAGACATGAAAGATACCAGTTTGGCTTCACTTCAATGTGATCATGAAATAAAAAAGGCCATTAGGTGTGTGAAACACTGCAAATAAAACATCAGTGAGACCTGACAACATCTTTTATATTACTAATAAGGAAAACCAAAGCTAAGGGGATCTACCTGTTTTAAAGAGGTGGATTTTTAGCGTTTACTTCAAAGCAGCTTTTGTTTACATTTCAAAGATTTCAAACAAAACCAAATGCTGAGGAAAGAAGGTGCTTCTTTTACTCCTTTATCCTCACATGAAGAGTGGAGAACAAAAGTTTCCATGTAATATATCAGAAAATGAGAATGTAAAGATAGTTTGCAATTCATTTCTGTTCAAAGCACTTCACAGCAATGGTTCTGAGAGAACTCTGACAGGTCCCTTCACAAAAATAATAATTATTCGGAATTGTGACTTACAGGTAATGGAGAAAGCCTTGCCTTATGCATATGTGCCCATCAGGCACAGCTTAAATACTTTTCCATCTCCCACTACAGTGAGATATTTTAATTTCAAGGCAGTGTAATTGGCATGTTTTATTTGACCATCCTGTTCACAAAAAAAAAAATTAAATTTTCATAACTTTATGAAATGAGTTTATAAAAGCTTGTATGAAAATGCAAAGGTTCTTCTTAACCAAGGAAGCCTTTTTATTTTATTTTATTTTATTTTTTTATTTTTCTTTTTATTACAATTATGTTGGGAAGAAGGCTTGTATGGAAGGTATATCCTTGTTATGAATGGTTTTTTTTTTGGTTCTGGCCACTTCTTCTTATCAGTATCCTTGTTTCCAAGCTTTGGTTATCTTCTAAACAACACAAATTCCACCTATTTTCTTAAAGTTGTTCATTTGAAAGCTAAAATTAAAAAAAAAAAACACAAAACAAGGGACATCTTCCTCTCCCCACCACTTAATGACCCACTTATTGGTGGGAATCAGATTTCCAATACCAATTTACTCACTTATTTACTCACTAATTTCATTGGGTAAGAGCTGTTTGAAAGTTGAAATATGACATTTGTCTGAGGTTGTCCTAAAAATTTGTAGTGGAACTGCAATGTGCTTGATGTGTAGGTAATTTCTGGTGTTTTTTCTGCAAAGTTAATTTATTAGTCCAAGTAATATGACTTTCATTGTTTTCCAATGAAAATCTGTTTGTTAGATAATTTCTGGTATTTCTGTTTCTTATCCTAATGCCACTTTCTCTGAATTTATGAGAATACTAAACAAATTGATATTACTGAATACTGAGGATATGGATAACAAGATGAATGAGCCAGCTAGAATGCTCCACATATCTCTAATTTCAAATTACCGTGACATTTGCCACTTCCAACCTTACACTGGTAACTGGCATTCTGATCAATCATTATAAATTTAAGTATTTAAATAAAGACAGAAGAACCACTAAGAGGTTTTTGACATGTAGCAAATTACCCAGGTTTGTTAAATGCACCACTGTGCTGGTGCAAGGCATGTGGCAAAGCATTCCCATGGGAACTGGGGGGAGAGCAGGATCAGGGCCAATTTCTCCAGTCTAAGCAAGAATATATATCAACTAAGCCACACTGTGAAACTGTATGCTAAAAGCCTATCTACCTGCCAGTAATTATTAATGCACAATGAAATTAAGCACACTAGCTCTTTTTCACTGGTTTCTCACTTTTACTATAAACTAGATGCTGGATATATATATATATATTTTTTTTTTTTTTTTTTTTTAAGTAGAGTGAGTTCATTTGCCTAAGGGCGCTCTGTAGTTACACCTATGGAGGTATTTTGCAGAAAGCTGAAAGCTCAGAACTAGCAGGAAGCCTTTTAGTAACACACAATGCCACACTGAGCACAACCTAACTGAAAGCTGTATAAAGCAGATTGAACTCTACTGGTGATGCTGCCAGTGCTTAAGGTGGGCACAATGAACTAACGCCTTTAATTCCCTGTGAGCAATCCCAGTGTTCTCACTCATTCAGTTAGTGAATACTCTAAATTCATCCCTGAATTTACCATACCCTAACTTCTCTGGGCAGGTGAACCCAATACAAGAAATCTACTTCTTCTGTGTTCGACTTTGAGGTGGTCAAGGGAGATAGATAGAAACAGAGAAGCAGTAAATTTTCCCCAAGTAAGAGGAAGTCAAGTGTAAATGAGACAAATAAATGCTTACTATATACTTTAGGCTTTAGCTTAGACTGATAGTACTTAAAGAGAAATTTACATATAAGAATAAAAGAAAACAATTACAGTAGAAAGAGCAAAAAGCAGAAGAAGGAAGTAATGGTCAAGATTAAGGTTAAAAAGGATGAAGATAGGAAAGAGGGATTTGATTTATCCAATATATATACTTTGTTTTCTGGTATGCAATTTTGAATGCTAAAATTGGGAAGTTTAAGTGCAATATACTTAATTTTTTACCTTACACCTGGATTTCACTAAAAAATTTTAAACCAAGGATGTAAGCTGCCTTGTTTCTTGCCTCATTCAGGAAATGATCATCCAGTAAAATCATTGTGGAGATGCTTGTCATTCCAGTTAAAGGTAACTCTTTCTATTCACAAACCCTTTTAATAGCTCTGTCACCCTGTTTTTACGTCTGGTGGTGTTTATCCAATTTAGGTGAATGGCTATTTTTGTCTACTAGAAAAAGGTAAGTTACGTACTTAAAGAAAACCACTTAAGTATGAACTCTGAAATTCATTCCAGCATAAACTTTACGCAATTAACTAAATCACATTATTTTGCCTAGCTGGGATAACAGAAAACATGGAGCCAATCCTGAGGCAGTGGATCTATATATAGCATGTGTGAGGGCTCATTCAATCTCACAGAGTTTTCTGTAAGAAAAAAAAAAAATGGTTGAAGTAGCTGTGGTGGAAGAAAAGAGAAGCATGAGACCCAAATCCACCTGTTTTCCTAAATGTCTCAGAAAATCTGTGAGAAGCTCTGGCTCTGCTAATAAATATTCTGGTAGTATTGGGGCACTGCCAACACTTGGAGGTAGCAGGGCAGAGCAACATTTCCATGACTCTCTGAGGCAATGGGAAGATATTTTCCAGTGCCATACTTGTCCTTTCATCATCCTTTACACAAATACACACTGCAACCTGCCCCAATGCCTCTGCTCGACGTGTGCATTCACTGAGGTAATATACTTCCTGCTCTATATCCACTTTATTTCCTCTGTTCAAAGATCCAAGAGGTGTTATGTCAAAAGTGTGTCTTTTATTGCCCATAACCATCACTTTAGTGTTAGTACAGCTGCCTTCATTGGACCTGTCTTTACAATTACAAACAAAAGACTTGATTTAGCACATACTAGACTGTCTTACTGCTGAGCTGGGAAAGCTCCACATGTGCTAGCAGCTTGATTTCCTTGGATTATGGTCCCAGGGCTTCAAAAACCTTTAAACATAAATAAAGTTAAAAGATGCTCAGAAAATACAGATTTGCAGACCTAGCAATTTGAAGTTTCTGAAAAATCAAAGGAATGTGAAGACTCTGGAAAAAGGATCTCCTTTTGCCAAAGGAAAACGATACTATTTTATACTTCTACATCTTCCATTCCAAGACACTTGACAATCTTTCAGCATTAGTAAGAGAACACACCTATTAATGAAAGGACTATTTTTCACAGACAATAAAACAGAGACTAAATGATAATTTAAAAAACAGAAAGATCTCTTGTTCTGTCTGCTTCTAACACGTGACTGAGATTTTTACTCAATCATACTAAATGATGATAGAAAGAGTGTAAAATTTTTATTATTTGAGGAAGACAGGAGTTAGATTGAGTTAAAAATCTCACCACCCAAGTATATTTTGGGCAACTTACATTTGAATTTTTGATACATGTGACTTTTAAGGTGGATTCATTAAATATTGTATCATACCCTACATTGGGTAATGGAGTTATTATTTCAGGTGGTTTTTTTTCTCAAATTAAAAACTATTTTATGAACTACTGAAATGCCAGACCAATTAAGTGATTTCAAATACAAAATTTGAAAGAGGTGATGCAATACCAATTGATGTCTTTTTACTTCAACTCTGCAATGAAGAAACTTTATTAAACCTACATACTAATCAATACTAATGCAACTATTGACAGTAAGGACTCTTGAAACAGGCAAAGAAGTTTTATGGGATTCATCTTTACAGCTACCCACTTGAAAAATCAAGAATAAGGTAATTATATTAATTTCTTCTGGTAATTAAACCTCAAATTGTATATTCAATAATTCAAACTCTGTCTGCTTATATCAATATTGTACCAGTATACAATATAATTCACTTCCACAATGTGATGTCAAATGCCTCTAGTTATATTAAATATGTAAATTAAGAAAAATAAGTAATTTCAAAGTCATAAACTGGTTCCTAAAATATCATTGCCATGAAACAAAATAAATAATTTCAGATAAAGCTTTAGCTAAGCACATTTATACTTCTTTTTAGGCAGGATCTTCCTATACACAAGCAACAACTCTGAGCACAGGAAACTAAAACTTACTGGCAAGAATGTATTAATGCATTCCTCTTGAGAAGAAGAATTTATCACCTTTTTAATGAACTTATAAGATGACAAAGACTTATTCAGACTGGGTGCAGAAAAAAATTCTTTCTCCATTTGTGACGAGAGAGGGTTTAAAACACGAAGAGAACAGTGGAACAGTACTAATAATTAAGGCCCAATATTAAAATAACTTTTCCTTCTGTACTCTGGATCTTGAGATGCTGCAGTTAACAAGCTTTCCTTTTGGCAAGATCTTTATGAAAAGATTGAGAGAACCTATGATTAATGGTTGCAGCAAGAATAAATAAATGAGAATGAGACTATACTGTGAAAGCAAGCTTGAATAGATAGCAAAACGTTGACAAACGCTGAATAGTTGAAAACTGGCTTTTGTAAAATGAATCACTGTATTCTTTATTATAAAGTTAGAAATTAGTGTTTTATTTTAAAATTTAAAATATATAATTCAATAATTGCACAAATTACTTTATTATTTTATTAATTTATTTTTTATTTTATTAGGTAAATTATTTCCTTAAGTCTATTGGAGCTATACTCCTTATTTGTCACTGCTATAGTACTGGAGGAAAGTAACTTGAAATATACCACTGCATGGTATATTGTTGTTGATCTGTAGTATAATGGAGTCCTATCTCACCTTAGGAGTGCGAGAAGTGCAACATTTGAAAATCAGGATTTCAGAAGTAACATTTTAAAGTGGATTCAGAGTTCCTGGCTGTGGCTTTCTATTTGTCTCATAGAATTCTTCAATCATAATTTTGTTTGAAGTGGTGATTTTCCATTTCCTTCAAAGTGTCATATTTGGAGTAAACATTCAAATAAAGAAAGGGTCTGAAAAGCTTAGTTTGTTAAAGATCCTTTTTTTCTCCTCTAACTCTAATTCTTTCTATCTATGGATTTTTTTTATTTTATTTTTTTTAATTTGGTCACTGAATCCTAGGCTTCTTGGAATTAAAAAAAAAAAAATAGTTGCCTATAATGTTTCACAGGCTTAGTTTGAGTCCATGCAAAAGCATCAACATTCCAGCTCTACATATCTCTCAAATATTGATTCATAACTCATGTTTAAAAGATTCTCTCTCCTAAAAAATTACAAATTATTCTAAGTGTATGAGGCAAGTTTTATTTTGGCAGATGTGGAAAGATCACGGATAGGAAATTTGAAATAAGCCCAGGAAAAAGAGTTAGGTAAAACATAAAAGGGATCATATCTATCTCAAGTTGATACAAAAGTAATTTCCATGGAAATTATGGGTAGACGGAGACACAAAATTTAAAAAACTTTGTATTGAAAAGAAATGGTAAGACACAGATCAACTGTGGAGATTGTGAACAATGGGAAAAGTGTTGCACTATCACTGCTCTTCGCACCTTTCTAACTTCAGTCACTATCACATCCAAAACTGGAGCTGGGAACTTCTCCTTGAAGTCACAGTTTCTGCTCTTGTTACAAGGTCTTATTTATGCCACTTCTAGAACACAACTGAAATGGTTGTTAATAAGATGCTTAACTGTTATCAAGGTTGAAATTCAATTTGCTAGGCAATTGCATCCATTTGTTGCCATTCACTGTCATCAATGCTAGGTCACTGTAGACTGAATGCTGCGATTGACTTAATTATAAGTTAGGAATTCACATGCAAACGTCCCATGCACCAGCCCAAAACTGGCCCCTTTTCAATCTGATATTAGATACTCATTCACTGATGGAGTATAATTTTTTCATTTTATATGTAAATAACTTGCTTTTCTTTCCTCACTAGAGAGTGTTGAGTTATTCATGGTAATATATTCTTTCATCATTTTTTTTTTCAGAGTGGCAGTTTCTTCCAAACTTGGAACATCTCACAGCAAGCAGAGAAACCAACATCTTTTTCACACAGCATGATATTAGAATATTTGGCTAAAGGCCCTAAAACATTAAAAACAAACAAACAAACAAACAAACAAACAAAAAGTCTTATTCATGATCCTTATGTTTACTTGCTATGCTCAATTTGCTCATTCATGCTTGTAGCACACAAAGGAAATTTTGATGGCTTAGTGTTTTAATGGCCTGGTGTTTTATCTTTATAAGGAAAGGGAGCCTTTTCTCCATCCATTTTCAATTATTTCTACAGGAAAAAAACATGAAGCTATGGCTGAGAGAGGTTTTCTTGTTACATGCCATGCTTCTCAGAGCCTCACATTCACTACGCTGTGGAACATTTATTGAAGGACTACACACTGTAAGTTTTAACCAAGCAACATATTTTTTTACTGTACAGAGCCATGTTAAGCTTATTCAGTGACACTGTTTGAAATTTCAAGGTTACTTTGAATTTTTTAAACCTCTTTTACTGCACTTTACCTCTCAAGATAAAGCAAAATGAAGAAGGCATTATTTTTTTAAATAACTCTTTCCTATTACAAATATTAAATAAAATTATGTGTAACATAAAAGTGATTGGTATTATATTTTATATACGCACAATAATACCACTACTTAAGTTCATAATTTTGAACAAAGTTTAGCAATCTAATTAATGTACTATGTCATTTGTTGGCTGGTATTAGGGTTTTGAAAGACACAGCATAGAAAACCAAATGTGAGAAGTATGAACTAAAATCTTTATTTCACTGCATTGTTTGTGAAATGATGGTTTCACTATGTGAAAGGATGGTTGCTTTACTTTTTCCCTTGATACTTTCTAACTTGGCTGCATAGGTTTGTCTCACATATCTAATAAACAAGAATTGTGTTCTAACTAAAAGTCTGTGGAATTAATTTTCCAAAGTACCCATAGAATCATAGAATTATTTGGGTTGAAAGAGATCTTAATGATCAACCAGTTCCAAACCCATCATGGTCTGGGAATCTTCTACTAGACCAGGTTGCTCAAATGCCTTGGACTTTATTAGAAACCTAATTTTGTTTAACATTACTGTTAAAAGCAATTTTGTTTCAAAATCATTTGCTTTCTGCAACACGCCAATAACTCTTAATCCTTTGACATCCGAAATTATGTCACTAATCAATGATTTCAACAGTATTTGCCCTCATCATAAGACAAATAGTTTCTGCAATTTTCTCTATTAGATATAGGGCAACCATCTTCCCTTTAGTGAAAAAAGGTAGAATTTCAAAAAGGTATACAAATGTTTTGTTCCTTGTCACAAAGGAATATCAGATTAATTCTCTAACATATAGCAGCCTAAATGCAAAGAAAAATTCTGTATTTTTAATAGGAAATTTTAATCAATTTTATGATGGAAAATTTATAAACTATGAGACAAATTATGTCTGTCCTCTTTACCTTGAATCTGGGAACACATGGTACCTGCACAGCTGTCTTGTGAGTCCCTATTCATTACTTCATCACTATGAACAAAGCAATGATCTTGTCTCATTTTTCCTTCTGATGAACACTCTCAAAACACCAACTGCTACAATTTAAAAGATAATCACTAATGAGACAGATAAGGGGATAGAGAGCACCCTCAGCAAATTTGCAGATTAAAGCAAGCTAAGTACTGTTGTTGACACACCTGAAGGACGGAATGTCATCAAGAGGAACCAGAATCTCATGAAGTTTAATAAGCCCAAGTGTAAAGTGCTGCCTTGGAGCAGCTCTGATACCAATCCAGGCTGGGGGATCAACAACTGAGAGCAGCCCTGCCAAGAAGGACTTGGGTGTGCTGGTGGATGAGAGGCTGAACATGCTCTGGCAGTGTGTTCTCACAGCCAGAAAGCAAAAGGAATCCTGGTCTGCATCCAAAGCAGCGTGGGCAGCAGGGCAAGGGAGGGGATTCTACTCTGCCAGGTGCCCCTCTACTCTGCTCGGCTGAGGCTCCATTTGAAGCACTGTATCCAGCTCTGGAGTCTCCAGCTCAGGAAGGACATGGGCCTGTTGGAGTAAGTCCAGAGGAGGGCCACTGAGATGATAAAAGGGGTGGAGCACCTCTTTTATGAAGAAAAGTTGAGAGAATTTGTCTTTTTCTGACTGGAGGTTTCGAGGTGGCCTAATTTCAGCCTTTCAGTATCTGAACGGGGCCGACAAGGAAAATGGAGAGAAAATATTTACAAGGGCATGTAGTCACAGGACAAGACAGAATGGTTTAAACTGAGAGTAGATGTAGGTTAGATATTAGGAAGAAAGTGTTTATTGTGTAGTGGAACAGATTGCCCGGAGAATTTGAGGATGTCACACATCTTCAGTGAAAATTTTCCTCCTGATGTACTACTGGAACCTTCCCTGGTGCTGCTTGAAAACATTTCCTCTTGTCCCATTGCTGGTTGGCTTGGAGTAGAGGCCAACCCCCACATGGCTACAGCCTCCTTTCAGTTGTGGACAGTGGTAAGGTCTTCCCCAAGCCTCCTTTTCTCCAGGCTAAACACCCCCAGCTGCTCCTCACAGGACTGGTGCTCCAGACCCTTCCCCAGCTCCACTGCCCCTCCCTGGACTCTCTGCAGCCCCTCAGTGTCTCTCTCACAGTGAGGGGCCAGAACTGGACACAGGAATTCAGGCCTCACCAATCCCAAATACAGGGGAAAATCACTTCCCTGGTTCTGCTGGCCACATTATTCTTGATACAGGCCAGGATGCCATTAGCCTTTTTGGCTGCCTGGGTACGTGCTGGCTCATGTTCAGCTGCTGTCAACCAGCACCCCCAGGTCCTTTTCTGCTGGGCCACTTTCCAGCCATTCTGTCCCAATTATTCTCATTAATTTAGGAATTATCTCAAGTACTTAAAAACAAGAATCAAGAGGGTTTTTTTGGTGAATAATGTCTAATAATTTACATTAAAATTCATCACAGTGTTGTTATTTATGACTTTAATATGTGTATTCTAATTCAGAAGCCAAGAAAAGCCCATCTTATCAACTAAGATAAACAGGCAGGCTAATATCGGCATCTGTTATTTTCATTTCTTTGCCATTTTGCTTTTGATTCATGATTCTGGTCACACTAGACTTCAAAAAAACTCGGCAGTGCATATGTGTGTGTTTTGGGGGTGTGGGAGATAAAAGGTTATTTTTTAATTATCTTTTTTTTTTCTGAAAGACAGAAATGTATAAATGAGGTCTGTAGGCAGAAGACAAGTTTTAAAGAGTGCTATTCCATGCCTGCTTTGTATTGGGCCTATCATCAAAATTTCTCTTCAAACTGCTTTATGATCAGAGTCAGTCTTATTATACACACTTCAGTTAGCCACTGACTATTTAGAATTCTTAATAAATTCATTGAATTGAATGGATATGAGAATATATAGTTTTCACTCAAATGCAAGTATGAACACAGGAATAATCTGGGATGCCAGCAGAAATATACTTTAGACTGAAGTAAGTGGGGAAAACATAACTGTCAAAATTCAAGGCCCCTAATAATGTCGGCAGATACTCTTGTTAGCACGAACAGTATGAAAACCAAGGAAAATCTCCAAGTAATATCGGAAACTGCAAGATTATGAGAACACTTGTCTACAAAATTTGTTTTACAAGAGGAATTGATTGTGTATGACTGGATGATAAGGAAGAGGATGCTGAACTCCCGCTGCAGGAATTCAGAAATAAGGGACTGCAGAACTCCCCTCAAATGCTTGAATATTTCTGATGTGTATCTGTCCCATGATCATTACATCCCTGTCCAGCACAGGGTGATCCAAAACCAGATTGTGATCATATAGTCAATAATCACAAGGCTCAGTTAAGGCAAGCAGGTAATTACCAAATGACAGTAAGAGAACATGACTCACAGTTTAACCTAATTACATACATCAGAAATATTAGTGCTACATTTTATAAAGGATTTTGGTCCTCTTTAATTTGACAGTTGACATATAAAATATGCTTTTCCTCTCTAAAACAAACAAGCATAAAAAATTCTTCATAGCACACAGGTTACGTACTAATTTAGAAGTTATTTACCACAGTTACATAGAAATTATAGAAAATCCCACAATAAGGATATACAGCAGCAAATCAAACAGGGACAGATTTTAACAACTGGACTTTATTCTCATTGTGGATTCCAACTTAAAATTTTGTAATGGCTGTAATTTATTTATTATTTTACAGTCAGAATATAAGCAAAGGGAAGTGACTGATGTCTGACCAAGGATAGTTGCAATAATTATTGTATGCACAATATTTAGTAATGCTGATCAGCAGGGCTCTGTACATAACCATGTCAATTCAATAAATATAATTTAAAATAAAACAGACTTAGCCTTTCAGAATAACAAAAGATGCAGAAGTAATAATATAAAACTGCTTAATGCACTCTGCATGTGTAATATATGTTTAGATGGCAGAAAATAAAGGGCAGCAAATGTCCTCACTCTCAAAAATTAATGAATTTAAGAATAAAAGTTCCCTATAGAACCAGTAATTGAGTTAGTGTTATCACCTGTTTGGTTTGAAAGTTGTCTGTTTTGGAACCATATCCCAGCACTCATCTTTTAAATTTTTACTTGAAATACTTTTGATAGTACAGTACTACATACAAATGCATCAAACCACTGCTGACATTGATGCAGGTTCAGTTTCAAAAGTATGGAAGAGGGAAAAAAGCAACACCTATATATTTTTTGAAGATGTACTATGGCCAGTTTCAGATGAAAGAGAGATTTACCACCAAGAGGACAAAGAAATGGAGCACAGCTACATTTTCACTTTTCCACTATGGTGAGTCTCACATGTATCTTATGCTGACTTAAACAACTACATTTAAAAAAGCTTTAAATAACCACGAAGAATATTACAGTATACGTTCATGCCCTGATTTGCCTTCTTAAATAAATCAAAATTTCTTCCCTCAAGAAATAATAGTTCCTTAAATGTGAAATCTGTTTTTTTTAGGAAGGAGCTCCATAGTTTTGGAGAGAAAAAAATCATTTTTAGCTGGCCATTGTTAAGTACCAATCTAAAACATGTAATTAATATGTCCTTATAATTGGCGAATAATTGGCTTGCTAGCAAGAAGACTCCTTATTTGACTTTATATTTAATACAACTTCTGTTAAATCTTTTTAGCAGGTAAATCTTTTTAGCATGTTTTGTTTGCCAACAAAATTAGAAAGCTTATGATTTTAAATTGGGAAGCTAAAATTTTGGGAAGAGGTATTTTACCTTTTATCCACATATGGGGGAAAAAAACCAACCCAACAACACTCCAAAAAGGACTTTGAACCTGCCAATATAGTCCACATAAATTATCTTTCCTTCCATTACCTTCCATAGTTGGCAGAAACTATTGGTCAGCATTTAGCTGATCAGGTGATAGCTTGCTTTCTTTCCTTAAGCAGCTATGTAATGTATAATGAATCACATTTTAGCCCTGTACTGCAACAAGTTTCCTTTTTCTATTACAATAATAGGTGAAAAACCTAAGAAAAATCTGATTTAGAGAAGGGCCACAAAGATGATCAGAAGGGTGGAGAACCTCTCCTATGAAGTCAGTCTGAGAGAGCTGGAGTTGTTCAGCCTGGAGAAGAGAAGGCAGCGGGCAGACCACAATGTGGCCTTCCAGTACTTCAAGGGAAGAAGGAAAGGACTTATAAAAAGAAGGAAGGACTTTTTATACAGCAAAGAGTGATAGGACAAGGTGCAATGGTTTTAAACTGAAAGAGAGGAGCTCTGGATTAGATATTAGGAAATTAGATGTTGAATTCTTTTCTGATGAGGGTTTTGAGGCGCTGGAACAGGTTGTCCAGGGAGGCTGTGTGTGTGCACTAGCCCTTGTAGTATTCAAGTTCAGTTTGGATGGGGCTTTGAACAACCTGGTCTTATGGAAGGTGTCCCTGCCCACTGCAGGGAACTAGGTGATCTTTAATGTTTCTTCCAACCCAAGCCATTCTGTATTTGATTCTGTGATTCTATGATTAACATAAAAAATGAAACAGTAGTCATTGATTGGCATGTCTACTGGAATAACTCAGCAATAACTGTATATTACACAGTAATAGCTTTCCTTTTCTTACAGATATATGAAGTACCAGAATGTTCTGCTGAAATTATTCACTTATCTTGTTCAAAAAATTTGGACACTGGCCTGTTACTTTGTGCTGTGTTCTAGGTAAGCTTCAGCTGGAAAAATGCTACTATAGGAATCTATATTCTTTTCTTCACAGCCCACACACACACACACAGTCTTCTATACTTTGTAGGAAATGAACTGCAATAAAAAGGTAAAAAAAATTACATATGTCATTTTCATGGGGAAAGAAAAAAGAAATAAGAACTTTGAACTGCACAAAGCTCTTGCTGCTGCAGTGTCAGCAGTTCTGTAGAAAAGTCAATCACCTCATCATTGCTTCACTGTTCTCTTGACCCTGGAGAGATGGAAGACAGAAATGGTTTCTGGAGAAACAATAAAATAATAAACAACAAAGAAGCAGAATAAAAACAAACAAATAAACAAAATTAAAATGTTCCATACATGGTAAATCATGGTTTGTTAATGTAAAAGGGGTCTAATAGCAAGCGAGAGCTCAGACTTCAAGTTTTACCCCTATGCTTGGATTATGATGTGCAGAATATATATATGGTTTATTGCTTGCTGGAGACAGAGAAAAATTAATACTATGAATAATTCATATTTAATTCCTATTATTGCTGCACAATTCAAGAAAGTAGAGGGAATATATTACTATTAAGCACACATTTTATATATTCTTGTCAGAAAATTTTTGGTGAGCTGTATTTTATTACATTACATTAGCAACTTTCATCATATGCATTACTGCTCCATTAAAACAAAACTGTTTATTCCAACTGATAGGAGTAATAACAAGCAGTATCTATTATATTATTAGCTAGGCTGCAGTAAACTAAGTAATGCTTGGAAGACCTGAGAATCCATGAAGGCAAGTAGACATTTTAAAATCACTTTACAAAGATTATATATTATGTATGTCTAAAATAACTGATAGATGTGCGTACACACTTTAAAATATTCACAGCTGCATATTTGTGTCTTCCCATTAGTGTATATAATTGAATTAGCAGTTTGCTCTGTAAGAAAAAAACAAATTGTTTGGAATCCATTTTAAAAAGTTTTTTAGGACTGCTTGAAAGATTGAGTGAAAAAGTTTTTCCAGATTTTATCACACAGGTCTGCAACTAACTCTTGGGTAAACTAAGTGTGAGATACTAAAGGAGTATCTTCTACTGACAGATATTGTAACACAGAGATTATAGAATTTGCCTGTATTTGACATGGAAAAAAAATTGTACCCTCATGGTATAAACCGAGCTGGAAGCAATTGGACATACAAAGTCTCAGTTCACCATGTTTGTAAAATTTATAGTTCTATGTCTTAACACTCAGCTTACACCCCATCCCTCTTACACCCAACCCCACCTCTTCAGCAACAGAGGCTTTGATACAGGCTCTTCTGTTTATCCCAGTCCTGTCATGGTTTCCCTATACCTCGCAATGAAACCCCTATTCAGGAATTCTGCATAAGAAAATATATATTGTAACAATAATTATACTAAAATTAAAAAGCATTTTAATATTTTCAGATGCGGAAAATAGATATTATAGCCAGCCTTGAAATGAGTTTTGAAATCTTTAAACACTTAAGGTGTCTGGTTTGAATTTCCTTGTCTTTGACAGGTAATGTATCTATTGGCAGTCAATAGGTCAATATTGTCAGTTCACATCTGCCTTTACGCTGAGCCTCTTCACGGCTGACCTATGTCTCTATTTCCTGTTGATACACTTCTCCTTTCTGTTTAAAAACATAACCGTTTACTATTTCATCTGATACATCTTACAAGGAAAAAAAGTCAAAATAAATATTTGCTATCTCCTGGATTACATAGAATTTCTGAATACGTAATGCTTATGTAGCGAAATGATCCACAAGGAATATATCTGAATAATAACTATTGTCTCAGTGCAACTCACATCTCTGCTTTATTTGTATGAGTTCTACATGCTGAAAATGAAATGCATATAGAAGATAAAAATTTCCTTAGAATATAAAATGCAAATCAAAAAAATATTTGACATATTTTCTCAGTTAAATTAAAATGTAGTTATATTTTGAAATCTTTCTCCATCAACTGATAAACAATATTTTTGCTTTAATGTAAGTTTCTTTCAAGAATATAGAACTGAAATATTTGTTTTGATTCCAATATATGGTTAAATAAATTATCTAACTTCATATTTTTCTGTAGAATTAAGACTACAGTATGAAACAAAGCATTATCATAATAGGTGACATTAGACTTAAATCTTCCTCTTTTATATATCACAGAATCATAGTCATAGAATTCCAGGTGGGAAGGATCCTCAGGAACTGCCTGGTCCAACCTTTCTTGGCAAAAGCACAGTCTAACTAAAATGGCCCAGTACCGCCCCCAGATGAATCTTAAAAGCCTCCAATACTGGGGAATCCACCTCCTCCCTGGGGAGATTATCCCAAAGGCTGATGCGTCTGTGAAAAAATTTCTTTGTATGTCCATTTGGAATCTGCCCAGAAGTGACTTGTACCCTATACCACTAATTTTTCCTGTGTGACTCCTTGTAAAAACAGGAGTCTCTATCTTCTTTGTAGCCACCCTTTCAGTAGTGGAGCATGGTGACAAGGTCTCCCCTTCCCTAGGCTGAACAAGCCCAGCTCTCTCAGTCTTTCCTCACAAGGCAACTTCCCAGTCATTGATCAACTCTGTGGCCCTTCTCTGGACCTTCTCCAGCTTGTCCACATCTTGTACAGCAGGAGCAAGACTGAACACACTTCACTTCCAGGTGTGGCCTGACAAGCCCTGAGCAGAGTGGGACAATGATTTGTTAATCTCTGCTGGTGATGCCATTGCTGATGAGCCCAGCATCCTGTCTTTGCAGGAGCAGCAAGCTGCTCACCAGGACCCCCAGATCCCTTTCCACAGACCTACTCCCTAGATGGATAGATTCCAGCCTGTGCCGCACTTCTGGATGAAATATATGTATATAGATATAAATATTATACACATATATATATAATATGTAAAATCTTGGGTTTTGTTCTGTGATCTTTACAATGATAAAAATAAAACCATTGTAGCAATCTTTTAAAGGCAATTTTGGGTCACGTCTCAGAATTACACAGAATTCCAGACTGCCAGTTGGATTTTTTCCAGAAGAATAGGAAGATGTAAAATCGCACTTTTAAGTACCTTATCTTCTGTTTACTCTATTCTTCCCACTAATATCTTAATTCTCAACATCCTCACAGCTAACAAAAGCCCGTGATTACTACCAGGTGTAATTTAGCCCTTAAACCAGCATATACTTTAATAATGCACTAACAAAAGTTCATATACATGTATTCACTCCCCATTTTGCTTTTCTTTCTCCATACTTATAGCCTAAGCCAATTTATTCCTTTGCATAAACATTTCAATATATTTTATATGTGTTTATATTTTTCTGGATTTTAAATCAATAACTAGTAGAAGTATCCTGATGCACAGTTACTTATGGACCTTAGGAAAGGTCCTTCAGGCAGCACAATAAAGTACTTGAATGAACTATTTTTTTTACTCAATTACACTATAGCAGCTGAAAAAAATACTATACAAAATATGGAGTGAATATTACTTAATTGTTACAGTTTGTGATGGTGATACAAATCCACAGCTATTTTTAAGGAAAAGCTCCAGATTTTGCACAATGGCTAAAGAAGCACAATTACCCAAAATGTAGTGCAATATTTTAACTATGGTGAAATAGAAGTGCATGCCCTGAAGTAGAACTTCCGAGATGCTCTCTTGCATCTGCATGCTGTCAGCTGAAAGACCAAGACTATAAGTTTCCAATATTTGCTGAAGGAATTGTCTTGAAATGTGTAACTGCAGAGGGGTACACTTACTTGTGAATGTTCTTTGAACAACAAAGGATATGACATGGGATATGAGAAGTCAATAGAAACCATTAAAATTCTGTTATGCTAAACTTTGCATGCTACAAAACCAACAAATGCTTTTTTTCTTCATAATGCTATTTGTGAAGGTAACTGATTGGCAAATACAAGCAATGCGAAATAAAATATCTCCTTAACTGGTACTTTTCTTTTAAACAATATTCTACTAAGATTAGTACAAACCAGGCAGTCATGTTAGTTAATGCTAATAAAAGCATTTGAGTAAAGAAGAAATATTTCTCTTTTATACTGCTGATACAAGTACTAAAGGTAAGTTAAGTACAGTAAATGAAGCCCACACTGTGTATCTAAATCATTCGTAGCTCTGTACTACCTTCCAAAATTCTCAGAACTTTTTGAACTGAGTAAACAATCAATCAGAACATTGTTCTTGTCAAAAATATCCAGTGATGATACCCACAAAAATGAGGAACAAATTGGTGATGCTCCCACATTTGTTTGAGCACTATAGTATAAATCAGCAGCATATAAAAGGGTAATCAGACAACAGAACTGACAGCAGTGTTTTACAGTACTCAGTAAATCTCATGCCTGAACAGAAAATGACAGAGCAGCACTGAAAGCACTGTTTGCTTTCCAGCTCTGCAGTCAAGATCCACAAAATGACTGAGGAACTTACAAGACACCAATGAAATTAATGCTTCAAAATCTGAAGTTGTGAAAAGCTTCAGGATCAAAAAGCTTCCATAAAGCCTCTTTATGACCTCAGTGGTATTTGGACAGATAAGACACACTAGCTTCTGACCTTTAAAGATCCCTAACTGCTTAATGGAGAGGAATTTCTATTTTAGCAATGTCAAACAAATTACAGCTGAACTCATCTCAGTAAGAGTTCTTTCAAATACTGGTGACTGGTGCCTTCAAGAAAGGGATTCTTGGCAAAACCTGGATTCCACCAACAGAAAAATAAAAATAATATACTGAAACGAGGAATTCTTCTGTGCTTAGGGCCTTCACCGAAACTGAACTTGGACGGTGTAAATTTTAAGTACAAATGATGTTACTGATACACAAGCTAGGGCCAAAAAAATCTGAAATTTGGATTAACATCTTTCTCTGGGAAATCTTGGAGCATTACTGCCCCCTTGGCTGGGGATGAACCAAGGAAACACAATATATGCTCTAACATATCATCAGAACATATACTCATGAGAGAGAAAGAAAGGTAAAGAGACAGACAGAAAGAAATCAGGAAAGAACAAATGTACCTTACCTCACTTTTAAATTGCCTTGCTGTGGTTGTCCATCATAAATTGATAAAATATCAAAATCTTCCTCAAGGGCAAAAGTATGAAATGACAATTGTATCCTGTTACGCTCTCCTGTGATAATGATCCATGTGCAGTTGGCATAATTTGGATAACCATGAGGAAATCCAGGGCTTTCTATAGTACCATTTGGTCCTTGTACTAAGCCTCCACAGTTCTGACCTGAAAAAGAAGAAAATTTGCAGTTGGTTTTATTTTCCCTCACCCAGTATATATTCTTAAATAAGTACCTATATGTAAACTTAATTTTAGAATATTTTTTTACATTACAAGCAGCACATAAAATTGCACTGATACCATTCACCCCTTCAAATTAAAAACCCTCATGGCTGTATTTTCTGAGGCACTTAGCATCTTTTTACCCAGTGAATCATTATTTCAGGTTCTGTAGTATTAACAATGTATGACTTATTCATTCAAATGTGAAATTTCAGCATTAGCCTTAATGCCATAAATTCAACCGACTGACAGTTCTAATGGCAAGAGAGTGTTCCAAACTTTTTGGCAAATGCCATTTTAAAAGTTTCTATATAAGCACTAAAATATGAGTTTCTGATGTTCTGAAACCTACTTTAACATGAAGAGCAAAATGTAGACATTTAATATGCTTTGTTTTGCAACTAATCAAGATTCCATACTTTGAAGACACAGCAAAATTTCTGTGGTATAATATTTCTAGTTCCATGTGTTTTGTGATAACAAAGGTGGGGGGTTTTTTTGCTTGGTCTTTTTTGGTGGTTTGGTTGGCTGGTTTTGGTTAGATTTTTTTTGTTTGGGTTGGAGTTTTTTTGTTGTTCCTGTTTTTTGTTGTATTTTGGGATTTTCCCCCCAAAATATAATGCCAAGTGTTTACTCAGTAGGCTTTTGTATCTGTTTGTACATCCTACAGACATTGTGAGGGCATGATAGCTCATTAACAGGAAGTCCTCAGCAAGAAACCTTGACTTACAGTGCATACTGTTGCTAGTTTCTACTTGATTTTGTTAATCCCCCACATAACAGTTGTACTGACTCTGAGTTGGAGAGAAGCATCAATGAAATATTTGAACAGAGAAAAATATGAGGACATTCTGTGGACTGTAATGCTTGGATTATTACATGCATTTTAAACACTTCAGAACAAGTATAATTCCACATTGTATTGTTATATCTAAACCAGAAGAGTATTTCTGACTGCAATTTTGTTTTTAACTTCCCAGCAGTGGGGCTCTCAGACTGAATCTTTCAGAGAAGTGCTGTCAAATTCTTGTGGGAGGTTTCTAAACCTTAATAAGATGGATTTAATAAAAGGGATTTGCTCCTAAAACTAAATAACTTACAAGTAATAATTTTTTACTAAGTTTCAAATATAACTCTAATGAATAGATAGAAAGGCTGTAGGGATTCAGGAAACTTTTAAAATAAAAGTCTTCTCTGATACACCTATGATTTGATTCACTTTAATAAGACATCTTTATTATCCAACATTCGCAAAGAAGATGCCTATTACACCATGAACTTAGCATGAATGTTTCAGTTATGTACTCTTCACTAAAAATTACCATTCTTGTAGACACTTGGGGATGCATTGTATCCTTCTTCCTACAACCACAGGGGAAACGTCATATAAATGTCACAGACAATTTTAAGTAATTTAATTACTCCAGAACTGATGTTCTGAAAACAGAAGAAGAAAATTATAGTGACAGCCCATCACCCTGTTACTCTGACCAGCTACTTCATGTCTCCAACATAATTTTCAGTAAGTCAAGTACCCCTTGCAAGCCATGCTGCACAGCAGCGTTCCTACCACACGGGTGAGAAAGGTTTGCATTGAAAAAGAAGTGCATCTTCACAATTCATCTAAAATCTGTCCCCATTTTAGGAGCAGAAATTTGTAACTCTAGTGTAAAAAGAATATAGTACACCATATGTAACTGCATATGTAAATGCAGTCTTTTAACTACATTTCTGACATCCATGGAGACAAGCAAGTTATGTCCCCAATCTCTTTGGGAACCCTAGAGTTGGCTTAAAGTAAAACTTTATTAACCTTTATTTTTAAACTTTATTAACTTTATAGCTATATGGTTATAAAGTTTATAATGTAAACTTTATTAACATTTATTTTTAAACTCCATATTACTGGGATAGTAAGTGAACTCTCTCAGCCCCCACATGGCCATAATTTGTAGCAGTTTCCTTACACAAACGCTTTTTACCTACTTGCAGAAGTTGTTTTAACTGCCAATGATTGCTCCCAGTTTTATTCCAAAGGGTGTTTTGTACTGCTATCTGTAGATACAGGTTATTTTGGAAAATAAACAGACTCTAATGAGGAATAAGGCAGAAAATGTTTTTACCACTCTTTAACTTAGGCATTTCTTACAACCCAGAGTCCTTTTTTTCTCCACTTTGCTTTTACTCTCCTGTATATATATTCCTCAAGTTCTGAAACTATTCATACTCAGGTTCTAAAACTATTCATACACATACTACCTATTCACTTTGTACCCAAGAATGCATGAGGCAAAGGGGGATCATAAAGGAAAACTATTACTGTGAAATGCTATTTATGTTTAATCCTAATTTTATATGCATATATAAATATATACTTATTTACTTAGTGTTCAGTAAAAAGCAGTAAAAATACTAGAAGAAATTTAATACACAGTTAGCTCCCAGAAAACTCATTGCTGCACACATGCAATTTCAAGGAAGATTTTGCTTCTGAAGTAAGCAATACTCAAAGATGTTTTAAGAGCTATACAGATCCAGAAAACACATCTGTCCCTGCCTAGTTGACACAAGCATGTTAACAGATTAGAATGTAGAAAAAAAAATGCCAGCTGCTATCTATATAATACCTATTTTGTCAATATATGTAAGTCTAAAATCTTCTGAACAGTCAAATGTTACACCTATTCAAAGGAGTAAATTCAGCATCAAACCACTTAAGAGAGGTTCAGTTGGAGGATATACTTGGAGAACAGGAACAAAAAGACTTAGGGTGACAGGTAGAAGCAAATTAGATAAGAGCTGAGCATACAATATCCCACAAGAAATAATGCAATTTCTGATTGTAGAGACATCACAAACCAGTAAGATTACACTGATGAGACTAACTAAGAATATTTAGTTTCTTATGTGTATTTTAAGACAAGAAGGAGCCATCAAAATAAAGAAAATAAACATATCAACAGGAAAATATTTAAAAAGTATCATCAGAGATTTTCTGTGGGGCTGAATGTAGGCTGAATATCAACGAATACATCCCCAAAAACGTCTACTCCTACATTTCTCTTTAGCTTTGGTCTTTGTGCCAAATAACAAAATAAGTACTGCCATTTTTCACAGGATTTGCAGTCACTGATTCAGTACAATATGAGTATACTGAAATATTTTAATACTAAAGGTGTATTAGACAGCCATGATTTGTATGATACCACATAACTGTTTATATGAGTATAAACTATGCAGCTATTATTTTTCTGTCATATGTTGTTTGTAAGAAGACATTTCTAGACAGCTATTTTTACCTTATGACATAAAAAGTGTATTTTAACAAAACTGATGCTCTTCTGTTGTAGTTGAAAAATATTTAAAGTGACCACGGAATTATTATATTTTTCAAAGTTACCTTGCATATCCTGAACCAGTCCTATTGTGCCTGCTCAGGCTCAATATTTCTCAATTGTGATCCCTAAGTGACAGTCAATGAAAAAAACAAAACTGCATTTTGCCCTAAATACTGGTGTCAAATGGGTGGTAGAATCACTAGGAATCAGTATAATTTTAATATTGCTTTGTTGTAAGATTCTGAACAAATTTCACAAAATAAAAACTCGTAAGACACTTCCTAAACCAATCAGATTTATATTTTTCTGGACTTTTAGGCTTATTTATTACATACTCCCCCTACACACACTTCCCACCCTGTTTACCATATTTATTGACTTCTTTCTGTTTGTTTGTTTCAAATGGTTGTACAAAAATATGCCAAAAAGGAGCACCTCTGTTCTTGTAATTCATAAGGTAGTCTATGGAAGACTAATATATACATATACATATACATATTTATATAATAATAGTTAGGAATTTTTGCAGGATACGTGTATTTTGAATAAGAAAACTATAAAAAGCATCAAAAATAACTCTAGTAAAATCAGTGATGCTAAAGATATTTTGATCAAACATGATAACGAAAATGAAGTCAATTTTATTCTAATGACTGCAAGTAGCATCTTCCATTCTGCAGCTACAGAGGCTGAGAAAATATGTCTAGCAAGATCGGATCTTCCTCATTTCTTGAAATAGTTTCTAACATGAATTTTTTGTATTAGTAAATTTAATAAGTAAGAACAGGTGTGCTCAGCCAGCTCAAAGGCTCATTCTGCTCATTCTGCTTTTTTCCAACAGCAAGCCAAAGGACAGAGGAGTTTGACAAAAAAGCATCCCTCCCATTCATGAGCAGCATCTCAGGAATTTCTTAAAAGAAGGCATTCCAGTACCCTTGTCTTTCTGTTTAATAGTCCTTGATAGATTTCTTTTCCATGAACTCATCTCTGAGTCATCCTCTGAGTCTATACTAACATCTAGGGTCTTTCAGGTATTGTAGAGGGAATCCTAAGACATAAAAAAACCCCTTTTTGTGTTTGTTCAGGATTTACCATGTTAGGTTCATTTGACACCCTAGTAAGTTTATACATGAAAAGAGAATATACAGATGATCTTTACCTGTGCTTTCTATTCCACTTAGCATCTCACTGACCTTTGTCATGTTCCAGCTTCTTTTATTTCCAAGTTCAAAAGTTCCATTTCATATAGCTGTTGTTTGCACCTGAGCAATTTTATCACATTTCTATGACCATTTTGATGCTGTGTTATACCCTGCATGCGACAGGGATACCAGAACTTCTTGTAATATTCAAAATACATATACATAATTTACACAGTGATAATTAAACCCTTTCCCTCTTCTCCCACCAATTTCATATTTTCTTTTCTAAGGTAAGTGGTAGCTTGACATTTTATATGACTATGGATTATAAGTAAGATTTCTTTTCTCTGGAATTACAGTGAAGCTAGAGTCTGTCATTTTACATAGAAAAATGTGATTTATTACATTTTCTACAGTTTATTACTATGTACATCACATCACATTGCATTCGACTACTTTAAATTTTATCAACTACTCCAACACCCGTTTACTTGGTCACATAAGGCTATTTTTTGTAATTCTTCACAATTGCTTCTCATTTTCATTAACTCTTCACTTCCTATCATCACAGTCACTTCATTGCTTACCCTCTTTTGCAGATCACTTATGAGAGCACTGAACATACATGCCACCACAGATTTCTTTGAGATGCCATGGTGACTCCTTCCTTTGTTAAAAAAATCTTCTTTCTCCTAGGACACTACTTTTATCCAACCTTTCAGCAGAGTACAACTTTCTTATGCCCTAGCTGATTTATTTCCTTTACAGCTGTTACTGAGGACCCTCGTTCAATGTCTTTTGGAATTCTGATGACCTTTATCCACATTCAGGCTGACTCATTCAAAGAACTCCAATAGGTTTGAAAAGCATATAATTTTAAACTTTTTCTTCCATATGTCATATTTAATCATGTTTGAATTGATTTCTTCCTTAATAGAGTTTCCTAATACAAATATCAGGTGTTCCAGCTTTTATACCTTAACACCCCTTGGGCCCTTTTAATTATGGGCATCTGAGGTGAATTGAAGCTGAAGATTACTTTTGCTGTGCAGCAATTTTTTTCCTAGATTGTCTTTTAAACTCTGGATAATACATGGTGCTTGTGACATTACTGTTTGTCTGTTTGTTCCATAACCTGTTCCATCAAATTTTCAACTTTAAACACAGGCATTGAGGAACTTTCCACAGAGAACAGTTCAGGCATGGGAATTACAAAGCATATATATTTTTTGCTGTCTTCCTTAATCTTGTCTTTATATTGTTAGTATCTATTGTCCCAGCAAGAATCTCTTCCAGGGTACTTGCTTCACCTGTTTTCAAAAGAGTAATTTTTGGTTTTACAGAGCTGACCTGCAATGCACTTGGACGCTAATATTTTATTTACAAAAAAACCTTCAGAGAGGGCCCAGCAGCCCCTAAATCTTACTGATTGCACTTGCATTTATACACCTGCTTGCACTCACCTTACCTTGGAATTATCTGCCTATGGCACAAAACAGCACTGACCACTTGCTTTGGATATATAGCAGGATGAGTCCCATTATCTCTCTCCTATTCTTTTTTGTGAGGCCTTAATTATAGGAGTTAATGGTTAGTGCCTTCAAAGATTTTAAATCCTCTCTCCTGCATGGCAAATTCAAACACACACCTCTCATGGCCCCAGAGCACCTCATGCTTGTAATTTTGACTCCTTTAACTCAAACATGTGCACAGTTGCAGAACTTTGTTACAGCAGTGTTGACCACAACTTAAATGACTTCAAGAACCAAAGTGCATGGAAGCAACAGTTTCGTAAATATGACTTTTAACAAAAATGATTTTAAAAAAATATTCCCAATAATACAAAGAAGAGATATGTACACACAGAACAAAAAAGATTTCCTGTTGTACTACAACAGATAACTACAGATTTAAATTATTGCTGCTATCAGATGAGACAGCGGAGCAGTAAGACATGAACAGATGGTTTGCACACCTTATTTCAACCATCCGTTTTTCCTTTATCTTGTGCTTTCATATTCCCTCTCTGTATTTTCTCCCTTCCTGAGCGCTGTGTAATCTGCTAGCACATCCTAGCCCACTTAGACCTGCAGGCCCTGCAGCCCCTGACACCAGTTGCTGTGCTCTGCACTGGGCCTTCGTCACTTCCTCATTAGTATAACCTCAAGACACTTTCTGACTCTCTTACTACTCAGTAAAACTGCTATTTCCCAAGTAACTTCAATCAAGAATAGAAATGTCAAATGGCCAGAGAGGCAAAGGCACTATTCTTTGAGGACTGTTTTAAATAGGATGTAGCTTCCTCAAGTGTCCTTTAAAAATCCATAAAAAAACCTCACAACACCATTATGAGGCACTTTCCAGGGAATTAATCAAATCAGAAAGTACTGAGATCCTTTTAATTTAGGCATGGCTGAAGATTTATTCACAAGCAAGCCCCCATCTTTACTGACATAGCTGGAGCATAGCTGGAGCATGCCCCAGCACACATCTCACAAAGAGGGCACCTCCCCACACCAGAGTCCACTTGCTGTGCCCACCATCACTCTCCAGCCTCAGGGGGAACTGGCACCACAAGGCTTCAGTACTTCAGATATTTAAACATAACCAAGCCAGTCTTAGCACAATGTGAAATGAAAACAGTGTAAATTCACTCATTATGTTTTTGCAAGACTCAGGCAAAAATATTTCAAGAGAATTAGAGAGATTTTTTTTTTCAAAATTGTTTTATCTGAAATAGCAATGTCTGAGGGCCAGATGGGTTATTAAATAAATAATTAATGACTGAGGAGACCTCAGTGGGTGACAGTCTGTGCCAGCTTCTGGTGGGACCAGGTCAGAGCCTGCCTGGCTGCAGTGCAGCACCGGGAGACCGTGCAGGTGTGTGGGTACTGGCAAACATCTGGACAGATGTGGTGATGAGCAGGGGACAAGGAGAAGAACACAGGAAGGCCGCTTCCAGAACAAGACCCTGGGCTGGATGACTTCTGCAGCCCAGGGAAATTGTAATCAGCTCCATGGGTGGGTGAGTGGAACACAACTGCCCCGGGCCAGAGATGGGAAAACAAGTGGGGCCACTGGTGCTGCCTGAGCTCATGTGAGTGTGAGTGTGTCTGACTCTGTTCCTCCATGCAGCCAGCTGTGTACATGTGTACATGTGTGTACGTGGTGTATTCTTGTGTTCTGTGTGCCTACTGGGAAAAGCTGCTCAGCCTTGTCACTGCCTGCGTCTGGCAAAGAGATGGGGCAGCCTCACCTCTGTTGGCTGCTGGATTCAACCCTTCCAAACATGATCAGTTGCTTCTGAATCATTAAATATTCTGTAGCTTAGCACTAAGGGTAAATATGGAGGAAAAATGGCAGCTAAATCACAAAACTTAGATGGATCTCCTTTAAATACAGATCTACTCAAACCCTGCAATTTTTGGCTGTGGCCAGTCTAAGACCTTCATGGAGTCCCCCTCACATGTGATGCTTGAATACATGTAATAACCTTAAATTCCAATGCAGACATTCACAAGGTGACTGGAACTTCAACAATCTATAAAGCACTTTAAATTTAGACATTTTAGCCACAGGATATATATTCATTGATTGTGCCAATGAAATATAAAAGCTGGTGTTTTTAAAGTCTCAGATTGACTATGAGAGTCAGGCACTAGCTTTTTCCACCATTTCCTGTGTATACTTAAGTCTTTATCCAGAACTCAACTGAAATTAAATTTTCCTAAAGGTTAGAGATTAATATTACTATTCAGCAAGAAATTCTGAAACAATTCTGCCATGATGCTAGCTTTGCTGTCTACCGGAGCAAAACATCTTAATTGCTGGTATGTGAAAGTTTTTATTTTAATGACATTCTAAATGTTGAAATGTATATTATACACAAACTGGATTAGGCTGCCATTACAAATTGAGAAAAAGATATTTCGTGTTCTCTTTTCAATACAGGATTGCCCAAAAAGACCAATAAATCACTATTCACAAAAGCTAATGGAGAAATAAAATGTGGGACAATATTCTCTCTGCAGGAAATACTTTTTTTTAAAAGGCTTTTAATACTTTTAAAAAGATCCAGTTTATAACACTATCAACTCAGTACCACTGGTTAATAGAGGCAAAAAAATAATAAGACCATAATTGCACTTTCAAGGCTACACCTTGACAGTGCTTCCTTTTGACACAGCAATAAGTTCTTAATTAAAAGCAGCTGCATTATAGGAAGTTAATTTTTCCCTTTTCCTTCAAAAAATATATTTTATCCCAGTAAAGCAAAGATCTTTGCATATTCCTCTTTCTTCCTTTGAATTTACTCCAATTGTTCTTTAGATTCATCAAAATGAAGGAAAGAAAATGCATCAGAAAGAAAGGAAAGCAATGCAAGTCCTATACCAGATTTGAAATATGTAGAAGGTGGTGTTGAAAAAGTTATTTTACAGAGAGTAATATCCTATATTTTAAAATTCCAAGCTAAAGGTAGTTTTAATATCCTTGAAAAAAAAAGACTATTCCTCATAGATGCAAACTCATTCTGCAAATGGAGATCACTGAGGACAGGTTGCATTTTATTTTTCTACTTTTCTAAGATAAAGTAAAATAAATTAAGTCTTTGGGCAAACATAACTGTTACAGTTACTTAGCAACAGCTGGTAGAATTAGAGAGCATTGTACAGCTCAGGTAGATAAAAGGAAAGTGCTGATTTCATTGTTTGTAAAATACTCAAACAATAAAATAATCTCTCTTCTGAGCTTCACTGGAACAGGAGCAGCACAACTGTAGGAAAATTGCTCTGAGGATTTATTTACTTCTCTTCTGCCAGACTCCTAGAACATTCAGCATAATTGTCTGTACCAAATCTGATCATTTCAGCATTGTCACTTTGACTTTCATTTCTTATTGATGCCACTCTCCCAGACCACTTCACTGACAGCCTTGCTCACATGTCAGGATCTTACAGCAGCTCTTGTTATTACAATCTTTACCACAGGATGCCTACACCATGAGGCTGAAAAGCGTACCATAGCTCAAGTAGTTTGAGTTCAAACTACTACCAAAGAACTCATTATCAAAAGGCCCAGCTCTGAAGACCAGGAAAAATCCATTTGTCTCATTGTAACTGCTCCATGACCATCATCTACATTAACTGCTTTATCTTCCCTTAAAGTTGTTACTTTGAGCATCACTTCTGTTATCCAGCAGGCGTTCCAGCATTTTTTCCATTGTCCACACAACCAGCCCAGAAAAGGTTTCACATTTGTTCATCTCTGTTACTTGAATTCATCCTTTCTTTGTATTTAAAACAGAGTGGAGTCAACTGATATCAACTGAGAAGGACAAATACTTTCTTCCAAATTAAATGGGTAAGTCATAATGAAGAAAAAGAATAAGTGACAATAAATTTTTCAATAGTCATTAGAGAAGTTTCGTTTTCAAAGACAGAAGACTTATTTTTAGAATTTAATTTAGAAAGATCAGATGATATTACATTAGGGTTTAATGTTAAAGCCATCACTTTGTTAATAAAAGCACATTTTGCGGGAAGAATTTTATCCATAACATTAAAAATTATATTTTATGGATCTCTTGTAAGAAATCATGAAACATTCTCCTTGACAGGTGTATTATTTCTATGCACATAATTGTGCTTCTGATTTAGATGTGAATTTTATATAAAGCAAAATATTTGCACTATGCAATGCATATACAAGAAAGAAGTATGAAAATTAACATTGTAACAGAACACAGTATTTCAGCATCAGCAAAGTTAAAAACAATCAAAACATAGATAAAGGGGCAACACATGCAGGCATAAATCAGAAATTTACACACACAAAACATCTACCATCTATGACTTTCATTAAAATCGCCAAAGATGGAATGATGCAACAGACACACAGTCCCTCATAATTATAAAATCAAAGTACAGCTGTGTGAGACATTCATGAATGGAACTGAAATGATGTGTTCTAATAATCTTAATCACAGGAAATTTGCTACCTTATGTTTTGTATCTTACTGATATGTTTACACAGTATTAAAGTACTTTCTTATTTTAATGGGACAGTAGGATGGCATGAAGGGTGATGCAGCTGCTGTGCCTGAGTCGTGATGTCAGTAGCTGAGATTTATGCACAGCTATATTCAGACTAGAGCAGTTAACCACCATCTTGCAGCATCAATAACACTCTCAACTGCATGAGTAACTGTGGGTCTGATTCAGCATGGCTCCAAATCCTTTGGCTTTATCTACATGAATTCAAAATGGAACCAAAATGTTTCTAGTCTGATTTGGCACTCTCAGCTCATACTGGAGAAAAATGAGTAAGGAATAAAATATTTTTCTGTTTCATCCCAAGATGTAGTTTTACTTCTCCCATATGAAATAGAATGTTTCAGTGTTAGGTTTTCCACTGTGCTGTCTCAAGCAATTATTTATATTTGTAAATAATAGCAAGTAATGTTGTGAACTGTGAGGAAAATGCAATCAGAATTAGCTTTAAGGTACAGCTGATTAGAATAACATTTTATAAATAGTATATGTAACAGTATGTCTATTTACTAATTAAGTGCCTTCAGCACATGCAAATGATTCAGATATGCTACAGAAATAAAGGCAGGATTCAAATAAATTAAGAGACTTAGATGATGGTACAAACTGAAACTATAAAGATGCAAGAGTATGTTGTATTTCACTGATTGGGGGCGGAGGAGTGGTCATGGCAAGAGTATGTTCATGATATTACATAATTAAATGACTTCACCTAACATGCAACACTCCAATTATATATCACACAAAAGTTTCTCATGGACTTATGGTGGATGCTATTTTTAAATGCGAAATTGAAAAAATCACCAAATATTCAATTATATATGGGAGGTAAATCATATGAAATTGAAGAACTTGAACTTATTTCAGGCTTTTCATGTAGCCTGTGCCCCCACATACTATGTATTCATCACAACACACAACCACTATTTCAGGGACTAGTCCTGAACTCGATTTCTCAAAGGGAGTTTTAATCCTTGATTAAGGCATAATTGAAATACAGGGAAGAGATCTACCCTTTGCAATAATATTACAAGCAAAACCTTACTATGTTCATTTTATGAGAAATAATGTAAAAAAGAAAAAAGCTGTCTGCATCACTGACTCATCCTCAGGAACCCGTGTGACTGACAGGAAATGCAGAGCCAGAAGCAGCACAGCAAGTAGATGATATTCATGTTGGCACTGCTAAGGCTGGTTGTGCCAGGGTGGGTGAAGTGTAGGCTGATCTGCAATGTCATGTAGGGCTGTGTCTGTGGTGCAGGCTTGCTCTCAGACCTGTGAGCTATTCTAATGTCCATAGTCACTGCTTCACAAAATGATATGGAGATTCTCTAGAGTATTTTTAATTTACCACTCACAGGAGATACCCTTATGGTTCCACACATATTCTAATGCAAACATTTTTCTAGACAAGGTACAGATACAACATTGTCATTTCTCTAGGTCTAAAATCATTGGCTTTGATGTTTGTGATAATCAAGTGACTTGACTCTAGAAAAAATATGGGTGTGACAAGAGGTGAAAGGCATTGGTCCTGAGATTCTAGCCTTTCTGAACAATAACAGTTTATCTGACTATGGAAGTGTCCAGGAGTATAATCATACACTCACTGAAGTCAATGCCAAGGAATCCACAGACCTCAGTGAGAGAAGAATCTACTTTATAAATACAGACTCTAATAATTTATATATCTGTCTTGCTTCCAGGAGAAAAAAAGATCCAAATTGGAAGCCATTGGAATGGCTCAACAGAAGTGCACATGCCTTTGGGAGACTGCACCTGACCCTGGACAAGAGCAGGATAAGAATCTAAACTATTGGCTTTCACTTATGTTACATCAGACTGCATTATGTCATGCTGTTTCACATCTCACCTGACAGGCACATTTCTGTTACAAAACATAAAAAGACAGAGGAAATAACAGTGATTTGGAAACATGTTTGTGCTAACTGAGGTGAATAGTCAATTAGCAGATACCATAAAAAAAGCTCTAATTAGTTAGAAGATTTTTGTTCCAAAGAATAAAAAGCCTTATCAACTCCACAATTTTTTATACAAGTAACTATACAGTATTAATTCAGTGAGCACTGTTATTAATAGTGTTAATAGTTATTAAACTATTTGAGTTATATATAATGGTTATTAAACTACAGCTGTATGATTTACTCTTGAAATTCTGAAAGTGCTCACTTTTGTCATGCCCTTAGCCCACCTAATTCCCAGTTCACCCTTCTGTCTACAACTTTCCTTATTCAGGTAGGAACATGATAATATATATGTGAAAAACACTGAACATATGGCTCCTGTGGTAGAAACTAAAATTAAATTGTCCACAATGGCTTGCTAGACAGATAGCAAAATGCTGTGTGATGCTTCAGCTATATTATTGACTATTTTAATTGATTATTTGCTTAAGATGCAACCATATGATCTTCTTTCTGTCATTGCAACCTATATCTGAAGCTGTGTAAGTCAAGGTATGGTTATGAACTGCAGTCATCAAGTCCATAAAAACAAAGTTCTTACAATTTCACAGAAAAAATCTGAAGTATTAGTGTATTTTGAATACAAATTTAGGATTTATAGCATTGTATAGTTTATAAACAAAATCTGGTAAAGAAATATCACTCCTATTATAAATAAAATTATTACCAAATTAAGAAAATATTGTTTGTGATTCTTGCCATTTGACACAACAGGTATTTTCCCATGTTTACATTTATTAAGTGCTTATTCTTCAGGCTGTTTAAGCAACTAGAGCCAGCAAACAGAACATCAAAGGTCACAGATAAAAGTATTGCCACATAGAATTACGGTACTTGAAGAATGAGTCACCACCCACACACACTTCCCTCAATTTGGGCTATTCACTAAAAAAAAAAAACCAAAAAAACAACAATCTTCAACAAACAGGTTTATTATTAAATATCTTTTACTTATCGCAGTTATTTATCTTCTGTCCTCTTTAAGCCAACTGTCTTTGTGTCACACTCTGCGGATTTTCAGTTGATACAAGCTGGCATGTCTTCACTAGCTACATCACATCAGATCAACTGTAACACTAGTTAAATTTCCAGCTCATACAATAATTCTATCTCCTTACCTCCTGCCTTCCATTTTTAAATGCTTCTTTGGCAATGACATTTTATGATCTACTCTCTAATCTGATCTTCTTAATGATACTCTATCAATTAACTTTGTTTTTCTATGCTTCTGAGACAAACCCCTGTATATGTAACTAGTAATCAAAGCAAGTGCAGGGAATAGTTCTGTTTACAGCATTTGTTAAATCTTTTTCCAGATTATTTGGCTGTTAAGTTGCATGATGGACAGAATAAATAGTGAATTTAGCTGCAATTTCACTTGCTTTTTCTATGTGGAGAGCTGCAGGAAGACTGTGATACTGAGAAATTCTATTTTGACACAGGTACAGTAACACTGTGTCCTAGGCCATCTGAATTTTGCACACATAGCAATGGGTTCCAAGCTACCTATTAGAACCCAGGAGAACCATCATGAAGTAGATGGACTGTTGGAATAATTTTTTCATAAAACTATGAGAGTCAAAAGTCAACAGAATGCTTTAAATTACTGGAAGAAAAAAAAACAGAGCTGTCATTAAGCCCTGCTTAAGCTTACTGTCTAATCTGCTCTGGAAAAAAAGTTCAAGCACACTAGCTTATCAGAAAAGGTGTAAATAAGAATTACAAGGATGATTAAAAGCAGGAAATTGGTTCTGCACAGAGTTCCTAAATTGACTGGTTTTTTAGCCTGCAAAAGTGACTGCTGAGGGCAAAGGTGGGAGAGGTCCATGGCATGACGGGGTAAGAAAAGCGTTCTTCTGTCCTGTTTCTCATTTCTCTGTTTTCATTCCTCAAAACACTCCTTCTGCTGATAAGTTCAAACCAAAAGGATATATTTTTTCACCTAATGTAAAAATAAACAGAGGAAATCATTTCAACAAGAAAGCAGTTAGACTGTAGCAATAGGGAAATCAGCAAAAGAAGAAAAAGAAAGGGAATGGAAGACACATTAAGATAATTTTAAAAGGAAATCTAAACCTCTGGCATAGCAAGTCTCTCAACACACAGACCTAGAAGTATCTTGAAAATATGCTTGCATTCCTAGTTTTTCTAGACATCTGCTATTAGTCAGTGATATATATAACACACCAGATTCTGGACTTTGGTCAGCTCTACCAAGTGGGAGGTGTCACTGAAGAGATATAGACCTCCAAGCACAAAAGGTTATCCACGTCAGATTCTGAATAAAATCCAATTAATAGGTTTTATGTTTTAACACTTTGGTTCTCTTCTTCATTGAAAGGCTCTAGCAAGCTGCACATTATTAAGGAGAAAATTAGCCATTCTCAGCCTTTGCTTTTATTGCCTTCATGGAAAATATTTACCTAACTACATTGGTTCCCTTCTCTTTGTCTTTTTTTTCCAAATAAAAAGAAGCATTATTAATTGCCAGGCTGATCAGTAGTTATAGCAGCTGATCAATATAAATAGTGATAGTAGCTATTACTGAATTTCCTAAACCACATATTCATAATGAAGAGGATTTTCCAGTTTCTCATGGAGCATTCATACAATGGGAGCTTTGGAAGGCCTAATATTTGCCTAAAACATTTTTATTATTGTTTGTCTCAGTAGGAAGCAAGTAAAAGGAATATACATGGATTAGACTGCCACCATGAGATTATACTTAGCAATAATTTATGAGGATGAAACAATAGTTTGTGAGAATATAACAGTTTGGTCCTTGATTTTCAGAGACCTTGTTCAATAAACATCATCTATTAGTTCACAAAATTATGCCTAATTTGTGCTGAATCTCCCAAATATACCATCTTGATGCATTTACAGACACTGTAAGTTGTAGAATGACCTCGGAAATTTCTTTTGGGATGTTGGCATTCACATGAGAATGATATCATTTCTTTGCTGGACTAGCTGGACTATCAGCAAGTTACAGAAGGCCACAAAAGAGGTTTAAACACCATAGAGATTTTTCTGAAAGATGCCACAAAGACAAAACTTTTATGAATAAGAGAGAAAAAACACACATTTTTCTCATAAAAGAACTAAAGTTTTGGTATTACAGGTCAGCTCTTCAATGAGCCAATCAAGAAAGTTGAGAAATAATTTGATAATAGGCAACTTCACAGTGGGAAAATGTGTCTGAAACTTTGAAATACTGGGTTTGCATGGTGGGAAGATATTCCTTGAGCCAAAAACTTCCATGAGACTGCTGTTTTCACATATAGCCTTCTTGAAAATATTTACCTTTCAAAAAGAGTAGTGACTGAAATGATTGATGAAGTACTTGAACAAAACTCGTTTTGATCCTTAGCAGACAGATTTCCCTTAAGCTGTACACAATGTGAGTGGTCAGAACTGTGAAACCAATGTATGCCCAAAGTAGAGAAAGGAGCTTGCCTCTTACAAAGACAAAAATATTTGCACAGAACAGTAAATAAGAGAGATGGTTGCAATGAACAAAACTGGATGAATCAGCAAAACAAGCAGGCGGATGATGGTGATATATTCCTGCAGATTTACTTTATACATAAAATATAATCTGATAATCTGTTTCATTTGTAACAAAGCTGTTTTCATTTCAGACTGAAAACAAAGAAAACTTTAGTAAGTGCAGGGTTTTGACTTTTTTCAGTTGGAGTATTTTTTAATGTTTCTAGTGAGAAGGTCCTGATTTCTTCTCCAGGATAACAGTGCTATGTTCTTACTAATCTGATTAATGATTTTTTCTACTAGCATAAAGGTGTTTTTTCATCCTATTTAGCATTAAAACCAGTTGGAAATAAAAGTTCTTTTCAATTATATTCTATTCGTACAAATATTTTGATTTGAGTTCATACAGTATTCATCAAGGATAAATGCAGTGATAACATTTTTGTGTTGCACTTGCTGCTGGTGCTCTTTATTTTGCTGAATTGCACCATTTCTTACAAGAGTGGCATGACATGTTTTAAGGCTATTTTCTCCCAATTCCTCAACCAATATTAAAATTCATTATTTCTCTTGGGTATGCTAATATAATAGCTATTTCTTTTTCTACTACTACTTCAGAAAAAAATTCAGAACTAAAGGAAAGTAGTATTTTTTCTGTGTTAAAATGTGCTTGGGAGATGGGCTCACTGTATGTCTCTGCTAGCTGCATGAAAATATAGTTCAACTAGAGTCAGTTATGACAACATATATGGAGTTTGAATTCTAATTTTAGAACAGATGATACCTCCACTGAGTCCTTCCTCCATGCTAAGGCTCCATGTGGTTTCTGGGACTTAATAGTGAGTGTGTGTGTACCTCATCCTCACACATTAATAGTACATATTCAAGCCCAGCTGTACGATGGATCACTGACTTCTCTGTGCTGCATGCTTCCAGTTGCTTTGGACTGGAGTGAAGTATGGTATCATGCAGAGGAAGAAGGGGTGTTTTTTCAAAAATCATCATAGTCTGCATGAGTGCTACACACACACACACACACACACTCTACATTCACACCCTCCACTCACGGAATGGGAAAAAATATGAAACATTGCACTAGAATAAGTAGGAGAAAGAACTAGATCCATAGGCAAAGGCTGTGACAAAGAAAGGCAAAAGATTTTTTAGTTTTTGGGGGCTTTGTTTTTAAAAGTGAAAAAAAAAAATGAGAGAGAAAAATCATAAATATATTCCTTAGTCCCATTAAAAAAAATTTTAAAAACCAACATAAAAATAGATGGTGCTTCTTTAATTATGCATTCTGACAATCTTTAGTTGTATGATCACAAATCCATACTTTTAAAATTCTCTCCTTCACATCCAGTCTCCTTCCATTCCTTAATCACTTCTCTTACTTTGTAAACATTCTCCAGTTCAATGTCATTATTATTCTCTCCTAAAAAACCCATTTTTTTTCTTTTTCACACAAATAAGCTACTAAAAAGAATAGCAGGTAATCAAAAATAAAATCTATAACTTTTAGCTAGGTCATTGCAATTTTCCTGCTTCATTTTTTCTAAATTTAAATATTTACTATGACAGAAAATTTATACAAGTAGACTTATTACATTTATCCTCTAAAGAGGGATTGAAATTTCCCCAAAAAGAGAAATCTGCCAGGAATGTAGCATTCATTAAATGTTATGGAAAAGTATACAAAAAATTCTGCTCCCCCTATAGAGTTTAGGCAACTGCCTCAAAAACCGTATGAGGTCTAGTTGATCAAAGCTTCTTAATTATGCAGACTTCATTCTTTTCAAAATCTTATGCGAGAGGAAAACTATGGGACAATAAAAGACAAGTTAATGTTCACAGATGGTTTGAACCTGAAAGGATCACCTACTCCACCCCTCCTCCATAGGCAGGGGCACCTTCTACTTGTGTGGTCAAAATCCCATAAAATCTTGAACACTTCTGGTGATAGGGCAGCCACAGCTTCTCTGGGAAGCTGTTCTACTGCCTCATTATTCTCATCATAAGAAATTTATTCCATTATGTTTCACTGTCTTTCAATTTAAAACCATTGGCTCTTCTCCTGTTGCTACAGGCTCTGGTGAAAAGTCTTTCTCCTTTTAATATGCCTACTTCAAGGAGACTTAAAGCCACAATAAGTTCTCTCCAGAACCTTCTCCAGGCTGAAGAGCTCCATCCTTTCTCAGCCTGTCTTCATAGGAGAGGTGCTCCAGCCCTCCAATAATTCTCATGTCCCTCCTCTGGACCTGCTCTAGCAGGTGTGTGTTGTGTGCTGAGGACCCCGGTCCTGGATGCAGCACTCAGGTGGGGTGTCATAAGAGCAGTATCATCTTCCTCAACCTGCTGGCCACTGTTCTTTTGCTGCAGCCCAGGAAATGATTTCTGAGCTACAAGTGCACATTGCCAGCTCATGTCCAATTTTGCACCCACCAGTGTCCTAAGTCCTTCTCTGTGGGGCTGCTCTTTCATCACACAGCTGGAACACCTGGATTGAAGTCTACTTCCCAAAAGTCTCTGAATTTTAGCTAATGACTAACCAAGACAGAAAGCAGAAGATCTGAGATCCAGCATAAAATCTAGGCCTTTGCCCCACTAGCAGGGTTTCATTTGAAGAAACCTGGTAACAAATCAGTAATTATAAAAATGTAAAATGTTTAGAATGTCCCAGCTGGTGTTATAAGATAAAGTGCCTGTATTCTAAGGGAGAACAGTGTGGTACTCAGCTGTCTAACATTTCTAATTACAAAGGATTTCCTAGAGCTACCTTTCATGTCTGTAATGTATGTTCAGATCAACATTAATTAGGTCCACTCTGAAGTATACATGGTTTTCATAAACTTTCTTAAGTCTTTAATGAGGTCTTTTTAAACAGACACTAAAAATTCAACCTCACTTTTATTCATAGGTGCCTAGACAAAAAGCTCTAAAAATAAACCCCAAATGTATATTACTAGTTAGCAAATTTTACTGTCAATTTTTCTTTTTTTTACTTATCATGCATACCCTAGAGACTAAATTATGTCAGGTTTTTGCTTTTGTTTGGTTTTCTAATGAACATAGAACATGTACAAATATGCAATATGAAAATATTAAAAAGTCTAACTTTAAACTTAGCAACCCTGTTTCACTCTACAAAATTCAAACTCTCCCATGAGCAATGTTCTCCCTTTATCACCTATCATTTAATCTGCAACCACAATTTCTTCATCATCTGCAACATATTCTAAAGCTATTGCTTCAAAAATACTTCAGTCTTCTTCCATCTGCAAATTCTACAGCTATCAGACCAACTGACCACATCCTACAAAAATTCCTTAAGCCTTCCTCAATATAGACCTGTTCTACATGTTTTCTTTTTTGCATTACTGGTTTGGAGAACTTTCTCCCAACTTCACTAAGTGGTGGTGATTTCTAAACACAGAACTCTGACACAAGCTTGATTCTTCCTCTGACCTCAGTAGCACAGTTTTCTATAAGAGTTGTAAATGTCAGATTATGCTTATATGTAAAATCATTGTGGACAGGATTACTCTCACTTAACTTTAACCACCCAAAGTCAGTCATGTAATCTAAGGTAGTCATCAAGGCTCCCATTTTAGAGATTGATGAGAATTTTAGAAGTGTGAATCATTCAATTTTATCTTAGATATAAAATCTACAAAGATATGAATCACCTATAAATGTCATTCTCCATTGTCTTTAACAAGCTGAGATCAGACTAGATGTCTAACTCTTATGTGGTTACCTGATGAGATGCTAAATACCACCTCACCAATACATTTAACTATGCATCAAACTTAGAAAAGACAAGTCATTCCAGTCCTCCCTCTAGGAAACCTATAATGCTCAATTTGAACACGGAATTACTCTTGAAAAACTTTTTAGCACTTCTCTGAGCCCTGTGAAATTTATGCAATGAATAAATTTTATCTAATATATAAAGGCTGACAACAATTTCCTATAGATCATTTTCTTACCAGAAATTATAAGCATTCTATCAAAAGGAACTAACACCAAAAGATTAGTTATTATTTTCCCAAATTACAGAGACAAAATTGATTGCTAAGTACATTAAAATTGAAAGGGAAATCCTTGCAAATCTTTCTTTGCTGGGAAATCAGAAGTAATAGGCTTAATATAAAGCAAAATAAATATGTTTAAGTCAAACTTTACAATTTCCAATCACTTTCATGTAAGTAAATAGAAAAAAGACATTTATGAGACCTCCCTCTAGAAAAGTATATATATAAAATGATATTCTTTAATGTTGGGAAAGAAGAAAAATATTATTTGTTCTTATATTAGCATTAGTCTAACGAACTAAGCAGAGAGTTCTCGCTTGATAGGAGAAGTTGAAAGTCTGTATTAATTCCATTTTAAAGTATTGTTTTTTCTTCTAGTCTATAATCTTTAAAAGAAGAAGCAGCTTTACATCTTGGCTTCAACCCTGTGAAGGCGTATCACAGCTGCAGCAATTGAGCTAAGTTCTGAGCAACTTAACTTCTTAATAAAAACAGTAGTAAACTTGTTAAAAATGTATGTATTTATATATATCTCATGTATATATACATATATATAGTATATATATATGTCAGTGTATACATAAATATATGCACACACACACATACTTTCAGGACTATGTTGGAAGTAAAATTTGCATTTATAAAACAGTTTTCACATGTAGAAGTGTTCTATAGGCTTTTCATGAGGGAAACTATTTCAAATCTTCTCTTTTGATTTGTAGGAATACTTTGTAATTGACTTCAAAAAGAATTTGCTTATTAAATTATATTTCCAGTACCATATACTGCAGTTAGGCATTAAGATCACTATAATTCTGTCAAAGCATATTTATTCTGACAGTATGAGAAATGCATCAATTTCAACAGCTGAGAAAAAATGGATCAGCAAAAAGCAAAAATTCTGAATGGTCAGGAATACACAGAAAAGAAACAACTAGGCAATTTTTTCTTTCCATAAAAATGAAACTAAATAAAACTAAACAGGGACACAAGGATAAGGAAGTGATTAATCACTGCACATCCTTTAGGGCTGCAAAATTTATAAATCAGTCTTTAATAAAGGAAGGAACTAATTTGAGTTGTAAGGGAATATAAAATACTCTCTTTGATGTTCATTTTTATTTTTTAAGTTAAATTCTATTGTTCTGTGTATTGATCATGTTTTGTATAGAGAGATTGTGATCAAGTTGCTTAAGAGAGAGCTTTCTTCTCAACAGTATCTCACTATTCTTGGTTTGAAAATTTATTCCATGCATCAGAAAAGCTGCATAAATGCATTGTTTACAAAAATAGTAACATGAAAATCCCTTATGCATACTCAAGTCTCTTATGAATTGAGGATTATAGGAAAGATGCTGAGCCCTGCTCTCCCATTAATGATAAAAGACTGGAAACAATCTGTGCTTCCTCCAGATTTAAAAGAGCTTTCTAAGCTTTTTTTTTTTCCTCTTTCCAAATTCCAAAAATTTTGTGACACCCTCTGACTGTTATAACATACAGTGAAAAACAAAAGGTAAAGACAATACATTACACACCACTCTTTTCACAGTAGATATATGCCATGCCTTTGCAGCTACATGGAATTCCTCAGCAGTGTGCATATAATGAATATTGTGGAGCCTCAGTCCAAGTATTACCACTGAAATTACCACGTACATAACTTTTTGGTATCTGAAGCAGTGGTGTGAGTTATTCATGTATGCAGGAAAGAGGATGTGTCCCTAATTATCTCCTAGCCAGTAGAAGACCTTGCCCCTTCCAATAACCAAATATGTAAATTATCAAGTAAGAACCTAGGAGAGTGATACACCTAGACATAGGGGTTAGTCATGCTCCAGATGATATGCAGGAATTAACAGTAATTTGACAGGTTTCGTGGAATTTTAAAATGTCTCAAGTTAGAAGGGACCTTAAAGATCATTTAATTCCAAGCCCCCTGCTAAGGGCAGGGACATCTTTCACTAGACGAGGTAGCTCCATGCTCCATCCATCCAACCTGTCCCTGATGTTTGCACAGGATCATTTGAATAGGATCTTGTATTCCACTCTCTGATGAGCCTGCACAGCTGGCAGCAAGAAACTACAGTTGCCTCCCCTCTGAGGAGGTGGAGGTTGTTCAGGTATTTTCTGCCTGCAACAGGACCCTTTACAGAAAGGACTAGCTCCTTTTACATGTTTCAGGTACTTCTTTGTCCTAAATAGAAAACATTGTGCCTACAGCACATTAGAATATTAATACCTTGGAAACTTTGAAGCAGTGACTTGGTAATTAGAAACTATCAAACTGGAAGCCGAAGACAACCAAAAACCCCTAACCAAAACTCAACTTCTAGATCTGGAGCCATCCAGGAAGGGGGAATTCAAAGCCCTGAATCAGTCACAGAACCTCCAAACAAAAAGACAGATCTGGCAGATCCCTGGGCTTAATCTCTCATAATGATTAGTTGGCATGTTTCTAAAATTTCTTATATGCAGGGAAATCTTATATTTCCTATATGTCTGATTAGATGTGTATTTCTTTATTTCAGAAAATACTTTTCTTGTTTTGAAATATGCTGGTTTCAGACTAAAGCACAAGGCCAAGTAACCTACAGTCACTTATGTGTTGAGTCATAAAATAGTTTTCTTATCTCTGAGCACAGGCACTGCAGACATAGGTATCTAGCCTAATACTTTCTCTGGAAGACTGCAAGATTTTTATTGAGGTTACTATGAACCCTACAGTCTTTATTATCAGATCTTGCTTACTGAGCAGATCTTTTCTCATCAGAAAAACTACACATTTGAATGGGAGATTCAAGATAAAATGAAGTCTATACCTTTTATCACTATCAAGGGAAAGGTCCAAAATTTGATGGAAGCAAGTACTAATAAAAACACTTCTATGAGTGTGTTGCTGTATCACATATATAACCTGTCTCTCCTAAAATGCAGCTGTCTTCCACTCTTTATATTCATAATTATTCTCTTATGTCATAACTGCAACTATTTTAAATCTATTCACAGACCCAAATGCAAATATGCATAAAATATCAAAAGTTAATGGATCACAAATGTAAGAATAATAAGTGCAGTCAAATTTTTGAACTATAGATATTTATAACTGGGTCAGAATTTAAATGTAAAAAAAAAAAAAAAAAAAGCTAAATGAAGGTTGGAAAATATTTATTCTTCCAGATGCATTATTATGTTTAACCTAGCACAAGAAAAGACTCCTGCTAAAATTGCAGGTCTGTTTTCTTTCTGCTTTCTTTCCTCACCCACTTTCCTCACACTGTTTCTAGAGATAACATTGCCTTGTCCATCCAAGGAAAAGCTGGAAACATTTTTCAGACAATTAATTTCCCATCAGGTTGCAGAGCTAAGGAAATTCAACTCATGGCCTTATGATGAAGCACAGGAGAAGCAGCAGAGGATGCTACATTGTGGCTTGCTCTAAGACAATATTGAGGATAAATAGAATTCTCATTTTCAGTTTAAAAATTATAACAATTATTTAGAAAACTGAGTGAAAAAGGGTCATTATGTATGAAGCACGCAGAAAACTCTTAGGACTATTAATTGCTCTAGTGAGCAGGGGTGAGAGACTGAAAACAGAGGCAAAATTAGAGCAAGACACAAAACAAAACTGGTGTCCAGCAGTTGTGAATTTTAGGTCCCCAGATTTTGAAATGCACTTGGCAAGTTTCCTTCAAGAAAAGAATTAACAGGTTAGAGATAATATTTTGTAAAATAACCATCTCACACTGGTAAAGGTATATTTCCGTATTTAGTCTGTTGGTGGCATAAACTCATTTCACTCGCTGCAGCTCTCAAGTTCACGTGTATTGGTTTCATCCTATGCATTTATAATACATCATTGAGTCCAAAATCCTCCTCTGGCAACTGAATTCAGTTTCTATATGAAATGGAAAATACTACTTTAATCCAAAGTTACTTTTTGAAGCTTTTCCAAAATACATATAAAAATAAATCTGTTAGAGGTCAGATGAGAACGAACATGGCAGTTTGAAGAGTGGCACAGCAAAATAAGTTGGAGTAGTTTCAGGTCATTAAAACAAATGAAAAGAAAGAAAGTGTGACCTGCCTAAAAATGGGGCATTGTTTTCCATTTACAAATTGACACAGTTTTAACACAAAGATCTCCATTACATTTACATTTAGCATGTAAATCCTGCCCAAACATAGTGAAGTCTTTCAAAAATGAGAAAAAAATACATGCAAATTAAACTGTGACAAAATCTTTAAAAAATTTAATATTTAAAACTAATTCCTGATCACAAGTATAGAAGACAACATTTAGCCAAGCTGTCAGAATTAAAGCATCACCAAACTGTATTTCCACACCAAAATGCAGATCAAGAAACTGCTATACTTCATGAAAGTATCCATGTCTTTTCATCAGTTCAGAGCTATGGGTTCTCAAGCATTTCTCTCAGAGGTAGGGCCCGTTTCAGTGGTCCTCAAGTATGCCTGCCCCTATATATATGCAAAAATGCTAATTCTGCATCATTTTAATCTAAACTAAATCTTTAATTCTGATTAAAGAGAACAGAGAATAAGAAACAAATATTATTTTAATTAAGTCATTACTTCAAAACACCTGCCAGCGTGAATTCACAAATTCTTTTAGGAGCAACAATAACACTACCTATGAAAAAAGGCTCCCAAGCTCTTATATGTGACCTCTTTCCATTAATGGCTTTGTATAGTATTGATTGCACAACTTTAAGCATTTAAATCAATAGTGCAATCATATGCTGAATTCTCTTGTTCTTGCAGCACAGTTAATGGGAGAAGATAAAACAAAACTTGCCTGTGTAGACTTATTCTATAGTCTATTTATCCCTATTATTCAATTCTCCTATATATTAAATTTCAGCTCACTGAAATACTGTGCCAAAACTTTTCATATGAAGGCATATTAAGGTTACCTAATGATCAGAATAATCTATTTTTACTTTGTTCTCAAGATAAAGAGTTGTTAAATTGAAATAATTTCATAGTCTTAAGATTTCCTTATTTTATTCTGTCAAAACATAACACTAACTAGAAGCATATTAATAGCATTATAGTAGTTCTACTTAGCAGTCATTTAGAGCCAGTATTAAATGAAAGCTGGTGTATTTGTTTAACAGAGAAGTGTACAGCCTGCCTTCCACTCACTGAGCGGATGAATAAAAGCATAGCATGTTGTGGACTATGCTATAAACTGGGACCAAGTCAGCATCATTATAGGCTTGGATACAACGCTGTTACAGAGCCCACGTTGGCAATAGTCACTTCTTTTTTTTCAAAAAATGAAAAAGATTATTTTCCTACATCTTGTAATTTATCACAGGAAAGGGATCAGTGTCCAGAGTAACCAATAATAGCATATTATATTACAGCTAACTCTGCATTCACATCTGGTTTATTCACCTTGTGCTTCCACTGCCAGCCTATACTTAAGTACATTGTTTGTGGTGTTTATTACAGAAGTCCTTTATGTCAAAAGAAATACTGATACAACGTTAATTACTAATACCTGCATTTCCAGAACAACATTACTAAACTGAACAAAACTACTCTTAAGTATCAACTTACAGTTCTTTTCCTGAGGAAGATTTAAAGGCCTTGAGACACAGAAATAATTAATAGAAGTCAAAATTGACTCATAGTGTTTTATTAATTTTATTAGCATACTAATGGAGACAGGGTGTTTGTAACACTTTCGCCCAAGAAGACACCCCAATCATTCTGAAAGATCCACTTCAACATATCTCTAAAATAATGCCTTGAAGATGCTTATGACACATCTACTGTTAGACCATTTGAGACAAAAACATGTCTCTGCACAAATCCATAACATGGAGATATACAGATACACGTGTACGATTTTCAGCTGCTTGTCAAGTTGGGGTTTTTTTTGTTGTTTTTGTTTTTTGCTTCAGGTTTTTTACAATTAATAAAATGTCTTCCAATTCACATGAAGTCTCATGCACTAAAAGCTAAGAATTTTTGTTATACTCTGCACTATTTCCTCTATTATCAAACCCATATATGCATACATACATGCATATACACATACATACATACATATATATATATACGCACACACATACATACATACATATATATATAAAACTCTTAGGACTGAATTTTGTTTGGAGCTGCTTGGGCAATTTGGATAAATAATATGACTTTTTGGAAGATTTGACTTCGACATTATTTCCATTAATAATGGACCAGAGAGATGTAGAACACATATATTTCTTCATTTAATAACAGGGAGTTAACATCCTTTGCAGAGACTTGTGCAAAACCTCTAGGCTTTTAACTAGTGGAGAAAAAGTATTTTTTCCTGGCATTCCCTTCCCAAGAAAATACTAATTTTTGGATGCTTTTAACTTCCTTTTCCCAAAAGTTATGTTTAGAAATAATTTGCATGCCCTGCTCATGCTTTTCAATTGCTTCCTGCTCTACTCCGGTTATAGTTGGAGAATAGTGAAGTAAGCCCATTTTGATCCAGTGGAAGCTGTGCAATGTGCATTAGCTATCCATGGAAAACTCAACATGTCATTTTGAAAACAAATCAACAAAACATTCAAAAGGGTTCTGAAGGTTTCTCTCCTTCAGAAGAGAAGTTACAGGTTGTTTCAGTTTAACAATTAAAATAATGAACTAATTACCACAAACTGGTAATTCTGTGCATGGCATGTTCAACAATACTAAGCCTTACCAGTTAAAAATACACAAATATTATATCTTTTATGTAGCTCTGCCTTTGCTGGCTCACAGGACCTACTGAGGATGGAAAAAAAAGAAAAAAGAAAAAAAAAAACCATGCTCTAAAAAGCTAATGCTCACTAGTCTAATTAGGTGGCTAATTACTTAGGCTAAGTAGAAAAGCACTGAAAACAAGGTAATTAGAGTAGTAGCTCACTTGGCAGCTCATGCAAGTGTACTCACTGTGGCAAATCCAGGTTAGAGTCTTCATTTTCTCACCTTTGCTGTTATTTTAAATTGACTTAATTGGTTAAACTGATTTAGCCAAAACAAGTTATATGCATTTATCAAGAATTAATTGAGGAACCTAATGGAGGAACCTCAGCAAGACAAGGGCAGTGATTGCCTCTCTGAACTTGGCACTTCTGAGGCTGCACCTCAAATCCTGTGTTCAGTTCTGCGCCTCTCACTAACAAAGACATTGAGGTGCTGGAGGGATTCTGGAGAAGGGTAACAGGCTGGTGAAAGGTTTGTAACACAAACCTGATGAGGAGCACCCGAGGCAGCTGCAGGTGTTTAGCCTGGAGAAAAGGTGGCTCAGGGAGAACCTTATCCCTCTGTACAGCTACCTAAAGGGAGGCTGTAGCTGTCTGGGGTTAGGTCTCTTTTTCTAGGAAACAAAGGAAAAAGGAAATTACCTCAAGTTGTGCCATGGGAGGTTTGAATTAGAGAGTAAGGAAAATTTCTTCCCTGAAAGGGAGCTGTTAAGGACTTCAACAGACTGCCCAGGGAAGTGATGGAGTCACCATCCCCAGAGGTATTTGAAAGATACATAGCTGTGAAACTAAGTGGCATAGTTTAGTGGTAGAATTTGCAGTGCTGGGTTAAAGACTTTACTTGACCTCAGAAGTTTTTTCCAATCTAAACTATGATTCTAATGCTATAGCTTAGCTACAGCCATCACTACTTTACTCTTTCCCCTATTTGGGGTTATTAGTAACCCAAAAGACCCTTCAGGAACATTTGGAGGGGAAGGGAATGAACAAGAAGAGTGACAAACCTGGAAAAAGCTGTGAAACAAAAAAATTGAGGTTTCAAATTATTTTGAGGAGAAGAGTATTCCACAGAAAAACCCTTCCTTCCTTGGCCACCCTCCGAATGACCAAGAATTTTCAGTCTGACTGCCTCAGCTATTCTTGCAAATGAATTGTCCACAGCAATAATAATCACCAAAAAAAAATCAACTTTATATATTGATATAAGGAGTTTTCTTTAAGATGAATTTTTATTAAACTGTAATGACCTACTGCAGCCCAGAAAAGGACTGAAGCATGCCAATACAAAATCTAGGCAATTAAATTTAAAACATTAAAAAAATCCCTGACTATAATGCCTATGACTTTGTAGAGTGCTTAGATTTTCATCTCTTCCCCTGACACCAAAAGGTGCATTAGTGTACACTCCCAGAAGATCAGACACCTTCACTGAAGACAGTATCTGAACAGTTAAGGTTTTGGGTGATTTACAAACAAAACAACACAGTTGGACCCAACTTGTCTACTTTGAACATGCCTCCCACACACTGATAGCACTGAACTCGGCACGAAGCACAGTAATCACAGTCACTGTATATCTCAGTGCCTTTGGGTATTTGCATAATAGCCTATTGGTTACAACACACAGACTATGTGGGAGGCCTGGGTCCTATTCTTGCCTCAACTTGACAGGATTAAAATTCAGATTTTTCATTCCTCCACATCATTTTATTATCACTGGATACTGAATAACAATTAAAATACATGAAAACAGCTAAATAGAGAAACAGGGTTTGATATCCAAAATCTATCTCTCCTTTCAGAAGTCCTCTGCCACATTTAATAACCTGCAGATGCATAAATTCCTTGGCATCAATGTATTGCAATAGTAGTATATCACCACTTACTGTATAGCTAATTTACAATACTTTGTCTTGCATTACTTTTTATACAATGAACTATCACATCATCCCTGACCTAGAGTACTAAAACAAAAGAGATATGAGAGTAATATTTTTCACCCCAGACAATATAAAAGCCAATAGATTTATTTAATATGGAAGTTCTAGGATTTTATTTTTCCATTATTTTTGCATCCTAAATTATTTTAGTGAATTTATACATAATAAACATAACCATTAAGACTAAGAATAGAACAAAAATGGGGAAAATAGACTAATTAGCAAATATTATGGATTTTTCATCAGCTTGGAAATAATTCTTCAAGGAACCATTGTGAAGAGAACACACTTTACGCATTTCATAAATGCATTTAATGAACCCCATCATAGATCTTATGACTAATATGTTAAATATCTTCCAGGTAACCTTGATTTGGCTGTATAATTCACTATTATTCATAAGTTATCATAAAGCAATATTCTTGGTGAGTCAGAAATATCCTATATTAAATTCCAGGGTAAAATGTGGATCTGTAAATATTGAATCCATATTTACATGCAGTTCTTTTCTAGATCTGCAGTTTGTGAATAGTTATCTCAGAAAATCTTCAACTTTTAAGTCATGGATTGATGTGTCTTTTTATAGAATCTTACTTTGTTCAAGAGTGGAAACATCATAAGCTCCATAAAATTGAGTACTTTGCTTCTGTTTTGTACCTTATCTGAATCAAACAGCACTGAAAAGCAGATCTGTGGAAAGGGACCTGGGGGTCCTGGTGAGCAGCTTGCTGCTCCTGCAGAGACAGGATGCTGGGCTCATCAGCAATGGCATCACCAGGAGAGACTAACAAGTCATTGTCCCACTGCTCAGGGATTGTCAGGCCACACTTGGAATAGTGTGCTGAGTTTTGTCCCACTGTGCAAGAAGATGTGGACAGGCTGGAGAAGGTCCAGAGAAGGGCCACAAAGTTGATCAATGACTGGGAAGTTGCCTTATGAGGAAAGACTGAGAGAGCTGGGCTTGTTCAGCCTAGGGAAGGGGAGACCTTGTCACCATGTTCCAGTACTGAAAGGATGGCTACAAAGAAGGTGAAGACTCTCTTTTCATAAAGAGTCACGTGGAAAAGGTGAGGGGTAAGATTCTGTCTGGACCCAAGAGGATAATTTTTCACAAAGAGAAACATCAGCTATTGGCATAATCTCCCCAGGGGGGTGGTGGAACCCCAGTGTGGAGCACTTTAACATTCAGCTGGACAGGGTGTTGGGCCATCTTGTCTAGACTGTCTTTTTGCCAGGAAAGGTTGTATTGGATGATTCTTGAGATTCTTTCCAACCTGGTATTCTGTGACTCAGTGGTTCTGTGATGGGTCTCTGCAAATGGATAAATAATGTTTAATGGGCAAAACCAATGAAAAAGTTCAATTTTTGATTTCTAGGATCTTGATAGAACCAGAGTATTTAAAATGCAGCAAATTATTGTATGTATTTGTCAAAGAGAGGATAGAGATTCTGTATATCTTTCTCCTCTTAGTTTTTTTTAAGGTAGTGTTTTAAGTGTGTGCTGTTACACATCTCTGAACCTGTCTTGCCACATTTTTTCCTATTGATTTCGTAGTAATTTTAGGCATAAAGACTGACACTAGCTATGCTCACCAGAAATCAGCAGAGATTACAGACCTTTCTGTGCTTTATTTCTACCAGAATTACACTAAAAACTTAGTTCCAATGGAATCAATTGAAAAGATGGTGGTGTTTCCCCCCCTTTCAGTCCTTTCCCCCTGCAATCAAGAATTGCAGCTAATGTGTAAGAAAATCTCAATCTTCCAAATAAAGAAGTTTGTTAAAGAGACTTGTTCGTGTAGGCTTTTGGCTTCATATATTGGAGAAGCTCTTAAATTGACAGATGAAATTTAAAAATATGATAAACAAAACTGTGATGTTAGATAGCCTTCAGGACAAGTTTCACTGCCAGATATTCCTCCTACATTAAAGCTGGAGTGATTCCTAAGTATTCTTTTATCTATTTCTTAGGATGCACGTTATGCCACTTGAGTTTCTTCTTGGGCAATTACTTATCCAAAATTATAAATAACTGCTATTTCTTTGAAGTGCCACAACAGACTTGCTGTGTCTATCTCTTCAGGTAGGAGAAACTTCATCCCATGTTAAACGGTATATTCCATGTAGATGTTATTAAAAGCTAAATGAAAATTCATGTCAGCTTCAGTTAGCCTAAAGAAGGTTGATGAAACAATTAATTCAGAATTTTACTGGGGATACATTTAAGAGGATTTTTTTCACATGACACAAAATTTTATGGTGGAAATATTTTCATATAATACTATGTTTAAACACATATTGTCGAACAATAAAAAGCCAGAACAGAATAATTTATGAGAGAGCTCTGACAATGTCAGTTAAACAAACTGTCTACATGCAAACCAATCATAAAGGCAGTAAAGCTGTTTCTATTGTCAGTTGTTAGGACATGCTTTTAGCTTAAATGGAGCTTTTGTCTGATTTCATACATAAATTCATATAGATGTAAGATTCCATATGGAAAGAGCACAAATAATCTTATAATATTTTCAAATTTAGTAATATAAGCTATGAATTTTTTTCTACTTTTCAAAGCCTTAAAATAAATTCTGCTGATACCAGTTGAAGATACAGAAGGGGATTATAAAAAAGAATTTTTGTTCCTTAGTAAGGGAATTATGGAAATCATTAATTCATTCTTTTATAAGGATATTTTGTATCAGTTCCCCATAATTTCAGTCTTAGATCTTTTCAGTCCTAAATCTGGACGAGCAAGTATAGAGATGCCATACTATTCATACATGTGATGTGCTACCTTGGGACCTGTTTTCTTTAACAGCTTCATCAATGACACAGTGAGATCAAGTGCACCCTCAAAAAGTCTGCAGATGCCAAAGCTGAGCAGTGCAGTTGACACAACTGAAGAACAGGATTTTACCTGGACAGGACTGAGAACTGGGGACATAAGAACAAGTACAAATGCAATGTTCTCTACCTGATTCAGGGCAGTCCCAGGAATGAGTAAAGACTGGGAGAAGAACTCATTGAGAGGAGATCTGTGGGCAAGGACTTGGATGTTCTTTTGGAAGAAAAGAAAAAAAAAAAAAAGTGCCAGTGTGCACTTGCAGCCCACAAGACCAAATGCATCCTAGGCTGCATCAAAAGCAGCATGCCAAAAATTCTTATAGTATATTAAAATATCCTATGCACTTTGAGGGTTAGCAGGGAATTATAATATTTATAAATGAATAACTCAGACCTAAAAAGGGAGTTTGGGAAGGGCTTTTTCCTGGATGAAGCAAATAATTATTATTTAATAAAAAGTTGAGTGAAAAAAAAATTCTGTTTATTACTTAAAAAAAGGAGCAGCAGCTGCTCATGCTTTCAACTTCAATGGCCTCCTGTTTTTAAAATACAAAATATTTATATAGAATTACATGCTTTCTGTACTTGTGGAAGAACAACATGGGGTGGGTTTTTTGTCATCTTTTTATGTCTTGAAAAGATAAATTTTTTCTTTGACTTCTTTTCAAAGAATCATAACTGAATATATTTGAACTAATAAAGCTCCAGTCACAGGTGCAAGTTATTGGCATTACTTGCATGAGGGACATGGTCAAGCTGTGTTACTGTCAGGTTTATTTAGCATTATAGTGTTTGGATAACTGCCATCTAACATAGAGACCCTAACATAACCCAGGTATGTATTTGATCAAGAAGGTCTTTAGGTTCTTTTTATGTAGACAACAAGAAAAGAGATTATACTAAATAAATCTAGACAGAGAATTTTTAGGGAAAAAACCCCATGAATCCAGGATAAAGGAATGTGTAGAGAAAAGGATGCATGAAATGGGAAGGTAAGAGCACCATGATATTTTACTGATCTTATACTTCATATCAAAATAAATAAAAGTGGAAAAAAAAATAAAAAGCACCTGATTTCAGAGAGAATTTGAACTCCAGGAAAGAGTTAGTAGCTTTGGAAGATATGCAAACGTGTCCCTGTGTAAGCAAAGGACATCAGTCCTCCAGTAGTAGCACACTGAAGATTTCCCCATCTTCTCAAACCTTTCTACAGCCTGACTGAGGGTTCTTCCCCCAGCATGCTCTGAGTTATATCCCTGCATACCCACTGCTCCCCATCTGCTCTGCAGAGGGTGGCTGGGTGCCCAGCAAGATCTGCTGCCACCAGGACAGCAGTGTCCCAACCCCACAGGATCCACTGTGCTTCTTCACACTCTCCCTGGCACTGAAAGCACACTAATGACATGTACCATTTATCACTGGTTCATGCTTGATCCACTACAGAGGGAATGCTGTTATAAGTAGGAATTTCCATATCACAACCAGGCTAATTTCCAGAGCATGGCTTTGACTTGTATTATAGCCAACAGCAAGTTTTCTTCCATTTCAACAGGGCTGTCTCAGACAGGATGAGATTAATGAACAGGAATGGCCAACAGCTGCAACCTCAAGAGATCAATACTGAAAGACCCTCCAATGTTTATAAACAAACTCCATGCCACAAATCACATTTCTTTTGAATATGCATTAGTTTAAAGAAAATTACTATCTTCTTTTGTCTCTCCAATACAAATTTTTTTACTATTTAAATACTTTATGAGCAATTTCCATCTGCAATCAGTGTTATAACATCCTTGAACAACAATGGTCTTTCACCATGCACCTCCAATTCTGCCAAAACCATTACTGAGGTTTCAGTAACACGTATGCTAGGTATGATTCTGTGGAATATTTGTGAGGGTAAAAAGATAGCAATGGTAGTTCTGGAGTTCTTAATTTAAAGCTGAATTCTATTCCATGTAATTATACTTCTAAGACATATAAACATGAGAGAAATCCCTGCTGTTCTTCATCAGAGATCTCAGCTGCAGGGACTGCTGACAATATATGCATGATATAATACCTAGCAACAGAGAGGCTATCAAAACCCAGAACATATATATGAAAATAAGCAATGATGCTTTCAAAATTAGTCTCAAAAAATATTGAAATACATAGCTAGTCTGCCAGTGTTGAATTCATGGAAGAAACATTCTGCTCAATTTTAAGTCATAACAATTCACTTAAAAGTAGTTTCACTGCTTCTAATTGGGTATAGGAAAAAAGATAGTTTCTAAGAGCAGAACTGAAAATGACCCTAACAAATCCCAACAGAAGCACTCCAGAATTAAAAGGAGAAAATGCAACACAGTTCTATAAAAATAGCAATCATTCTGATTGAACAGATCAGACCCTAAGCTTGGTTTAAAGGTACTTTGATCTAACAACACTTGTTAGCTCATTCTCTCTGCTGTTAGCAGCCCAGTAACACCACATTTCATTCACACCTTGAGCACAGCCTCAGTCCTTCAGTAGGCAGAACGCCTCTTCATCTCCCCTCCATTCCTATCCTTCCTCCTATTCTCTCTCCAACAAACAATTCTGCCTTAATACCACAAGCAGGTTAATTAATCTTTGCTTTTCTATTTGCACTACTCTATTCCACCACCATCCACTACCAATATTCCAAATTCTTTTCTGCTTTGTAGACACAAGCAGAGGCCATAACTCAGCATCTGCAGGTAGCTATTTAGAGAACGAGAAGGACAAACAATATTTAAAAAAATAAGAAACAAACGTATAAGAAAAACAAACAACTTCACCCTTCTGATTATTAACTGTCTGTGCTGATGTCAGCTCATGCTTTGCTACTGGGATTACCAAACAGCAGCTGACATATAACCCACCAGGATATTTTTCTCTAAATCAGAGGCTTCCACCAGTCTAAAATGGCATTACAATTTTTTAACTACAAGATGAGGCTAGTACTGCATGATAATATAAATGTTACTCAACAGTGTCAAAATTGGTTTTGTGTGGAAAATAGTACAGGAATAAAGCTGAGCAGATCAGTGAATCACATCTTAAAGGCCTCAATAAATAGTTTATTCAGGAAAATGCATGCACAGTTGGACTTTTAAAATCCATATCATCTCTTAATCTATGATTTCTATGTAAATTAGCAACTGAGTTTTCAGACTTCTTTTTTTTTAATTTTCGTGTCTTTATCTCAAAGAACCTTACCAATTTACATTGTTGGGGAATGTATTCCCAAGGTCATTTTACTATTGAATTCTACTTTTTGACAATATTGAACGTAAGTGTTTTTTGTTCCATAATGCAGTATTTGAGATATTTCCTTTCATGGGAATCTGAAAATCTATTACTAGAATAACGAGATTCCCACTTATCTGGAATAGGCAGAATTCATTAATTCAGAAATGCTGACATTGATGAGTACTGCTAATAAAGAGCCAAATCCACTGGTCTGGAAGAAGACAAACATATGCACGGGTCCATTTTCTTTTTCTGTATATAAACAGTCAGATGACATTTGGCATGTTTTTTAGAATTATAACCCAAAAGAAGAAAACTGATTTATGCAGGACAGACCTTCACTGCGTTTGGGAACTCAGCAAGAATCCCCTTTTCGCTGAGAATATTCCTTTATTGGGTTAGGCATGCAAAAAAAGTTACAAATCTCTTCTGCATATAGTATTTAGGAAACGAACTTCTGTTTTAAAAGGCTGTAAATGAGTGAATATTGTTTAAAAATATATTTTTACATCTTAATTTTACCTTACTTTCTATGCCCTCTCCCAGAAACAGAAGTATCATTTGGCCACATAACATCAATCAGCTTGAGGATCAGTATGACATTGTAACCTTTTGTCAAAGATGAATTGGAATTTTTATCATGCATGTACTTCCCTTCATGAAGATGATGCAATATGAAGCAGAAATAGCCATGTACACATTAAAAATGTTTTAATACTGCTTTCAACTCTCATATGAGAAACTTCAAATTGATAGAGAGAAATTAGTAAATCAGAAAAGAAAAGAATGCATCTTGTGATATGTACTTATATAATAACACAATATACTGGATTTGGCTGGGAGTTAATTTTCTTTAAAGTTAAATTTTCTTTAATTTCTTTACAGCAGTCCCTGCAGCATTCTGTTTTGGATTTGTGTCCAAAATAGTATTAACGACATAGAGATGCTTCCCTTATTGCTGAGCACTGCTCTCACAACATCAAGGCCTTTTCTGCTTCTCAAACAGCACCACCCGTGAGGCTGGGGTGCACAAGAAGTGAGAGAAGACACAGCCAGGACTGGTGATCCAAACTGACCAAAAACACATCCCAGTCCATATGGCATCATGGTCAGCATATGAAGCTGAGAGAAGAAGGAAGTGGGGGATGTTTGGAGTGACAGTATTTGTCTTCCCATTTGTCACCATTAACTGTCATGGGCTCTGCTCTCCTGGAGCTGGCTGAGCACCTGCCTGACATGGGAAGCTGTGAACTAATTCCTTATTTTGCTTTGGTTGTGTGTGCAGCTTTTGCTTTCCCTATCAAACTGTCTTCATCTCATGAGTTTTCTATCTTTTATCATTCCAGTTCTCTTCCACATCCACTGGGGGACATTGACTAAACAGCTGAGCAGGGTTACACTACAACACAGGAGAATATTATATCTGCCTTATGTTTTGAGCATGTTCAGCTTTTTCTAATAACATCAATCTTTGGAGAGTTTGATATACTTCTAAGTCTGTCCAATTTAATTTTTCATGCTGTTAAAACAATTACATAACTGACCTTAGTAATTCCAATAAAGTTTCCAAGTGTAAGAGAAAATACCCTAAGACAAATTCTTCTATCGTAGTATACTAATAGTCTCATAATAGCCAAAATAGGGAACTACTCATTAAAACAAAACAAATTTATACATACTTCAGAAAAGCAGCTCCAGATACCCTTTTTTAAGTACTGTGAGATATACCACATTAAATAACACCTTGAATAAATGTTTCCTTAAAAATTGATAAAATATATGGAAATTAAATTGACTACAAGCCAGTGTTTTGGAAACTTTTTCTTAGATAATCAGGACAATAATTGTCTACTCTTTTAATATTCTGTTACTCTCATGATGACATTACAATCATATTTAGAAAATACAATTTCAGAAATCATTCTAAAAATACCTGTTGTCAATTTTTCTTTACTACTTATGAATGAGAATTCAGTTCAGGTATTTTAGTACTTTAATCTAAAAACCTTAAGCTATGTATCAAGCTGGCCTTGACATATAATACCACCACGATATTTATGTCCATTTCTATGCTTCAAAGCGCTTCTTTAAAAAGTGCATTATAAATTTGAAAAAGATTAATTGACATTGATTTCAGATACAGCTTTTTCGTTTTATTTCACTAATCCTTAATAAGTATTTGTTTTCACAAATCTTTTGTCACGATTTATTAAGCAAATTGCACATGTACTAATTATAAAAAGGAAAGGTAAAAATAAGCTTCATGTAAAAAGTATCTATTTGATTGAAAATGTTTTTCTCTTCTGATTTCCATATTGCTTAGAAAAACAAATGATAATATACTGGAAAATTCATGGAACAGAGGTAGAAAATCTACTACCATTGTGTAAATCAGTAAATATTAGGGATATGTAATCAGAGTTTACAGCAAGAAAAGAAAGTTATCATACCAACTCCTCTTCCAAAGCCAAATATGGAGTGCAAAAGCTCTTTCATTTTGGTCTATGAGAAAAAACATGAATCCAAACTGGTGAATTATTAAAAATGCCTAACTTCTCCAAACTGGATTGTAGTGTGGTTTGCTATGCTGCCTTCTTAAGAAAGGCTGACACCTTTGCTAGTTTTTTTTTAGTTTAGCTAAGAAATCAAGATGAAAATCATATAAACATTTACATGTTTACCTTACATGTAATCATAGCATTTTAACAATGTAAAACAGTCCATACATGTCTAACTAACCAACTAAATTATAGCCATAATGGCTAAAATACTAATTTTAAACAGTACTTGAGCAGTTCTCTAGTACAGCAGAAAAAAAGACACAAAAGGATGGCAAAGATAAAGATGGAAGACCTGTGGCTGCATGGCTAAAGAAAACTTTGTCCTTTCTCTTTTATTGTTCTACAACCAGAAAAGATGTTCCAATAGACACTTGCATAAATGACATGACAAAAAAAATCAAAAGCTCTTTGTATTTTGTAGAAAATTTAATAGGTACCAGAATTTCTGTGGAAGTGTAACAGACACTGGATGTGATGGGAGGGGTTGTGTCATCAGTAAATTCAATTCAGCTGTCTAGAGCAGACACAATGTACAAATTTCCAAGAATTCCCCTGAATTTCAAGAATTCCCAAGAATGCTTGGTTCTCTTTTTGAAAAAAAGAAAGAGACTCTTACACTTATCTATCATTGCTCTGTCCAGTCATCATGTCCATCCCTTTCATTTGGATAATTCTAGCTAAGCACAGTGGAAGAGTCAAGGTAAATGTCTTTTCTCCTTCCTCTTTCACTCAGTTGTTTTTATATTCTTTTGCTTAATGCGTTTCTCTTTCCAATCTCACAAAAAGAAAAGAAAGAGCATGGCAGGGCAGGGACCATGCAAGGTTGAGAGGGAAAAAGTAGAAAGAAAAGCTCTAACTTTGCCATTCAAAAACCGTACTGTGGAACTGTATTGTAAGTGAAAAGACAAAATTGAACTGATGGATATGGTAAACCAATTTTTGAATTATTTTTTTATTTTGTTATGACTAATGACATTTTCAATGCCAGGGAAGACCAAGGTGTGGTCTGATTAAACGAGTGTTAGGAAGTCTATATACATCATTTAGTTGATGCAAAATGGGCATCTCAGTCTCCTGTTCTAAAATGTCTGTGGTTACTCAATTACTGGAAAGAAAAAGAGGAGAAAAGAAGGGCAGATATAAATAATACTGTCTGATGTAGAAATTGATCTTTATGGGCTTCAAATCAAGCACAAGATGTTTCAAATTATTTATACTATTGGAAGGGATTCAGGTGCTATCCAAGGGTCTGTGGGACATTAAAGCAAATATAGAAGAGACACAGACACTTCAAGATGAGCTTCATCTTCCTCACAGTGTACTTGTATATGAACACAGTGTTCCCAAAACTATTTGAACTTCCAATCTCATCTAAAACTTAAAAACCTACTTGTTCATTTTAAATAACTGTAAGTAAAAACTCTGGCTCTGTGTATGTATGTGTGTGTATATATATATATATACACACACACACATATACATACATACATATATGTATGTATATATATATATATATGTAAAATGTAACTCTACAACTTAAAATGTTAAAGGTAAAAGAAAAGCAAGGACCCTTCTAAAATTTTGCTTTCTCATTTTCAAAAAGAAACACTTGAATTGCTGATTCATTTTTCATTTTCTTCTGCTCATGCCACTACTATTTTTATACTTACTACCAAAAGATGGTAGTTTAACCAGTAAGGTAATAGTGCTATTAGATATTACTGTTTTGCTGTTCAGAATACAAAAGAAGATAAAAAGCAATGCACAGCTAAAAATTATGTTAAAGATAATTTAGAAGAAAATAGACAGGAAATGGAATGTCTTTAGCTTAATATTGTCTGCTTTAACTTGCTTTAAAGGTCTCAGTTGAACATCTGTATAAGTGATAAATCAGATTTTAAAACCACATATGAAATATATGGAAGAGTATTGCACTCAAAAATCAACAATCTTGTCAGCTCTCAGGTAAGAAAATACTGTATCCACAGCTTGAACTCAAGAAGAGAAAATGAATCTGAAAATGTATTTTTATAGAAAAACAAATAAGTGAATGAACTATTATGCAACATGAGAATTTTTCCTTTGTGCTTAAGAGAAAACAAAAAAAGGTGAGACTTTGAGGAAAGCATTAACAAAAGTACAGGTAGCTTCACCTTTGAAAAGCAGAAAAGGATACAATAAAGCTGTCACCCAGAAAAAGGCATTTAAATATAACAATATTGTGGCTGAGCACTGTGGTCTTAGAATTTGACTTTAAGTCAAAAATACCAGAACTTAATGTAAAACACAAGCTTCAGTCTTCTCTATGTTAATTGGAAAGCTACTTCTTCTGTGTGTCCAGTTTGTTCTTTTGAGATGCAAATAACCTCATATCTGGTGATGAAAAGTAATATGCAATAATAAACCTGATAATGTTATGGTGTATGAATATTGGATTATTTTATAATGGTTTCTTAAAGCAGGAAAATCAATGTTGGGATTCTGTTTAACTGATTGAAGTTCATAATCTGGTTTTTAAACCAAAATAATTATTCCAGCTCTAATTCCCTACTTTTTATATCACAAAATATATTCACAGTCAAGTAGAGAAGAAATAATAAAAGCTTCTGGTAACAAAAGAAGGGTTTGAAAAGGAATTTGCACATCAGCAGTAGCAGTCTAAGTGAAGCTGTGATTTACTGCTAAAATAAAATTGAACTATAAAATCCAAAACATCAGCAAAAGTGAATGTTTTCACATTCTGATTTTCTGTCTGGAATTTCAGCTGATAAACTTTAACATACTACATCATACAAAAGGCAGTGCAGGATATTCATTCAGAAGGACATCTGTTGCCAAAAGAAGCTTTCCTCTGTCTCACATGTTAAATAGCTTTATTTATGCTGATAATATTTGACAATTTTATCACATATGGAACTTTTTCAGATTGTTTAGATTATTTGGACCTTTTTCACTTTTGACCTTGTTCTCTGTCACAGCCACTTCTAGAATCAGATGTAATTTATTATTTTGCGGTATTGCCACAACTTGGCTTCATGCACCAAAACTATTTTTTGTTTCTCATTTTTCTTGGATAGTCTTTTTGTGTCTATCAAATTATAGTATTACAGGAAAAACAGAAATTTCTTTCTGAAAGACTGCAGACATTTTCACTAATCTCTCTTTCAAAAGAGAAAGCATTGGACAACTGAGTACAGGAAATCTCCCTAAATCTTGCACCTGCATGTAATATGTGGCCTGAACAAGATATCATAGCCATTTTGTTTTCCAACAGCCTTCAAAAAACTATCTCTCTTCACCTGCTAGCAGATGATGTCCACAGAATAATAGTACCATTAGAGCTGTTAAACCACAAAGGAAACAATAAATTACATTTATCCCCATTTCTTCAGCTCTAGCATGTAACTGTCCCTTTGGAATCTCATGTAATCCATCACATAATCTCATAATCTCTCAATGATCTTATTATCATCCATAGAAAATAGTATCACTTAGTGCATCAGTATAGAGCTAAATGGATACACATGAGTAAAATACAGAAAAATCTCTCTTGTCACAGAATCGCAAAATCACAGAACATGCTGAAGGGGCCCACAAGGACCATGGAGCCCAACTCCTGGCCTTGCACAAGACAGCTCCAAGAGTCACACCATGTATTCAGGAGCATTGTCCAAATGCTTCTTGCTCTCTGTCAGGCTTGGTACTTCAACCACTGCCCAGGGGAGCTGTTCCAGTGCCCCAACACCCTCTTAAACCTGGGTGAAGAACATTGATCCAGTAGCTAAACAAAACTCCCCTGACACAGCTTCCAACTGTAAAAGGTATCCTCAGTATAGGTAAAAAATAACCTAGCTGTAATTAAGGTAGAAATAATTATTACTCTTCTGCATTTTGGGCCTGTCACGCTTTCTATACAACACAATAAATTTCAGTTAAAACACAATTTAAGGGCAAATTTTGAAGCAGTGATAGTCTCCCTTCTGCTTCCATGGAGCTGCCTTCCAGTATATTAGCTTAAAATGCTAAAAATAGCATAACAAAGAAGTTTTCAGCCATATATAATCCTGGTCAGTTGAGTAAATTACTAAAGACCTGATTTAGACAAGACAACCGGCTTCCAATTACAAAAGATGCTTTATCAGAAATAGCAGCAAGGCACCATGATGTTTGTACTCTAACTTGAGAAGAGATTTTCTTTCATGAAACATTTTTTTTATCACAAACTATCACATTTAGTTTGAGAAGAAAAGACTTCTTCAAAGAGATTTGACAGAGCAGGTGCTTTGGCAAATCCCTGCTTTTTGCTGGGAACTGTTATTATAATCTACATAATATTATTCTTCACTTGCTTAAGTTTTCTTGAGTAAATATGACTATTCAATACATAGCAGAGCTTTGACCTGTACAAGATGATGTAACATGACTCCTGTACTTAGGCCTTTTCCTCAGACTCTTAATAAGTTGTGTCACAGCCCTTTACTATAGTTAGTGACGCTATCAGAAAAAGTGCAATCAAATAGCATGAGAACATGGAACAAATTAAATTAAAAGGCTTTGGAAAAAAACTATGAATCTGTGACACTGAGATTCACACAAGAAAATATGATTTGCACAAATGTGCTTACAGAAGATGCAATTCATCTACCTGAAACACAGCCTGGCATTTAACATGGCATCAGTTTCCATGGCACACTGCACAGTCAGGTGGGTAAGGAGTGGCACCACACCAAAAACACCATGTCTTATTTTGGGATCAAATTTATGAGGCAGCTGTTGGTCAGTTTCAGAAATAAAAAGTTTCGACTGAAAAAATATAAGGCAGCAGTGGACATGTCAATAAAGTTCTGAACTGGATTGTGTATATGCTTCTATCTAGATGTGCTGTGAAAGTCCTGCAACGACATGACATCCCACAGAACTGTAATAATTTCTTAGTCTAGGCCCACAATTTCTACATAACATTACAGGAAAGATATTTTCTGCACATGGGAGATCTAATTGGCTGAGACACAAAACCCCTTCCAGCCTTGAATGCAGGCAGCATCAAAAGAAACAGTGAGGCAAACAGGTACACGAGAAGCTCAGGTAAACTGAAGAACATGAGTAATAAAGTCAAACAATCCCTTTCCCTCCATAGCAGACATTTCCTCCCTCCACCACAGGAGAGCTTATCTGTTGCATGTTAGCTATGCAACAACTCAGGGCATCTCCCCCTCACATGAATTTGCTAATTGATAAAACAATTCAATCAGGACAGCTTATCTCGTAGCGAATTATTTTGGCATCATGGAAGTGACACTCCCAGCTGACAATAAATACCTTGAAAGAAAGATTGTAGGAAGATAAACTCTAATTTCTCACTGACAGACAATTGGCTTTACAAACTATAAAAGCTACACCAAATTTTCACAAAGCAGAAAGCTTCTGCACATTCCCTGGAAGTGTGTGGGGATGACTCTTCAAGGTTTGGGACACCTGACTTCAGTTACTGTCTCAAGGGTTGAGAGAAAGGGCACTGTATACACAATCACCAATTTGGTGGTACGTTACATTGACTCCTAATCTATAACATTTCTGTGCTAGCCATAAATAGGTATCTTTATGTTGCACACTGTTTTATGTAATCTACTAGTACTTTTGTTTTATACTGTGTAGTAAATAATTCTGTTTAAGGCCTGTTCTTTGATGATCTTCCATCTATTAAAAAAAAAAAAAAAACCAAGCTGATTTTATAATAGGCATATTAAGCCATTCTTTAGAACTTGCGAGCCAGAGCAATTTAGGTGCATGTCGCCAAAGGAGAGCTGCTGCCAAAATCTGAGCCTTATGCAAGGCTTGTCTAAAGCCCTCACTCAATCCACAACACCCTTGTGAGAAGCACAGGTCCTCTTGAACTTGAAGCCTAGTCTGTTACCTCTGTATTAGGCTTCATACAGTTCTGCATCCTTGACTAAATTCACTGGTTGGGTTCATTAAGAAAAGGAAGATGGCACTCTGCATGAGTAGATGGACTATATTCTTTTCCCCCCACCGGATATTCTATTCATATATCAATAAAAAAACTCATTTATTCCCACTGCGTTCAAGTGGAGATAAGACCAGTGAATTTGAATTTTAAATAAACAATGAAAAAAGTAGATTCACTTGTTTTTGAAAACAGACTAGTTCATTTCGTGTTGTAAAAGTCATGACTATCTGCAGTTTCTTATTGGGTAATCTATTGAAAAAAAAAAAAAAAAGGAACCTGGCAGAAGAATAATGTAAGACAGCCAATTGCTTATAGCAGTACCATGTCCTTGTCAGGAAAATAGTTATGTTTAAACCCCAACTATTCATTATACATCTAGCATTTTGAGTACTCATTTGTTCTGCACTTTTATTGTATGAAGATATAGAACAAGGAAATTAATTATAAGATAGAAAGTTCTATTTTAACAAAAACATTAGGCAAAGTTCCAAATTAGTAAGCAAACCTCCCAAGTCATCAAAAATATACAGTAAAGTTCAAACACTGGCAGATTTAAATACGGAAATTTTAATCTGAATGTTCTGTTTTTCATCAGCCTAACAGCTGTGGGGCTGCCAAGAACTTAAAGTACTAAAAATAAATTTTATCTATTTATTACTAAAGATGTTGTTATTCCATTTATCAACTAACCTGAAAAACATCAGCTAAAACAAATGCTTCCAAAACTCAGTTTTCAGTCTCATTACTGCAAGCACCTGGCCACAGTAAGCATGAACTGTACATATTATTGCAGCACTGAATAGTCTAAAAAACAGTTCCAGTCCCTCTAAAACATCCTCCCCTTCAAAACATACAACAAAAAACCCCAACAAACTGGTCTACTATGAAGAACTGCTATAAATGATTACTGGCTGGCAACGGGATTTTTCTGCTGATCTTCACAGTTTCTTTGAAGAAAATTCATCTCTTCATCCCCCTAAATTCCTATTAGACATTTCCTAAAAAAGAATTTACTTTGTTTACTTGACAGTCACTTGACTTGGATTTCAGTATTGTAACTGATTGTACTGGAATAAATTGCCTTCTTAAGCAAATGGCACAAGAACACAAAACTCAACTCCAAAATTGCTTAAATTCTAACATCAAAATCTTCCCTATGATAAGTCTAGATGAATGCAACATTGAAAATAAGAAATCCCCCTATCTTCGAATACTTGAATCTTACTGCATCCTGGCCTGTGTCAGGAACAGTGTGGCCAGCAGGAGCAGGGAGGTCATTCTCCCCCTGTACTCAGCACTGGTGAGCTCACACCCTGAGTGCTGTGTCCAGTTCTGTCCCCTCAGTTTGGGAAGGACATTGAGACACTTCAGCACAGCCAGAGGAGGCAACAAGGCTGGAGAGGGGCTGGAACACAAACCCTGTGAGGAACAGCTGGGAGAGCTGGGGGTGTTCAGCCTGGAGAAAAGGAGACTCAGGGGTGACCTCATCACTCTCTGCAACTCCCTGAAAGGTGGCTGTAGTCAGGTAGGGTTGGTCTCTTTCTCCAGACAGAATCTCAGAGAATAAGAGGACACAGTCCGAAGCTGTGCCAAGGAAAATACAGGCTGGATATTAGGAAGATGTTTTTTACAGAAAGAGTGATCAGGTACTGGATTGTCTGCCTGGGGAGGTGGTGGAGTCATCATCCCTGGATGTGTTTTTAAAAAGACTTAATGTGGCACTTGGTGCCATGGTTTAGTTCAGGTGTTAGGGCATAGGTTGGACTCAATTTTGAAGGTCTCTTCCAACCTAGTGATTCTGTAAAGGTTAGTCATAAGTAGAATACTTTTTAAATTAATTTTGATACATCTTTAGCCAATACATTAATTGAACTAACACAGACACACAGGAAAGAAGGAAACAAGATGTTCTTGCTTTCCAGACAATGCAGCTAATTTAAGTTACAATGAGTTAAAATGAAATCTGTGTTCATCACTTCAATTCAAGGCCACCATTACCTGAATGATTTAGGAGGCCATAAGAAACCCTTGAGAACAGGAAACTGGGAGAGAGCTACGTGAATCAATGATGCAGGCTGACACATCAACACTTAGAAACAAGCAGTGTTGATGCAAACACCTCATAGCATTCATATTTACTGTGCAAAGGCAAATCACATTACACTAACACCAAAAGACTTCTATCTCTTGTTTAAAAGTGTAGTGTTGAGAGAAGAGGAGAAGGAAGAAAGAAGTGGAGAATGTTGAGCTGACACTCTAAATCTTGGATGAGAAGTGGTGTCTGAGCATGATGATTGCATGTCTGGCAGAGATGTTATGAAGAAATAATGACCCACAGGAGAGCAGCGCATTGTTCCAACAATTAGGACATATGGTGGTGTCATTTCTCTTACACATTGTAAAAGATGCTCATGGCTGCATAAGCCCAGAAGCACAAGTAGATACTGGTTTGCCACAGCCAGGCCAAAAGGAGACAAGACATTTGAATCTAAGACAGTAACTGATATTCATGTCACTCCCTGCATTGCTTTAGCTCACAGTTGGTGATCATTTCTATGGGTGTCTTGAGGCTGCATTTGGGACAAAGTCCAAAACCTACTGAGATCAAAGTTTTAAAAGCAAAAAGAGTTGAAACATGGAAATATTTATTATTTATTCATTATTATAAATGAAATGCTACAACAGACCATGTCATGCAGGAAATAAAGTTAATTTGCTGTCATTAATTCATAATTTCCTTTCATATATTACTTGATTTAAGTCATATATATAAAAATTATCTTCTCTCTTAAAAAAATATTCAGGATAGCATCTAAACCCACATTAAGATAAAAATATTCAGTTTCGGTTTATTTATATTTCTTACACCCTGAGGCAATGCTAGACTTCTAAGACTGTTCTGTGCTAAGACAGACACCCATGGATTCATTTTAATATTGATTAAAAGTATGGTTTCTAGTACTGACAGTTGTCAAAATAGCATCATCCCTATGGAAATTTCAGACTTGTATATCTCTATTTCATGTGTTTCTGAAGAATAAGTGACAGCATTGGTCTTTGAAATGTGTATCCAACAAACTTTTTTTAACCATTGTAGAATCACAGCCCACCATCCCCTACTGGTTTTGCCTTTAACTAGTCATAACTACATTTATCATTTATTGAGTACATTAAAATCCACAAGATTAACTTGAACAGTAAAATGAAGAAGAGCTACTTTTTTTTTTTTTTTGGAGCTCACAGTAGCAACATGAGTGAAAAGAAATTCAGTGCTGTTCTAGACAATTACATTTTTTAGATGGTAAATAGGATCTATGCTGCTCTTACAAATTAACTTTCCTGGCTTTTTAAAAAAATATACCATGAGAACATATTCATCTCTTTATGGTCCCTCTAGAACACTTATCTCACTACCTCTATCAGAAATAAAAGTATTTATCTTTTCTAAATGAGAGATGCAGACAGATTTCATAAGGTTCAGCTTACAGAGTTGTATAAAATGATATTATGGGATCAATATTGCCCTGCAGCTCTTCTAGAAAAATAAAATTAGAAATGTATACTTCTTTGTTAACAACATATGTAGCTTTTGAGAAAGAGTAAAAAATTATTTCTGAACACTATTTTTCTTGATTGGCCACTACTGAAAATCAAATTTTATAGATTATTTTAGTCACTGTTTATTAGTAAATTTTCAGATAGGCTATAATAAACCAGGGACCATTTTTTGTTTGTTTGTTTTGGTATTAGTATTACCTTAGAAAAAAAATTATTAAAATTAGTCTGGACTTGGACTAGACTGCATCAAAAGCAAAGGTAACTGAGAAGTAACTTGAATACAGCCAGACTCAAGAAGGTGAAGTTGCAACAAAGTGTTCAAAACTAAGGCAGATGGAGGTAAATGTTACATGTACCTCTTTACTAAATGAGCAGTGCAGCTCAAGCATCTTGCAAACGTAGCAATCTCAGATTAATAAAGAAATAAAACCATGTGTATTATTTGTTAATGATTTCCTAAGAACACACATCTCAAATTTCCTCTGCAAATACAGGATCTACACCATTTGTTGTGATGAAAGCTGACAGCGTAAGATAAATCCAGCACTCTGAAAAAATCTAGAGGCCAAGGATAATGACCAGGAGTTAGAAGGGCTTTATTAACATTTTGAGAAATTCAGACACAATTTGTTTACAGCTGCCCATTTTTAAAAAGAATTAATATGCTAGCAGTTTTTTCAGTCATGCTTTATTATCTTGCTATATGTCTTCCTCTCCAGGAGAGGTTCTGTTTAATATGTTCCAGTGCCCTGCCACACCTAAGGATGTGAGAACAGATACTCCAGAGCCAGTCTGCAGGTACAGGCTTTTGACATACAAGACTTCTAACCAGTCTGTAGCAAAGTGAAAGAACTTTCTCTCTCCACACAGAACCTGTTTCTTTCTCCAAGATCAACACAAGTTGGAAACTCAATCATGGCAGTACAACTTCTTTAATTCCCCTACTCCGCCAGGCAAAAACCCCTGATGTAAAAGCTAAGCAGTAAACCAGTTTCCTGTTATATTTCCTTAGTAAAATGAGTTAATTGAATTAATCTGCTACCATAGTGAGGAAGTACAGATTTCTTGTCTGGTCTAAAAGAACCACTCACTCTGCAGCAAGTGTACATAGCCTACTTCCATGGCACTACTACTGGAACTCTAATTCATATGATTAAGTGACAACCACTCCACAGAAAAGAAGGCAGGAAGAAAGACAATTCACTTTTTAAAATAGAGAGAGTTGCTACTCAATTTCAGATAACTATATGTTCCAAATTGCAGCTTGGGATATCCCCTTCACCTATTCCCAAAAAATCCATAGTCAGCATAGAGCAAAACTGCTACAAACTTTATAATAAAAGATTTTAAGAAAGTCTGTGACATCTCAGCCCTGGCTGGCTGGGCTTCTCCAAACTTTTCTCCTGTTTAATTTCTGGTCATAAGGAACAGCTAATGCACGCTGACAGTATACCTACATACTACATTCATACAATTTATGAAACTTCCACAAATACATGAAAATCACCACACCGGATCAGAAAGAGTTTAGTAAAATTTAAAAAGTGAGCATAAAATTGATAGCCATTTTGACGTGACAACAAGGGAAGATGCCTTTTAGATTACTTATAAAACAGGTAAGTGAAGAATAAGGTAAGTAATTTGTTCAGAACCAAGTAATTTATGACTTTTTGGCTTTTATTAGGTCTCAGAAAAATAATGGAGAATAAATGCCTTTGTTTCATTCACTCCAATGCAGAAACCCCCACATATATGGGGGATACCATTTCATTGTAAAAGTTGTTTTTAGTCATTGCTAAAAGCTACGCTAGCTAATCTGCAGAGTAAAGATGAGAAAACTTCCTGACACAGTTTCAAAGAGAATACTCTCAATCTCTTGCAAGAAGCGTGGCAAAATGCTTTAAAAATCCAGGAGAAAAGCTTTTAAAGTATTACTGATAGGTTTTCTCCGTATGCTGCAGCCTCACTATCTGTGAGTGATATGTCTGAACTGCAGATAAACAGAATCACTGCTACTGAGAACATACAAACTGGGTCTGATGCAGGCCAGCAAGGATCCAAAAGGATTTATTAGCAGGACATTCACTGTGTATATGTCACCTTAAAAGTCTAGGGTCTGGCTTGGAAGCAGCTCAGCGCTCATTATGAAGCCTGACAAGTATCGGACAGCCCCATGCAGAGCAGGCTTAGGGCTCTCAGCAGCCAGCAGTCAGAATCAGGAGAGCTGGAAAGCAGAATACCCAGACACTTGCACAGCCCTTGACAGAGACATTCTCTACAAGTTTAATATTTTATAACTTAGCAGTGGTTCTTCTACATTAAGTATGGATCTCCAGAGATGTGCCTTTGCACCGCAGGCCTCAGAATTCCAAAGTTCATTTATTACCTTGGGAAGGATCCAAATGCAAGCTCACTTTCAAAGTCCCACCTTTGAATATGACAAGCTGACATGTAAGGGTAACTTTGAGTGCAGTAAAAGCAGTACACTAAGATATTTCTGCAGAACAAGTTCAACTGAACTATGTGAAGCTATTCATGGGCATTTACATGACTAACTTCAAGGCTTCTGTGGAGGTAGTGACACTTGATGCACAAACTCAATCCTCAAGCTGATCCAATATACCTGTAAACTCAAATGTATATAACTATGAGATTCAAAGTAAAGTATTTGGAAAACAATATATAGAAATTGCCTATGAGAACTTAGCAAAAGAATCACTTATATTAGGAAAAAGTCTTATCTATTTAAAAAATAGATAATGCATTGCAATATTAAAGAAAATATACCATTTCTAAAGTCACAGCTACTGCTTTATTATTTTTATCAAATTTGTCCCCTTACAGGATATTTATGAATGATGGTTAGACTTCATTATGTCTTAGTCAGATTTATTATCAGGATCACAGCTTCACAGTGTTGGTAAATACATCTTGTTTGGCTATTTTGTTTCAACTAGTATATTCTGATCACAGGACGACAGATGTGAATTGATATATTTCTTAGTAGCTTTCTTTCTTTTTGTACTTTACAATTCAGTGTCCATCTGCTTGACAGTTAAAATACCTACATCTTAAACAGAAATAACAGGATTTTCAGGTTAGCTATTATAAGCAAAAAATTAATCTGATTTCCTTACCTACCCCTATATGCCAAAAAATCACCCAAACCCTTGAAAACAATATTATTATCACACAAAAGAAAATAATGCATCATGGGATTTGTTATATCTTATGCATTGGTACAAGTATTTGTCTCAGGGAATCAACCCTCTTCACACTGATTAATAGAAGAAGAATTAGGAGAAAAAATTAGGATAATTTCGATTTGTGTTAAATTAAGAATACATTGTAATTAAATATAGATTACTTAGGATATAAAATTAAATTAAATATACATTGTAAATAATCAGTGTTGCCAATTAAATCTTGTGCATAAACAGATTTACTTGTGCAGCCATGAAGGAGGAAGATGTGAAATTGCAATCATCACTTGCATGTAACAGTAACAGTTTGATCAACCAGATTTAACTATAGTGCATATAAACACAGGCTAAACCAACATTTATTAAAGCACAATAGTCACCTAACAGCAGACACCTTAAAATCACTTTTTCCCGTTTTTTAGTTATATATTTGCTGTCAGAATGAATATTCTATGATGTTGTAAATATTTGATTGGATACCCAGAATAGTTTTTTTATGCTCTCCAAGACCTGTTCAATTGGAGATAGAAACAATGAGATACAAAAACTCTAATACAGTAAAATCCAGAAGTTTTCTTCTTCTTCTGCATATAGGAAAAAGGAGTAAAAAGGCCAAAAAATTCTCATTATGTAAATGCACACCCACGCCCATGTCCAGTGCTTGTTCAAGTTATGCTCTTCTCAGTGCTCTGAAACACATGAGAATTGCAAAATGGGTGACCCATCAAAAAACCATCACCAGGGTGTTACAGCAGCCAGTACCCTCCAGCCCTCCAGAGAATTTGCTTATATTGATATACTGGAAAATCTTCTCCTGACCTTCAAACTTGCAACCTCCAAAGTCAGGTTAAAACTAAGTTGCAATTACGAACTCTTTATTCTACACCACTATCTCTACTTTTCTGCCATCATCTGCTGGAACAAAGGAATCTTTACACAGATTCCTGTATCTGTGACTAGAGTTACTGTAGCATATGGACATGTCCTCAGTTCATTGACCAACTAACTCCACCAAAATGAGCAGAAATTTAACTGCATGGAAACACATATAAACACGTGCACACAAAACTGGATTTCCAAGAGAAATGGTGGAGGCCAGGAACTACCTGTTGATCTTGATAATCTGATCAATTAATTTTCTGTATTCACACATGAATCTCATTATTTAATGTATATGTTATAGCTATCAACTTTATGACAGCCCCACAATTATTTGGAAAGTATCACTTATGCTTTGAGCTTATTAGCATCAATTTTTGGTTGACATCCAATATTTGAAGTATATTTACTTTTTCTTAATGTGTCGCTGCTTATACTTTCCCAAAAGCCAGGGTTAAAAGACACAAATTGTGTTTTAGACAGCACATCAACAGCATTGTAATTAAAAAAATACAGGCAGGAGTTTTGGTTTTCAATTTTTGTACAAGACAGAAGGTTTGGCCTATTCAGTGTGCCAGAATTGATTACAGGATAGTAGCTTTTTCACTGAGTAAAATGTGTTCAGATGACAATACCTAAAGTTAATGGACAGTAAACAAGATTTTGCCCAAGTATGAGAAAAGTCTGACACTAAAAATTTAGTCATATTAATCAAACAACAGTCAAACTGTAGTTAAATGCATCTCTTTGATTCTGCTTTAACTACTGAACTAGTTACAGAAATAGGAAATATTCTGAAAAGTATGTGGGGACATTATGGAAGACAAAATAGAATCCAAATAATACTTTATTTTTCAGATGCTTTTTTTTCCCATTATTACTTACATTAGTTTGTTTAATCTGTTTTCATACCAGCCACGTGCTGTTAACTGCTAATCAAAGTTTTATTCAGTTACAGTGCTTCTACATCAAGTACGACAGCTCAAAAACTATAGCACATAAAGCTCTAAGAGTTTACATAAAAGCTTACACTTTACTGTTGCACTTTTTTGACAAAAATAAGTTAGTTTAATTAAAGTACCATGGTAATTATTTTTGTGAATCAAGAAACATTCAGAGGTCCTCCCTACCCCAAAGACCTTCCCTTAGATTTTAGCTACTTCCTTGAATCTCTCTCCTTTTCCTCCTCTCAGTCTCCTGCCCAACCCGTTCCTTCTCCTCGTACAATGACAACAGCACCCACTCTTAGCAAGTCTGGAACTTATGTTTTTTTGTGTATGTTGTTTTCTTAAGGCCATCCAAACTGAACTCCTTTTTGTGCCTATCTAACAGCTATACTTACTAATATTTACTTTTCGTTATTTTAGGATGCTCTATGTTTTATTTTGCTGATTCCAGAAACATTTTTCAGGAATATGCTTTTAAAGACACGCCCCACCCCACCTTCCCCCAAGAAATCACATTTTTTCCTTGTATCATGCAAAAATATTGCTTATTTCTTCAGAAACTTCAATTCTAGACAGTCCTTCTTTTGCAACTAGCACACAGATAAGCCGTAAGACATCAAGATGGGAAAAAAAACCAGATTGGATAAAAAGTTCACAGAACCCACACATACCTAGCATAGCTTTATTTTTTGGCCTCAGGCTACCGTTGCTTTTTAGTAGTGGATGTGTAGCAACAAGTGGCTTTAGTTTCTTTTCTCCTTTGAGTTTTGCCTTTTAAACATCCGCCTGTACTGCCTGGAATACTTAAACCCTTCTGACTGCTGGCTGGATGAAAAACACACTTCTTCCTTTGTTTGTGCCACTCTGGAGTCCAAGAGCTGGTTTCCATGACTTCAGCACTTTTCTTATTTCTATATTCTTGTTACAGCTAGTGATAAAATTTGCATTGATTTCAGAGAGATTTCAACCAAAACTGTGTACTTTTGAAAATATCACTCTGGCTGGTGAAGACATTAATCAGAATTTATTTATATAGTCTCTTTAGAGGCATGAAGATTCTGAAATTGTCAGGTTAGGATGGTTGCTAAATAACAGTTAAATATATTTAACAATATCCAACAACGTATACAAGGCAGAGAAGTTGGGCAATTGTCCTAAAATCAAATTATTTTTCAGTTACCATTTTTTTCTGTTACTGACCTTGCAGAAGGAAAGCAAACAGTATTAAGACATTTAAAACATCTACAGATTTTTTTAAAGAATCTGTACTGCAAGACTCATTCCAATGTAGTGGAAATTCACTTCTGAATACGAATGCAAGAAATTTAAGTTGTATGTAATGATCTAGCTTGGATTATATTACACAAGTAATACTTTGAAGACCGAAAAACAAAAAATAGTAGCAGTTTCAAACAGATTACAATTCACAACTGGAGGTGTTCTGGGCAGATTTGTAAGAATACAACAAAAATATTTAGAAATCAACAGAGCTTACTGACAGTCAAAGAGTAGGGTGAATATAAGAGTAGAAATAAAGATTATATACTGAAAAGTAACTACTGAAGTAGCTACAAACAAGTTGATTACGTGCTTTAAATCTCAAGGTCATCTATCCCTGTCTTGTCTCCATGAGATTATTATTGACTCTTCAAAACCCATGATTTTGAACTGTTCTCAGCACAACTTAATATTGTACCTGCTTCTAGGGGAGCTAAAATTTCTAGTCTGACTGCAGTTATGCTTTATGAAGTACTAGTCTTAACTTCAGACACTAGGCTCACGGATTGCTTTAGTTTTGAGGCCAATGTGAAGCAGTTCTCTCTAAAATAAAAAAAAAAAAAAAAAAGAAAAAGAAAAAAGAACTCTGGACTCAGCAGTCCTGTTTGGACGATGATAGCTCCAATATTTCCATGAATACCCATGCCTGTATTTGCACAATTCCCCTTTCCTAAGTAATAACTATTTCAGATTAAGGTGTTTCATGTGGCAGAAGGCATGCATATGAAACAGCAGGTCACATGAATGTCACTATTAGTCTAGGCACGCAATCAACTTACATGCTGCTTTCAGTATGCTTCAGAAGGGAAGGAAAAAAATGTTATATTTAACAGAAGCACTGTCCATTCTTATGATAAATAGGGCTGATTTATGTAAAGAAATAATTTGTTGGAAAGGATATCCTTTTTCTAATGCTCACAAGTTTGCTTTATTTATTGTCTAGTATAAGTCAACATAGATACTCTGCACTTTGTTTACTGACTAATGTCCAAGCAAGAATACATTTTGAAAGCTCAGCTCATTTAGATCTCTTATTCAGACACATGAAAATTATTTTATCTTGAAATATAACAGTCATGGAGGCCTTCACATAAGGCTAAGCCTGTGGGTTGGTCCTTTCCTACATGGAAAATTGTAGATGTAGATAAGTCTTTGCACATAATTGTTCCACAAGTATTTGTGAACAGATGCTAAACCATTGGCATTGGTAGAGATCTTGACAGGCATTAATGACGAGGATAATAAAGTGGTTTTCTAAAGGAAATTTTAGCACTTAGCACAGAAAAGGTCCAGTGTTCCTGGGCATGACTAAACAATATGGCAGAGAAAGTCTACTTTTCTCTAGAAGATGGTATTATAGCCTATTTTTTACTTGACAAAAGAGAAACTTTAAGAAAGCAACATCCTTCTTCTTTGCTCATCCTGTAAAAGATGATAAGAGTAAGCCAGAGACAGGATCTGCTTCAATGGCATGTGAAGTACCCTGATGAGCTGATCTTAAAGAGTTGTGTTATGGGTCTTCTGATCTGGAAATTGATTTGGTTTGCTAATTTCAAGTGCTTGATCTGCAGTCTCCCCATCATACTGAGGAAGTAAATTTTTGGTAGCTACCCTCTATTTTATATGTATTTATCAAAGTGTACTAAAATATAACCATCTCCTAAAGTCTCCAGACTGTGAGAAATCACAGAGCTAATTGCCCTATCCATCTATTTTTCACGCTTTGCTTTTGAAATGTCTAGGCTTTGATACATTATGTCACCATTTTATGCATGAGGAGTCATAAGCTGTCAATGTATTCATCCTACACAGTGGAAAAACACTCTCAAATACTATCAGTACCAAAACCAGTCAAAACTCAGAGCAAAAAAAAAATATTTTAGAGAAGTGGACAAATGAAACAAACAAAGGGCTGCAGCTTTCTTGCTAAAGTTAAGAAAAAAATTATATCAAGAATTTGTCATTAAATTTTACATTTCATACTTGTACAGGCCACAGGAGCCTTAAATATCTCAATAGCAAAGAGCTCTGGGACTTGAAAAGTAAAAAAAAGTACAGAAACAAAATAAAATGGTGATATATTGTTTTCAAGTCTTCACAGAACAGCATTTCAATTTCTGTTATTAAAGCTCATTTTCTCTTAAGAAGACAACTGAATTGAGAATAACTTAGCAAAAAGAAACAGAAATTATTCATAATAATGGTAGCTGACAGTAGCAGCAAACAACTCAAGCAGTGAAAACTACGAAGAAGGAAACAGATCATGAAATATACTGGAAAGTATTATCACTTTGCTGCAAAAGAGGACATTTTTTGATAAAGATGTAAGAGTTTAGTTTAATTCTGCAAGCCATTTATGAACAATTTTCCTTGAAACTGTTTCTTTTAACTCCCTCAACGGGGAATGCAAAACACTACTCTCTGCTAATACTGCTTTTCATTTGTCCACTTAATATTAGTTAGTCATTACAAGACAAGACATTGCACAGCGAGTCTTAAGTACAATTTAAAAAAAGAGAGCACTGCAGAATTCTAAATGCTAATAACTATGAGAAGCTGTGCCAATTCTGCAAAGAGATATGTGCAATAAATTGAGGTTTGCACCAACTCTGATTCCTAACAATGGTGTCACAATCTTCTCAACACTTACACTATAATATACATTTGAGTTGGTAGGTATAATTAAATAAGCATCATAAGCAAGCTATAGTAATTTGCATAAGGCTTCTAGGAATGTATTATGATCTGAAGAATACATTATGAGTAAGCATCTTTGAGCATAAGCTTATATTTTGATGAATAGGTGCAGGAAACTGGTGTGCATCTGTTTCCAACTTGAACAAGTTCTACTTTGCAGAAGTTAATTAACTGTTCTGTTACACTAGACACTAAAAGTCCCATTTTACTCACCAATGAGCATGAGTTCAGCTACACCTGCCATAAATTGTCAATGTATTTAGCCTACTCACTCTGTATTCCAGTGAAACTGAATGCATGTGATTTTTCCCTCTGCTTGTTCTGACAGATGGACTTTACAATTTCCATTTGTGGTCTCACATCAGAAAGCCTAGAGTTCAATTGCCAGTCCTATTCTTCTACAAATTTGACCTTAGAGATTCACAGCAAACAGTAACCCCGTGTGGCCAAACAAGGCATCTTTGCACTTCCAAGTGGTGTTTATTTTTTTAATTGAACAACTTGAATGACATCCAATTCAAGCCTCAACCATCAGCCTTCCATCACTGATTCACGGTCTCTAACTGTAGTTAACTTTAAATTTGCTTTCACCATGTCCCCATTTAGAAACACACAGCCTTTCAGGAGGCTGCTGAACATCACACTCTTACTAAAGGTTACTGTATTCAGTGCAATAGCAGCAAGTGAAATGTTATTGGGCTCTTTGAACATCCCCTGAAGAGACATTCACAATTGCTACTTTTAGCCCTCCATGTAAAATTACTACTGAGAGGCTATTATGACCAATGTATGGGCTTTTTGAAGGAAGATATGATGTTGAAATAAAAGGTAAAAATTAAATCAGATTATTTGCATCTTTATATTGTGGCTCAATTTGTAACACACCTCAACAAGTTAATACTTGGTCACATGTACGTATGGATATAAAAACCAGTCTTTTAAACCACAAGTTTCAGTTCCAAGAAAATTCTAATAGTTGGGCTTTTGTTGCTACCTTTACATTCATGAAGAGCATTTTCTCCTCTAAAAAATCTAAATGCAACCAGAGTGGTTTGTTCCTCCTGAACAGTTACTTGAGTCTTTTGACTCAGACAGGTTTCAGCTACTTAAGTCATTCAAGTCACAGCAGCTCCAGAAATATTCTTTAGGTGCCCAATTAAGAAAATTTGGAATTTAGGAAAATCCTGTGAGCAGATTTGGTGGGGTTTTAAAACCAAAAAATTGTTAGGATCCAAAAATGGTAAGTCATGAACTGTAAAAAAGGGGGGCCGGGAGGGAAACAGGGAGAGATGAGTGGAATTTAAAGTTATGAAGAGGCTTTAAGAGGTTTATTATTACAGATTTAGTTGCCATGGACAGAGATAGCATTGTGGTCAGTGCATTGAATTCTAATTTTTTTCCTAGCTGTTTAGTTCAGATAAAAAATATTTTCAACTGTAGCTGTTTTACTTCTGTCTTTAGTTTTCCTATAGCTTTTTAATGACTTTGTAGATGATGTCCATTATCTGTTCAGAGCAGAAAGTCTGATTTGGTGATGGCAAGAATAGCAGTATAGAAGCTAACTGTACAGAGAGCATAAGAATTAGAAAAGAAAATGAAAAATTCCAGGGATTTTGCCACAAATGATGTGATATATAATGCTGGAAAGCAGCACCAGATGTACATAACAGTTGGAATATTTCCCCCTTCTACTAGAAGAAATAACACAGATGTTTCCTATTTTATGGAACTATAGGAATGAGATACTGCCTTAATGTGACAGTAATAGCCTTCTGTGTCATTAGGAAACTAGATTATTTAATTGTAGACCTACACACCCAAACATCCCTTCCTTTTATTTCTGAATATTGATACTTTCATACATATTGATACATTCATCAAAGAAAATTATATTAAAAAACCCAGAGGAATATTCCCACAGAAATTACCCAGAATCTAAGACTGATCATCACATTTTTTATGAGTTCTGACAAATGGTTAGAAATACAGGAGGAATGTTTGGCTGGGGTTATCTGCTAACACTCAGTCCACAGAAAGCAACAACAAAGTCAGCAAAAAAATGCAAGTACTACTTTGAGTAGAGTTCTGTGAGCTATTACAGTGAGGGAATGGCAGACAGGAAAATTTCTGCTGCTACTCATTACAATGTTTAGCAAAGGAAAACTATGCACATTTTTCAGAAAGCCAACAGGTTTCTGTGACAAAAAACAGCCAAACCAGAAACAAAGCACCTCTAATCACTAATTTTGTCTCCCAAAAGAGAAATAAGCCATCAAGGTTTTTGTACTGGTAAACCATCTGAGCCAACAGCAACAGTCTAATACTAACTTTTCCTATATATCTTGGCTTCACACAGACAGAATGAAGGCTAGCACTCACTGAAACCTAAGTACTTTAGAGGTTAAAAAAGATTAATCTGAAAAACAGTTAAAATACACCAAAAAAATCAAAAACTAAAATAAGATGCTTAAAAGCAGAAATACGAAATCAAATAATTAACCATGAGCTAAAAATTTTGGAAAGTCAGTGTCAGGTATAAATTATTTTAAGGTTTTTTTACAATTCTTTCTTCCCATTTTATAGAATAATGCCTTTACTGGGAAGATGTCTTAATGATGCCCACAGCACAGGGACCAAGTACTCAATAAATTAGACTGTGACAAGAATCAGAGTATTTTAAGTAGAGGCTGAATGCTAACGCTGTATGTATATGCAGAAAGTATATGTGGATGAAAAGAAAAACCTGGAAAGTCTTCTCTGAAAACATTATTTAAGAAATGGAAAAGTGTTCTTTTCTTAGTTTTAAACTTTTGCTAGGATTTACACTGTGAAAAAATATCCTAAAAACCCTTTCTTTTTACCCGTGCTATAGAAAAATTGATTAAATTCTTCATAAAGGTCAGGAAGCCTAATTTGATTGTATCACCCCTTTTGGTAATGGAGACCACACTCTCTGTTTTGTAGAGATTTAAACTTGATCTCATACAAAAACAGGCAGACATAGTATATGTGAGCTACAATGGAGTAATATTTGCTAATCTCCCTTCTGTGGCAGAGATCAATGACTTTGGGAGTGGTGGGGAGGAAGAAGGAAGCCAAGTATTCCATTACAAACTTTAAAACAGATATATACATATTCCATCAAAAGTGAATTTTTTTAAACATTCCTACTGTAATTTACGTGTCTTAGCAGACCATAATTTCCCACCACACCTCAGGGAATGAACTGCAGGTATTTAGTCTTGCATTTTGTACTCCCAAAAGCGTATTTAGAAGGCACATCTTCCTGAAGCCCAAATCATACAGTCTTTTTTTAGCTGCTCTCTCTAGTGGCAAGTCTCCAGTGCAACCCAACAGATGTCTCATATACTGCTCTCCTTCCCTTGCCCTAAAACAAAGAAATTTTGGTAGTGCAGCTGATAAAACTGCAAACCCTGCAGGACCTTCAGGCCTCACTGTGGTGGTTTCAAAGGTTTCCAGATGATGGTGGAGACCAGCAAGCTACATGCACGTGCTCCTAATTCTGAACAGGTTAGAGATGCTACAAGCACTGCACTGGTGCATCTTTCCATGGAAAATTTGTGTCCAAAAGCTGCACCAATGGCCTGTCACTGGCCCAATGTAAGTCACTGTAGGATCACAAAACACCCTTTCCTGGACCAACTTCACTGTCTCACCTCATTTTTCCAAAAGCACTTGAGTTTTTCCAGTCATTTCAATATATGCCAAGTATCTGCAAGGTAAATAGATGCATCCTCAGATACCATAGAAATAAATGAAAGTTTTCAGTGGTTTATTCTTCATTTATAGTCAACTCTGTTTCTACTGTTTCAACACTGACTGTGTCCCTTCCCACATTATTTACTTTTTTTAAAAAGCTTTTATTCTTTCTGTCATCTATCATGGAAACATATAATTATGGACAAGTTTTTGAGAGATCTTATAAAGTTTTTCTCCTCAGAAAAATCACTCTGAGAAATTAGAAAACTATTGGAATATTGTCTCTTGATTTTTAAAGCAAATAAATATTGGGGGTTTTTTTAAGGAGTGTTTTCTTAAAAAGTAAAAATGCAAGCATCCCATAAAATGGTAAAATTTCTGTGCTGTAAGAACAGAGCACAAAAAATATTAAACAACCTTTTACTGAACTGCATTTGCAGGTTTTCATACACAGATTTTAGTTTGCCTTGAAAGAGCTGAGCTAACAAAACATTTTCTCTCCCAGATGGTGGTATTAGAACAGGATCTTCAATGCACAAGCCCCAAAAAGAATTCAAGCTACAGCATTATCATTGCACTTCATCAGCAACATGATAGGTACTGAGAATAAACAGGGGTGCCAGTTTTCCCAGCCATACCTGAGCATCTGATAGGGAAATCGTGGTGCATTTTTTATCTATGAGTTTTCAGAGTTTCCCCTTTTCAATTCTCTCCCCTTCCAACACCATGAGGTGATCGGCTGCCTAATGGTGTTAAATGATGAGATGCAATATGTAAGGCTAAGGTGGAGAGAGGAGGCACCCAAGAGAACACCTGCACTGAAACTGGACAAAAAACAGCATTTGGGCATGGCCCAGTAACACTTGCTCCTACCTCTGGGCTTCATTACCTATTTGTTTTTCAGAGTTTTGCAGGGGAGGAACAGAGTTCACTGTAGTTACACTTGTTCTCAGTGAAAATAACTGTAGAAGCTTCAAAGTCTGAGCTACAGGACACTGCTCTCTGACACCTCTAGTTGCCATGGAAGAAAAAAAGCTATGAAGAAACATCACCTGGCTTTATCTTCAGACACTACTACATGTATAGAAATGTAAAATTACTCAACTGAGTACTGAAAAGAAAAAAAGGAGAGGAAATGATAAGAAACTTTAAATTTTTCTTTGATAGTGATTCACCAACTGATCATTTCCTTAAAAAGTTAAAGACAAATTTCACAAGGCAACGGTTTTAAAATAAAAAGAAGCTTCTGAAAAATGTCTTTTCTTCGGATAAGCTGCAGATATCTGGAATCCAAATTGTCCTTGCTTTATGAGAAATGTCAAACTGAACAGAAATAAAGGAAGAGTTTTCCCATAAGCACAGTTGGTGACCATGACATATACTTCACAGAAATGCATTGGGAGTAAGAAGTGACTCGGTAGCTTTCTCCTTTTTTCACCTTTCATTGTTAAAATGCTCTTGTTGATTGATTTTGTTGTTAAAAGGACAAGCAAAAAAGAATAAAAAGACAGCACAAAGAACTATCCACATGCACATCACAACTTTTTCATACTAAACACAGGGCTGAACACTGTTAAGGCGACAGATTTCTTTGTTCCTTCAAAATTAACAAAATTAAAATAGAATATTCAACATTAATTGAAAGTAATAGGATGTATTCATATGAACTCCTTTGTCTAATGAGGATCCAGTCTGTGGTGTATGGTTTCTGAGATGTATGCAGGGAATATCCTTATGTAGATGTTTTTTCTTATTTATAGGTTTATTTTGAATTTCAGACATATGTGTTTCAAAAAAGATCAACTTCACAAACAGTGTTTGTAACCATTCTCTCAACCAGCTTCTACATTAGTGCCTAATTATCCTTGCTTTACAGACAAGAAGCATCCAGTCTACTGGAAAATATGAATTCAGTTTTTCTAATTACATTCTTCTTCTACCTTATTTGCACATAGTAATCACAGCCTGTTTTCTTTTTAAAAATCTTGTAGTAATGTCTCGTAATTAACAGTTTCCAATCTTAACTCTCTGATTCCATAACTGTTTAAGTGTTTTAAAAAAACACTTAACATGCACACTAAAGAAAATAGATTACATGTGAAATAAAATTAAAAAACTGGAAATGGAAACGCAGGTATATACATAGAAATATTCACCTAGTAGATAAGAGGTTTTGTATATAAATTCATCATTTACGTGTAAGTGCAACAGGTGAACAGCATTTTTTTTTTTGTTTAGGGACACTTGGTAGAACCAGTTTTGACAGCCACCGAACTCTAAAAGCAAATTAGAATTGGTTCAGAAGACAACTGCTGCCAAACATGATCATGTCTACACCACAATACCTCTTTATATTGTTTCTCATAGCTTTTTCATCACACTTGGTAATGGTGAGAAACAGTTTAAAAAAAAAAATGTGAAACTGAAAGGTTTTAATGTCTATCTTGAGATAAACATGGATGCCTCCTTACTATCTAAAACTTTCTTTGCATTCATTGTACTGAAATGTGATTGAGGCTGGGTAAAAGCGATGAGAACAGTCATATTTTGTTTAATAAATTACCTATTTCCATTTATTCAGTCAGCGCCTCCAGTACACTCAGGCCTTGCCTGAGCTCTGGCACACCTGTGCCCAGTCTAATCACCTGCTGGACTGGGCTTGGGCTCCAGTCCTGGAGTGCACAGAGCCTCTCTTGAGCCCAGCCTCCAACACCATCAGCAGCTGCTCCTGGCGTGGGCACTGCACATTCCCTGAGCCCGGCTGGCAGCTCAGCTGGGGCTGCAGATGGTTACTGCCAGCCCTCAGTGCTGCTCACCCAGTGTCATAATTATGTCAAGATAGACTGGACTGGCATCACCACCAGTCCTTTATTAGAAAGCTTTTCATGCCTTCTTTCAGTGTACTTCTTTCTGACAACACTAACTCCTTCCAGCATAGGCAGCCTCACATGGTACTGGCTCCTTTTCTTGCAGGCAGCTCCACACAGCTCTGACTCCTCTCTGCATGACTGGCTAAATCTAACCTGTCCCTTACCCAGCTGTCTTACCCTGTCTATCCCTCACACAGCATCTTCTTACCTTATCTGTCCCTCGCACGATAACATGTCCCTCACCTCTTCACAGCCCAAACCACAGCAGCCTCTGAATCCCAAGCTTCAACTACAACTAGTAGCCAGCTAGCCCACTCTTTTATAATACCCAAACTCATTGGGCAGGCACAAATGTTTCCACTCCTCAGTAATCAGTACAGCTGTAATTCATTGGGAGATATTGCCTTCTGTACTGTCTTTTGAACCTATCTTCTCACAACCCAGCTTGTGCTGCAGCACTGTGCCTTGTCACTGAGGGCACAGCCTGCGCTTTGGAAGCCCCCTGGCCCTCAACTCAGCCCCCTCCATGTAGCTTCTTCCTGACACTTTCCATCCTGAGCAACTACACGCCAATCCTAAAATAGCCAAATATTCTAAAAATTTCTGAAATACGGTTAACAGAATTCCAGTGCAGAGAAAATGGGAAACATTTGCCTGGGAAGAGAAGCTTGCACCGCCTTTCTTTCACTCATTGCTAGGAGATCAGCAGTTCAGGGAATTCCTGTGTTTTGGTAAAGCTTCCACATAATTTCAAGACTGAGAACCAACTCAGCGTCAAAGGAGTTGCCATGATCATACTGTTTTACAACATATATATGTTTCTATTTTGCCTGCCAGTCTGTAGAAAGTACAGCAATATAGCAATTCCTGAACTATACAAGCAGTTCCTAAAGCTAGCTTTAGGAAAAAAAAAAAACAAAAAACAAAAACAACTTAAGTATAACTTTCTGCAGAACGAAAAAAAAAAAAAGTCAGTAAGAAATTTGAAAAGAGGATGTAAAAGTACTTTATCTAGAATTCTGAAGAATCAAGCCTCTCAGGACAGTAAAGCTTCAAAATAAATGTAAGGCCAGAGGCAACTGACTAAATAATGGAAAGTACTAAACATCTTTCTTTGGCTGGACAAGCACAATTAAACATGATCTTTCCAAAAAAGAGAGATAGCCTTGAACCAAAAGCTAGATTTCACTACCATAGGGAGACCAAACTGGTATTTCTGTTTTCAGTATTGGTCTAACTACAAAAAAACCTGCTAAATCAATAACTAATACTTTTTCATGCAAGCTCTCCAATAAATCCTCACACCTTTTATTTTCAAGTGTGCACTTCAATTGAAATATTCAAAGTTATAAGTTTCCTGCAGATCATAAACACCAGTAATGAAGGTCAGAGTTCAAATTAATAAGTTTTTACTGAAAAATATATCCTCTTCTGGAAACCAGAATTTTACTAGGTTTTAGTAATTTTTTGTAGGTTTGTACCATAAATTATAAATTTTCTATGAAAAAATTAGTCCCAAACGTTGAATAAAAATATTTTTCTTCCACCCCTGAAGACACATATGCAATTTGAAACTCAATTACTGAAACAAAATTAATTAATTACTGAAACAAAAATTAATTAATATATGCCCTACCCTGTGAACATACTTCAAAACTGAAGCAAAACAGGTATATCAGATTTCCTACAGCTTTAAAAACATTTTCCTCCCTTACAATATTCATGAGCTTCCCTTATAATAGCCCTAAACCCTGAAAATCATATGTGAGCCAATGAGTAGCTGCCTGCTTTTGATTTTAGTTGTACCTTTAGAGCCTTAGTATGTTGCATTTTCACAACATTCAATGATATGATGTAAGGGAAGCACATAAAAATTGGATTCTCTAAACTTTTATATACTGTGAAAGCCTAGGATTTGGTGTCATTAGACTGAAAATGCCATTTACTTGATTTAGAAAAAGAATGCAGTATACGGTGATGAAATAAAAAAAACAGCGTATTATCGCCAATGTAACATATTGCTCCCTCTGCCTCCCTCTGCTCCCTCCATCTCCCAGAGGGCACATGGACACATCTCCACCTAGAGCAAGTCTAAGACAGTCAACAATTCAGAACTTTATTAGGTCAGAAATTATTTTCTCTTCACAATGCAACTTTAATTCACTTATTTTATGTCCAAGAACAAGAAGACAAGATTGAAAATGTTTTCCCTACATAATTCTCATTTTTGTGTCCCATAAGAAAAAGGCAAAGCCCAAACTCTTGAATTAGACACTTGATACTGGCAGCTACTACACCATTTCTTAGGTGCCAGGTTCTTTCCTCCACACCCTTCAAGTATCTGCCAGGTAGGCTAAGATCACCCTCCTGTTTTCAACATGGATGAGAGCAGAAACCCTCCTTCGGCACTCAAAATCAAGCCAGCTAAAAATACAATGCAGTCAGCCAAATGCATCGCTGTTTTCAAATCTACTTACCACGGAATTGAAACAAAGCTTTGCTTTTGATTACAAATACCAACAATATATTACAGTAAAAGGATGCCAGATATATTTGTTGTATGCTCTATGTTGTAACTGCAAGACAACAGCTAACACTTTAACACATTTCTTTAACTCAGAGAAAACTTTCTGTGGACTAGGGATATGACATCATATACTGGGAGATGCAGACCAGCTCCCAGTACTTGAGTAACTAGCTGGCATCTTCTGTGGTTACACAGAAGCCCAAAAGCTTATTTCAGGTACTGAAAACAGAATCATAAAATCATTTAGGTTGAAAAAGACCTCAAAGATCAGAAAATCCACCCACTAACCTAATGCCACCAAACCTACCACTAAATTAAAGGCCACACCTTGAGTATTGTTCTGGGCCTCCAAGTTTAGGGAGGATTTTGAGATATGATGGAGCATGTACAGGGAAGGGCAGCAAGGCCAGTGAAGGGTCTAGAACACAAGTCCTGTGAGGAACAGCTGAGGGAGCTGGGGGTATTTAACCTGGAGAAAAGGAGGTTCTCTACACCTCACTCTCTACAACTGCCTGAAAGGAGGTTGTAGCCAGGTGGGGGTCAGCCTCTTCTCCCAGGCAACCAGCAAAAGGACAAGAGGACACAGTCTTAAGCTGCACCAGGGGAGGTGTTTCACAGGACTGAGTGGGCAGTCATCGTCCCTGGAGTTGTTTAAAAAAACCACTGGATGTAGCACTTAGGGACATAGTCTATTTGACAAGGTGACGTTAGGTTATACGTTGCACTCAATGATCTCGAAGGTCTTTTCCAACCTACTTGATTCTGTGAGTCTGTGATTGTGTAAACCACAAGTGCCACATGTCTATACCTTTAAATACCTTCATTTCCCTTGGCAGATGGTTCCAGTGCTTTACAACTCTTTCTGTGAAGAAATTTTTCCTACTACTCAATTTAAACATTCCCAGGTACAGCATGAGGTTGTTTTCTCATCCTATTTCTTGTTACTTGGGAGAAGTGACCTTCCCGTACTTCACTACGCCTTTTGAAGTTGCTGTAGACAGCCTCCAGTCTAAACACCCCCACTCCTTCAGCTACTTCTCCCAGGACTTGTGCTACAGACCAACTCCACTGCCTTTCTCTAGACACATTTCAGCACCTCAATGTCCTTGTAGTGAGGGGCCAAGAACCAGAGGGTTGCAGCTCCACCAGTGCTGAGTACAAGGGGATGGATGATCACTGTCCGGTTCCTACTGGCCAAACTATTCTGGTACAGGCCAGGATGCCACTGGCCTTCTTGGCCACCAGGGCACATGCTGGCTTATGAGCAGCCACCTGACCAGGATCACCAGCTCCTTTACTGACGGGCAGACTTCCAGCCTTCCTGCTCCCAGCCTGTAGAGCCACATGGGGCTATTTGGACCAAAGTTCAGGACCCAGCACTTGGCCTGGTTGAATATCATACATTGGTCTTGGCCCACTGATCCAGCCTATCCAGATTTCTCTACAAAGCCTTCCTTTCCCCCACAAGATCAACACTCCCATTCAACTTAGTGTCCTCTGCAAAACTTACTGAAATTGCTCTTGATCTCATTCTCAAGATTACTGATAAAAGTAAAGCAAAGAACTGGGTTGTTGAAAGGCCATAAAAATAAATTGTTCCACCAAACATATCCAGATCAGAAAAAGCAACACAGCACAAGATGAGGAACTGGTTCAAGCTAAACCTCCAGCTGTTTAAATGATAGATCCTGACAATGTAGGCTGGCTTAGAAAGTGAGACTCATGATAGACATCTTGAAAACAAGCTAATTAGAGAAAACAAAGAAATGTAGACTATATTAGTAGGCATCTATGGATTAAAATATATGTGAACATATATGTATGCTTGCATCTGTTGAACAATTGCAATTTTAAAGTAATGCAGCTTCAGACTATTAGAATATCAAGGTGAAAAAACCTCATGACTCCATTTTTCCTCATCAATCTGGAAACTTAAATGGCATAGTACTATTTAATTAAACTTTTGTTAAGCAAAGGCAGTATAGAAATATCATGAAAGACAATAAGCTATCTAATTTACATGCAAACTCTTTAAATGCTGCAGAGAAGTGAAGTACTACATATTTCAGATATTCTTAACTGCAAAACCAGAATTAGTTCTTGACAACAGCATGCATTCTTGATCAACAATATAAGTTAATAAGCTGCTGACTTGTTTCTCTCCATCTTATACCCATTATCCACTATCCCTGAACAACTTTTTTTTTCAGTAAATCCAATTACATTGTAATATCTGTGTTTAACATTCTCTTGATGCAGGGACAAATCAGAAGAATTTCCGTTAAATAATTTGCTTCATTACATACCAGTCATTCCAATAGAAAATGAGTTAAAATAGTACTGAATATCTACAGTTTCCCATTCAACCTAAAGTATTTGTTACTGTAGTCCTTTCAAAATTATAATAATTTCACAATAAAGAAAAAATTTAACAGAAGAAAAAAAAAAACAACCCTGAGTTGTCCTTAATGTGTTTTTATAAGGAAACATTAAACTTTTGAAAGTTTCTCAGGTAACTATATTCTGACTAACAGTACTTGTTCCATTTCTTCATAGACTTAAGTTTTTCATATGTAGCAAAATGGCTGCAAATGGAATGAGACAATTTAAGGTGAAGTTTGTTCAGAGGATAAATTAAATATTTTTATTAAGCTAATAATTTGGCTGATATTTAGATTACTTATTTCAGTTTTAGACATTTGCAGTCTACAAGGAGAGAGCCCTTATTCTTGCCACAAGATTTTTTGTGAGCTCTTTGTACTGTAGTATTAATGCACCTCACAATTGCTAATGCAATGATCTCCACAAACCAGAAATCATTAAGATTTAAACTGTAGCTGGGCTCAATGATTTTCAGGATGGTATTGGCATGTCATTCAGATACCTCTTTTTTACCCTTTTGGTAACTGTTTCCCTGTATGTGTCTCTACAGAATCCCACAGCACTGTTAAAAGAGTATCATTATAAAGCCCAAGATGTCCCCACAAAAACCAGTGCAGAGATTTACTGAACTGTTTGGAATTTGTAATTTTGTAATATTTTATATTTGCTATATTTTATTTTGCTTTTTTAAAAACCTTTTACCACTTGCAACTATTTACCACTGAACTTGTCAAGTTTTTGCTCATGAAAAGATTGCAACAATGCTCTGTGATCACAAACTATTCATCAGCAAAAATGAGTTTGTAGTCTCCTAACAGCTATTTAGACCAACTGCTCATCGGACATTAACAAGCAAGAAATACAGCAAAAAATATATAGAGAAAGTATATGGCTGCTTAAGATTCCTTTAAAATGTATTGCATTAAAATGATAGAATAAAGCATTTTGAGTATTATTTTGCATTTTTCAGACATTTTGTACTTCACAGAAAGCAGCTCCATACATGCTATTTTCCACTTACCATCTTCTACTACAAATCAAATGCGATACTCAATTCTCTTTGAAAACCTCCTTACCTCATTGCCAGTATTCTGCATTAGATCTTTCTCTGGGGCTTTCTGATGGAACATCAGTTGCCTTGGTTAAGTCTTCTCAAAAACTGAAGAAATAGCTTCATGAAAGTACCAAATTAATTAAACCTTTTCTCCCCACATAATTAGCTTTTATCAAGCACAATTTCCAGAATTTCATAATGGCCATCTGAATTCAAGGGGTTTTTTGATAAATTTATGTTGATCAAAAACATCAAAATGTGCAATTTTTACTGTACTGAACACTTATAAAATATAGATATGCATGAGAAATATATATATATATAGCCAGTAATATATTCCTCGGGATGTTAGCCTTCCTCCAATTAGTGTAATTAAACTCTTATCTGGCATGAATACACTAAGCCACAAGAAGGAATTCAGATCACTGTACAAAATGATAGTTCAAGACCTAATACAGATGGAATTAAGAGTTCCTTTCATATTAAAAAGATAAAATATTGTATTTTTATTTCATAACTAAGTGCTTTCTGGGCATGTAAATTGTATTCAGTTCCAGTGTCCTATTAAAAATAGAAAAAGCAACAGCAAACTGAAATGAACCTCCAGGTATGGGCAATGAAAATGGCCAGAATTCAGGAATACATTTCCAGGGGCAACACTGGCTAAAATGCTTTAAAAATTTCCATTGCATTGAAAATATACAAGAAAAGTAACAATATATTGAACAGGAACACATTATGTCCCATTATCCACTCAAAAATGCAAAGGGATAACCATGGAAATTCAACACATAAAATGGATAGAAAATTTTTTTTGAACAGCATATAATTACATCTACAGCTGCATTGTAACACTGAACTCAAGAGAAAAAAACAACTCAAAAGGTTTTCTTATGGTTTTTTTACTATAGTGAACAATTTCCTATTGCATTAGATTTTCCATTTTATGATAGCTGCTTAATTTACAGAGTTAGACAGATAAAGTTCTACAATTAGTGGTTAGAACACAGAGGAAAAATACATAATATATTGAAATAATCACTAGCAATTACTGCTTTAATAACACACGCATAAGTATACAAATCCCTTAACTGGATCTTGTTTAGATAAAATGGAAAATAATTTCTCATTTAAATTTGAAAGCTAAGGGGTTAAAGAAATATAAAATAGCAAATTAAATCAGTTCTTTTCTTTTGAGACCAGTCATAAAAAGTTAAACTCTTTCTAAACAAATAGGCATTTAAATTTCTTTAAAACAATAGTGGTAGACTCCTTCAACTTTCTCTTACATGCTTACTCAAACCAACAGTGTGTCCTAAACCAAAGATAAAGACTCCCAATTAAGTAATCCTGTTGTTCATGACATATAGTTTAATCACCAATTGTTAATGTTTCTTTAATGAAAATAAACAGTATAATTGATGCTTTTCAAATGCTGGAAACTTTATGCTTTGTGGAACAATTGTCTACTAATTTGGGACTCAAGATACGCGTGAACATTTTAAAATCTGTTACATTCCTTATTTAAGAGGTCTGTAGTAAACAAATGAGATACAAATTTGAAAACTTTGACAACTAATGACATCTACTTCAATCACCAAGAATTTCTTTCCTGTAAGAACAGGCACTTGTAATTGAATCTTTTTTCCTCTCCAAATGACAAACAGTTCATGAACAAGATTTGGTCTTCTATGCAATGCACTTTTACTCTACTTGTATTTCCACACAGCTCAGCACCCACCACAATTTCTTTTGTGTTCCCAGCTGCCAAAACATAAACTGTAACATACCATAGCAAATAGATTTTTTTACAAGGGTTAGCTTTTCACTATCCACTTCAGATTATTCTGATTTTCCAGAAAGTATTTTAACGGAACAATAAAAATCTTCCTGCCAAACCCCATAACTGTAATGTCAACAGGCAGTAAGCTAAAGAGGTTCACTCAGGATTTGAGAACTACATGCTCCAGCTTGCATTAGGGTGAATGAGTAAATTCTTACTGATTGTAATAAACTGACCAAGTTCCCTCACTGGGTTGAGATTAATATTCCCCATCTCATGAGAAGCTTATTGATAAAATTGTGTAAGTCTAAACATTTTTTTTTCTATGAGTGCTCAGCCCTGGGGCCTTTAAATTAGTTGTTCATTTCATGTTGTTTATACAATTTCTGGTTTACTTCTGCTGACATTCTCAGTTTTAAAAAGTAGCATTAATCCTAAAAATTTTGTTTCACTTGACATATGCTAAAAAGCTGTCCTTACCTAATACCTAACACACAGCAGTCTTTGCAGGTCAATGGATTTGCCAATGTAGAACAATCAAAATCACTTGATTTTGATGAAAATCCTTACACTATAGCAAAAGGATTGTGGGTCTGAAATAAAAACTGTAAGAATAAAAACTTGCAAATACCAAGTGCTTAAGCACAAGGCATCCTTCTAAATGGCAAGGGAATATCTATTACTTGTCAGAAATCCTGTGTATCACTATAATTCCATACAGAAGCCAATTTCCTGACAAATAAAGCTACTTCCATGCGTTAGGAACATTTCTACCAAAGGATCAGATTCAATGAGGTGCCCACACTTGGCTGCTGTCTAAGCACAGAAATCAATAAATGCAATAGACCGATCGTGTGTTTGAAGTTTATCATGCAGTTAAGCACTTTAGGAAAACAGAGCATGAGTTTAGTAACATAAACGAGATTTCTTAAGACCTTTGCAGGAAAACAATTCACCTATACAAGAATTAAAGTTGACAGCAAGAGTTTCCACAGACAAATAAACAGGCTGACAATAACCTGAAGCACTGGTATTGCTGATTTTCAGCCACACTGTCACAGTAAAGGAAAAAAAGCAAACAAAAAACTATTCATGTTTTTGTAAGGATTCAAGGCTCCAACACTAGCAAAAAACCCTAAAACCTTAGCACTGCCATCTCTTTCTCTTCATTATATTCCCTGCCCAAGTAATTAAACAAACAATCTAGAAACTCAAAAGGTATTAAACAGATTTAACAACTTTACCACATTAGATAAAATAAAAATTTTAAAAAAAGACAGTGAAGTCCTTAGCATTCAAGTAAGAAAAATGTTATTTCTTTATGTCTCAAAATACCAAGCCATTAAAGAATTCAGAGATCCAAATACACTGGATTTATTGACATAAAAGGTAAACTAATCCAGCAATAATGGAGTAAGCAACTGTACGTCACACAAGACTACTGAAGATATAAAGAAAAAAAAAAAAGAATATAAGATTTGATAGCTTTTGTAGTGGTTGATGATTTGATATCCAAAAGCACAGAAGGAAGAATGTGTTCATACAAAAGTTCCACCAAAAGAAAGATTTTAATAGTCCAGTAGAAAAATAACAATTCATGTTAAAGGATGAAACAACTACTATCCAATAGTAAAGCAAATTTAACTGCACAAAGGTTTATGTGGCAGTCTATTGAAACAGACCCTGTGAAGAGAAAAAAAACATGAAGGTCATGGCACCAAAGAGTATTTTTATCTTTTAAAAATGCCATGTGACCCAGCCAAACAAAGCACAAGCCCAAAGCACTCTGGTAATAAAAGATGAAATCCAAGAATTTTTGAAGAGGTGAATTAAGCCTGAACAATTCAGGTCACTCACATTTTTTAATTTTTCATTTTCAAAAATACTCCACAAACATATTGGCTGCTTCAAGCCCAGAAATGAAGCAAAGTTTTGCCAATAAAAATAGAATCAACAGTCAGAAAATTGCCTCAGTTTAAGAATAGTGTTGTAGGTGATATATAGAGAAAAATCGACCATAAGACATTTTTCACACAATCTGTATTTTGAAGGATCTTTCTGAATGCTGTAAACTAAAGCAGGCATGTAAAAATTTAAAACTTACATGCAACGTGAGGAAAATTTTCTTTCATCTTCATTTGAATAAATGATGCCTGCTTGAAATACTTGGCATAATAAAAACTACAGCATAAAAAAAGAGAAAAGAACAAACTAGCGAAGTAAAAAGCGTACTTGTTTTTATCTGTCAGTCAAGACCTGACTGGTGTCTGATGCCAGCCAGTGTGTGATGCTGCTTCAGTCCCTCTGTGGCTCCTGGGAGTCAGTTGGTAGCCAGCTTTTCCAGATTTGCACTACCTTTAGTGTAGATATAGGGCCAAAGATATGCTAAACAGGTGGTCAAAAATAAACTATTCTGTTTAAGGTTTTTGTTGTTTGTTTCCCCCAAAGCAAGTTTCTAAAGTGGGTAAAAGCCACACAAAACTTTCAGAGAAAGAGAATGTCTTTCATCTTCCAAGTCATATTTTGTTTATGACAGGACTGGGAAATGGTGCAGCGATTACCCCAACCCTTTTTCTTTACCTCTCAGGCGACTGGGTTTCTCTGTGCTAATTCTTCCTTGAACACAAGTGCACCCTTCAGGGGAAAAAATTACTTTGACCAACTGTTTGGCTTATTCCAAAAGAGACGGTTTTCACAGCTGAAATTGTCAAGGTTGAATTTGCAGCCCATGAAGTTTCTTAAACCATGACCTTTGTAGGAGATGTCAGTACCACAGCGGCAACAGCAGGGGCTGCGGAGCTCCATGAGGGGAGGCCGGGGCTGCCCCAGCCGGACACAGCCAGTTCCAGCCAGATACAGCCGGACACAGCCGGTTCCAGCCAGTCTCAGCCGGGCACAGCCAGTTCCAGCCAGATACAGCCGGACACGGCCGGTTCCAGCCAGTCCCAGCCGGACACAGCCAGTTCCAGCCAGTCTCAGCCGGACACAGCCGGTTCCAGCCAGTCCCAGCTGCACACAGCCAGTTCCAGTCAGATCCAGCCAGATGCAGCTGGACACAGCCAGTTCCAGCCAGTTCCAGCTGGACACAGCTGGTTCCAGCCAGTTCCAGCCAGACACAGCCAGACACAGCCAGTTCCAACCAGTTCCAGCTGTACACAGCCAGTTCCAGCCACTTCCAGCTGGACACAGGCAGTTCCAGCCGGACACAGCCAGTTCCAGTCGGACACAACCAGTTCCAGCCAGATACAGCTGGACATGGCCGATTCCAGCCAGATACAGCTGGACACAGCCAGTTCTGGTAGATACAGCTGAACACGGCCGGTTCCAGCCAGTTCCAGCTGGACACAGCCAGCTCCAGTTGGATCCAGCCAGATGCAGCTGGACACAGCCGGTGACAACCAGTCCCAGCCGGACACAGCCAGTTCCAGCTGGATACAGCCAGATCCAGCCAGACACAGCTGGTTTCAGCTGGATCCAGCTGGATCCAGCCAGATCCGCGGCTGAGCCACAGCTGGGGCGGGGGCACCACAGAGAAACATCGGTGAAGAAGGGCAGAAGGTGGAAATGGTGGTGAGGAGAGTGGGGGGAAAAAAGTGTGAGAACATGGGAGAAAAAGAGGAAAGGGAGAAATAGTGCTCAAGGAGCAGAGATCCATCCCGTTGCAGCCTGAGGAGAGGATCACAAGGATCACAACAGAGCAGGTACTAACACTGCAATTCATGGAGAATCTCTCTGCTGGAGCAAGCGGGTGTTTCCCAAAGGAATGGCAGCTTGAGGAGAGCTCATGCAGGAGCAGGTTTATCCTGAGGGACTGCAGCCTGTGCGGAGAAGAGAGGAACAGCAGAGTGGCTGCTCGGGACTGACCACATGCCTGTATCGAGCTTAGCCTCCTCAATAAGAAAATTATTTTAAAAAATCTTACTTGTTACAACCCTTGACTGTGAAAATCTTTGGGATTAGTCATAATATTTAACTTTATGAAAAACCAATATCCAGTACATATTATTTAATAGAACTGTCCCATTTATTGCATAATACTTGCCCTTTTAAAAAACTGCTTTTTACTTACACTGCTGTAAAATATCATACTGTTTCCTGGAAAGAGAAAAAGCTTTTCTTTCTCAGTGTGGATATGGGGAATATTGTTCTTGTCACTTTATTCCTTTAGGTAGAATCCCTTCATGCTTTATATATCATGTCAAATATTAACTAATGAAAGGAGCAACAAAAAAAAACTAACAAAAAAAGCCCCGCACATACATACACACTGCAACCTTTCTATTTCTATCATGAACAGAGGAGTTTTAGACCAAGATCCAAAAAAAGAAAGCCTTGGAATGGAGTCTGTGTGTAACAACACAACTTCCCAAGAACGACTTACACACAGAAGGTTTTTATTTGGTTTCAGCAACCTTGGCATTCCCACAAGACACTGCCTTTTCAGTCCCTGTTCAATATCTATCCGCAGTCAAAAGATCATTCTAATAGATGTTACTGTTGTCCATTAGACATTTTCACTTTTACTATAGTGCTTAGGTAGCTTATGCTTGAAGTTAAGTACTTGAAAGGTGACTATAGGTCCCAAAATTAAGACAAGATTACATTTGTGTGTGCAACTTTACATTCCAACTGAATGGAAGAAATAACCTATTTCTCTTTTAGAGCATTATTACATTGTTGCACAATGGTGGAATTGTTGCATGGTTAAATATAAAGGTAAATAGAAGAGTACATGGACAGAAGATGTATTTCTTAATGAGAAGCAAGAGGGGACAAAACAACACACCCCAAAGTTCCTAAGAGGGCAATGCATCAGACCAGACAGCACACTCGATTTTATTAGCAGAACCATGCCTTTTATTCACAAAACAGCTCATGCACAAATTGATCACATTGATATTTACTGTGTCCAATAAGTAGTGTCACTGAATGGTCTAAAGCATACATAAGAACCATCTATAAATACACATCCTTAGCCAAATCAATTATGGATGAAGAGTAAAAGTCTTGCCACGTGAAAGCCATTTCCTGACAATGAGAAATAACAGTAAGACTGTAAAGACTCTGGGTTCACAAAACAATCAGATCAATCACTGAAATCAATAAAAGCACAATCCCTGGATTGACCAGACCCACACAAGTCACAGATATATCAGATATTACTGTGGAAAACTTGTGGGTCAAACTGTTTTTCAAGGCACCATCTGATGATAGCATGAGCCAAACCAGGTCCTTGAGCATTGGAATGATGTTGTGCTCAAGAGTTAGCAGAAAATAATTTTTGTAGGACATTTTCATGAATCAAATATTTTTACAATTAATAATCAAGCAGAATAGAAGGAAAATGCTGAGCTGATTCTAACATATTTATCATACAAAATACGTTTCAAGAACATGTGAAACATTTTATTTCATAAATATTGCAAGAGTAAGGTTTTACTCCTTGCATGTGAAGCTCTGTCTTCTCCACTGTTGTTAAATTTGTGTTCTCAAATTATTCTTGATAAATATAATAGCTTTTTAACAAAATTATTTCATAGATAATTACGGCATCAAACTAAAACCCCATAGATCTTATTTAGAACAACAAATTTCCTTGCAGTATCTGCCACACCAAAACTGCTGAAATTCCATGTAAGGATATACTCATCATAACTTTCACAGTGGCATAAAAATTCTGTTTTCTTATGGTTTTAGCACCATTTTAAAATAATCTCCAAATTCATCCAAGCATCTCCCCTATTAAAAAGATACAACTGGTACTCAGCTACATGTCATAAGAAGGTCAGATTTTTTTCCAATACTACTCCTGTCCAATGATCAGCTAATCAGAAGTTCAAGCTGAAGGAAATGAGGAATATAAGGAATATAGGTCAGAGTTTGAAGCAGAGAATATGGATCCTTTCTTTTTACCAGTCTTAGCAGAAGTTTCCTAAGTTTTTTATAGTTTGATTCTCCTGTCTACTGAATAGGATCTCTTCCTGTTAGTAATTTGAAATCAACTGGTTAAAACAGATATGTTAGAATGGACTGCACAGAGAAGTGGTGGAGTGACCATCCCAGAAGGGTTTCAAAAATGGACTGGATGTGGCACTTAGTGCTTTGGTCCTTTTGACAAGGTGGAAGTCAAAAGTTAGACTTGATTTTGGGGGTCTTTTCCAACCTAAATCATTCTGCGATTCTGTGGCCTGGACACTGGCCTACTGTGGCAGGGACAAACCATGCATAGCTGTGATTTAAATACAAACAGAAAAGATAATTTGGGGAGGGGCATAATGTAGCCATTTTTCTAAAATGAAAGCAGTTACCCATATAGAACAATATAGAATAAACTCAGAGTGAATACTTAGAGAAAAGCTTAAATGAGTCTAGTTTTTCTTGACCTCCCAAAATCTGGGTTTTTTTTTTTTAATTTGCAGGAAAATAACATGATTCGCTCACAAGCTGAAACATAGGTACATATACCTGGATGGTATTTATTGCAAATCTCTTGTCATATTTACTAATGCAGTATTAATCTAATGATGAAGTAGGCAAGTATAGAAAATTGCAAAAAAAGTATGTCTTAATACATTAAAATATGAATGTAAGAAGAAATGTTGATACAGACAAATGAGCTTATATATTTTGCCCTGAACATAAAACAGAAACTTTCAAAAAATTAGCCACTAACAAAGAGTCAGAAACAGATCTTAAATAATCGAAAGACATGGAGATCTGGAAGAATTTTACAGTACTGTTATGATTTTTTTTTTCCACTTAGTAGAAACTTGGAAAGTTTGTCACAGCTTTCTGCTTACAGTATGGTATTCATCTTGTCAGTCCTTCCATTTTATTTATTTTGAAAAAATAAACTTCAATACATCAGTGCACAGTTTCCATTTTGCATGTTTCCTGCTTTGAAAACATTATGGTTTAAGAAAACAACCAGCTCTAGACACAAGGGCAGATAATTCAAAAGACTGTTTTTTGTTGAAAAACCCAAGGATATTGTTACAGAGGGTCAACCACACACAGTCAACAGTTAGGCATAATTTTTTTCAAAATATGTAAAGTCATGGATTTTTTTTTTTAACATGACTGAAATACCTGAACTTTAAACCTCTCTCAGTGGACAACATAGCACACAATAATCCCTAACATCTATAAAAGTGCTGCAGTCAACTCTTAAACACTTCTCTAAAATTATCTCTTTTTTTTTCCCTTCACCATTTATCCCTCACTTTATCTTTCACTGTCCAGCTGAGAATCAGCCATTAGTGGTAAAGTATCTGCACTGATTCTAGTTACCAGACTGCTTATAATAGCCTCCCAACTGGCACCTCATGGAGGACCATATGCCATTTCAAGTGAAGAGGATGGCAACATGCCCACTAACATTATTAGAACTAAAATTAATTTTAGATGTCCCAAACTCAGAAAATCTATTGCTCCAATTGACTTATTTTTTTCTTCTCAAAATCTGCTATGTCCTTCCTTCAGGCTTCTTAGAGCTAATTAGAAGGTTCCAACTCCTGTGCAGCTGCTAGGTTATTTTTAAGCTGGTGAAGGAAAAATGTTGGTCTACGCTTACAAGGGAAAAGTCTCATCTCCGAGGTGGATGCAGGCTCTAAGAAGCTATACTAACCCTCCAAGTCTGCATCAAAGAAATTGTTCTGACTTAACTGGAGTGAGCACTACTATGAATTGATACACTGTAATTTGATTTTGATTTTTCCTGTCATATTATGTTTGTCATTTACTGAGCCTTGAAATAAATGGCATCGATAATAACCTTACTATCAATATCACACAGTTAGCATCCTAGCTTGAATCTGGGCAGGTGAAACTGCTTCATATCAGAGAGAAACCAAATTTTAACCTCAAACTATTATTTCAAAATTTCATTACTTGCAAGTGGAGAATGATGGGAAAGATATTATCATTATCAGTAATCCAGGAATAACTTTTCATTACATTACTAATTTCTCTTGTGCTTCTTTATTAGGCACATAAACAAGTTTCATGGACCTGGCCTAAAAATTCAAGTTCTTCCCATGACAGGTATATTATAATGGAGGCTCCTGAGGCTCTAAGTTTTAGTAAATTCTGATTATTTTCCTGCCTCAAAACATGACTGGACAAGAGCAAGTCAAGCCAACAGGGTTCCAGTGCAGCCCAGTAACTGTGTAATGTTTAATGACAAAACCTTATGAGTCCCATTGCACAGATGTAAAGGAGTAGGCAGAGCTTTTGTATTACATGGTTACACAGTCTTCTTCCCCCATTTAAGTTCTGGTCATTTTTAAGATTTGTATAGAGGATATAAAAGTTGTTTGAAACCCTTTCCCTTCATTACTGTACAAAATACGAAACATGAAAAAAAAATTAGGCTGTGAGGTTTCTAAAGGATACAAAATATACTCAGGATATATATCAGGACAGTTTCTGAGCAGCACACTTTTTGAACAGTTAAAGCAAGAATATCAAGCAACTTCTCACCTACCTGGCAAGATATTTTTCAGATATTTAATGATGTTTGGTTTAGAGCGCCACAGCTTTAAGTAAAGAAAAACAGAAATACTTTCAAATACTGGAAACATTCATTTGGTTAATTAAATTTAAATAAATTTAAACACTAAAATGTTATATTTATAGAATTTTTCTTCAGTTAAGAGTGTTATGTTTAAAAGCTTTCTGCATGCAACTCTTCTTGCATAATACTCCAACACTGAAGTATTTTAACTCCTAGTTTACAAGGCTCAGAAATGTATTCATGGTGAAGGTAAAATCATTAACAGGATCAAAAGAGTTAAGTGACTGACAAGAAATTTGAGTTTTATTAGCTGCAACTCTAATAGCTTCAAATTTTTACTTCCTCCTTATCACAAGTAGGCAAAATTATCACTAGGCTGAAATATTAATATGGTACCAAGATTCCAATCAAGATCATTTGTTGTTTGGAAAAAAGTGCTCTGAAAGCATCTTCTCACTGACAGGAAGAGGTTTTTCTTAATGACTTTATAGGTCTCATAATATAAATCTAAAATTTCAGCTTTGGATTCTGGTGATGTGTAGGTGGTGCTGTGTGGGGGTGGCTGCCAACTGAGCTCATAATGTCTATTGTTGCATTATTAGGAAGCTGCCATTAAGCAGATCTATGTACTACCATACTTTCTTGAGCCCAAGTATAAAATTAGATATTGTCTGACTCCTAAACTTGGATGCTTATATCAAGAAGAGATCACTAAAGCACCATAGGCTCAAGTAAATGGAATTCAGAAAGCTTGATTTTTCCAAACAGGGGGGTTATCTATATGCTGTGTCAGAAATAAGAATAGTTTAAATGGTATCTCCTTCTCCTCCTAACTACCCAGAAAAAGAATGCTTCGAAAAGCTCTTTGCACACTTACAGAAGCAGCAAAATATTTAACTAGGCATTTTTAAAGTCAGTCGTTTCCCTTTTTAAAGTATGAGAAAGGATTTATAAACTCTGCATTTCAACAAAGTCTTTTTGCTGAACAGTCCTCCTTGCCTGTACTTGAAGTGAACTACAGCCTACTAAACAGCTTCATGACTTGACAAACTCAGGCATGGGGAGGTTTACAGCAGTGTAAAACCAGGTTGCAACGGCATGAACAGGTTTTATTGCAACACCTGTAACTACAAAACTGGGCACTTATCACCCTAGAAAGATGACAATAGCACCAACGATACCATTCTTCACCAGATTACAACCAGCAAAGCTTGCAGGGCATTTGGATCTTCTACTTCAAACTGTTAACAATGTGTTACCTGTAGTAATAAAGTTCAAGGCAGATCAAGAGACACCCTTCCATCACATTATTTTGCCTTCAGTTATGATTTTGCAACTGTAGTTTGAATTCAAACTGTCACGGAAGAATTATTGCATATTTATTATTCAGAGGTTTCTACTTTATCCATGTTTCAGATAACAACACTTATAACCAAAGTATTTTTGTATTAAATGGGGACAGTGATATTTTAAGTGAGTAGCCCTAGCTCTTAAAACAAGATTGATAAAGTGTCTATGGAAAGACAAATATGAGTAACACATTTTGTGTTCTTTGCTAGTCACTAGCTTCTGAAGCTGTCCTTTCTTTCCAGCCCTGTGTTTTTACAGCCTGCCAACAACAATTCTGGCAATTGCATTGCCAGGTACAGTAGCAAGAGTCTTCAGTCCAAATAAGATGAGAAGTATTACTGAGAAAGCAAACAAGCTTATGCAACAATTATTAATGAGGAGAAGCTGTTACAGGTACTCCAGTCTACTACCAAACCCTTGTGACTTGAAAATCCATCCTATTATGCAGGTTATTTACTGAATCTGTACTGCCAGAGGAAAGCTTGCATGTTTCTAACACAGACTGAGATGATGATCTATTCTTTTTAAATACACTACAAAAAGTTGCGGTGTTAAGTGGTGGTGGTGGTTTTTTTTACTAGCTTTCAAATAACTTGACCCTGATTTTCAGAGTAAACATAAAGAAAAAAAAGTATCTTCAGAACAGCAGCATTAACCTCATTCTAACTAAACTACAGCTGCACAATTAAATCCTGTCTACTTAAGTCCACTTGTTGAAATAGAGGTTCCCATTACTTAATTAGCTGTTTTGTTTATCATTACATATCCCAAAAAGTTGTGAGTTCTTCTGCTGTGACAAAACAGTTTGTTCCAAAAGATGATTTTATTCCACAGAGCAATTTCTGTATGTGTAGGTCATATTGGAAGTGAAAATAAATATGACAAGTAAATTGTTGTTACTAGAGTGGCCTTCAATAGGTGATAAATGCAGCTCCAGTGTAAAAAGGGACAACCATTGTGCTGGAATCAGGAATAGCTAAAGCCATGATGAAAAAAAGGCATGTGCAGAGGAAGTTTGATGTGCAGTGTAGGACAAACTGGGACTGCCAGTGTTGCCTGGCAACTGGCAGGATGGGGGGGCAGGCACCAAAACCAGCCTACATCCACAGTTGCTGTGGCACGATCTTTCCAACAAACTGCTGTTTCAGCTACTGTAGGCCATAAATACATTCTTGGCTTACTTTCCACTTTTATAAGGAAAACTACGCAACAGAATTAGTGCAACGGTTCAGAATTACATTTTAAATATAGTTAAATGAGAATCTGATTCCTGAGGTTAAAAATGTTGCATTTTCCCTTCTTTCATAGCAACAAAATCTAGTTTAATTTTCTCATGAAAATTCATGAAGAAATAATTTAAAGCTCTTTGGATCAGGAGACAATGTTGGAAAAATCCTTTCAGTGGTACATTCCAGACAGATGTAATTTTAAACTATGCAAGTCTGAAGATTAAAACTTGAGGCAAGCACAGTGTTGTGAATTCCAACTCCCCCAGACGTCACCACACTATTCAGTGCAGATCCATTTCAACTACTGACCAAAAAATTAAAAAAAAACTTCCTTCACAGGAGCATCTGCATTATAGAAATCACTGAGGAGTTATGCATAGCCAGAAGCAGACTAGTGGCACTGCACTACACTCTCATTATATTTAAAAGGTTAACTAGTTAAAAAAGAAAATACATTAACTTGATTTTATATCTGGGACCCATTACAGCTTTCCAGGATAATGAAAGTTCACTTTCTCACTGAAGTCTACACTTGATATCTGAACAATTATAAAAGGCCTAAAAGCTGGCTCAAAGTTCACATCGTTCTTGAATGGCATGAAAGACATGTTCTTTATATCAGTGTGTAACCAAGCTAAGGCAGTCACAGAGGCCTGCCCGATCACTCTACACACAAGAACTCCTACAAAAGCTCAGGCTGCAAAGTCACTTTTGCAGTAGTGTCGACTGAAGGCACACGCTGTGCTAGAGAGCTTATGACAGCTCAGGAGCTCATGAAGACGAATGCCGGATAATTTAGTTCACTTGCTTCTCATACTTGGACTTTACAGTAGCACATGGAATAAATGGTAAATAATTGAAAGATACCATGATAAATAGATGAAGAAAATTAATAGTTAAGTAGCAACCAAATCTCTTTCCGCCCACCCTCTTTCCAATTTCAGCTTATCCAGTCAAGAGAGATTTCCAGAAGTAACTTTATTCTGACCCTAATCACTTTGCAAAATTAATTCTTCTGCAGTTTCTACCCATAAGGAAGCAACTCTCAGGCTGCAGCTTAAAACGAACAGCACCAGTGCCACTGAATGGCTTCAGAGTATTTGTCTGAATCCTAGCCTTGTTCAAGATTTTATTCAATATTACTACTGTCTTCCAAAATTATCTCATTAAGTGTCATGTAAGATATTAATTTAAATTAAACATCGCATCAAATATATTGAGGTCAGGACATGCTGATCTCCTTGGTAAGATCAGAATTTTATTTTAATCCTTTTTATCTAAAATACAAATCTTTCAGTGTTACCATAAATTATATAGCAAGATACTAGCTAGGATTATAGAAAGATATTACCTAAGGTTTGCTTAACAAGTGCTATTAATTTTCAACCCTTTTTTTTTCAAAATAACCTATCAGCAAGCTGGGGTCTACAGTGGAGGTGCTCATTGCCATGCATGAAACTAATCTGCAAGATCAGTAGGCAGCAGAGTTGTGGCCCTGCCATAATCCTCTTGCATTTGTTTTCCAACCCCAGTGTTCCTGGAACTCTAGGCTTTTTTATTCTCCCAACCCTAACTCTTAGCCTAAACACATGTTATTGCTGTGGCTGAGGTCCCCACCACCATGAGGATGAGAAAGATGTAGGAGCAGCAAAGTTGGAGCCCTGTCAGGATCACCTTGGGATGTCTTTTCCAGCCACAGTGTTCCTGGAGCTGTAAGCTCTTTTATTCTCTCAGCCCTAACCCCAACCCTAACCCCAACCCTAGCACTAGCCATAATGGCATCTTGGCACTGTGGCAGAGGTCCTCATGGTTGCAGAGGCCAGAGATTAAAAAGATTTTTCACGTTTCCCTTTAAGCAGGCTAGAATCCAAGCAAAGGTGCCCATCCCCAAGCACGAAACTCATTTGCAAAGTAAGGAGGCAGACAAGTTGTGGCCTTGCCATGATCCTTTTGGTGCGTGTTTTACACCTTTCACTCTCAACAACCTAACCCTAACCCTAATGGCAGCTTGGAACCTTGGCAGAGATCCTCATTGCTACAGGAGGCGGAGATTAAAAAGTGTGGAGCCAACAACACTGGCACTCTGACTCTGATGCCCTTGCAATGCCTCTTTGAGTGTCAGTGTCCCTGCAGCTGTGGGTTTGTCAGCTCTCTGAACCCGAACCCTAACCTCATGTCACTGCTGCTGAGAACCCCATCACCAGGGCTCTCCCAGATTCCAAAAGTGTACAGTGAGCAATCTCAGTATCCTGCTATGATGAAATTTCTTCCTTTCATAAAGGAAATTCAAGAAGCTTAGTCAATATTTTGGTTGTTTTTAAGTATTTCAGCATTTTAAATACCAATACTTAGCATCTGAGTAACACTTTACATCTTCCAGATTTCAAACTTCTTGTACTACATTTTTGAAATCTTGTTAAGTTTAATACCTAAATTTGATTTTGAGGTTTTTAAAGGTTAGACCTTGTCAAATTCCAACCTTTCCTTCAGAGGAAGGACTATATGCCTAACAGCAAAATTATCTTCTTGACTTTCTGCTTCATAAGAGGAAAATGCTGTTTCTCTCTATTAAAACATGTTACTTAGTTGTTTAACATACAAAAATAATATGCTACACTCTCCAATTTCCTTTTTGGTATAAATTGAAATAGAAAGAATAATAAACCTGAAACAGACATATGTAGAAAGTCAATGTAAATTGACTTCTTGCAGGCTTTTTGTTAACTCTGTTGGTGTATTGGACAACTGCATGCAGAAGGTCAGGTTAGCTCAGGAAATGCTGGTTAAAAGAGTATGTGTTACTGTTAAAATACTATTAAATGATGCATAGTCTTATTTCTATTATTCAGGGAAAAATATTTACATTATTACTGTAGCTGATATATGTATTTTCTTTTTTCAATAATAGAATTGTTATTTTTTAACTGTAAAATAATTATGCAATGCATAACTGAAATTTCAGATTAGGAACCAAAAGTTACTTTTGTCTTAATGTCATGAAACAATTAGCCCAGTCAATAAAAATAGCATCAAAAAGACAATATAATATACTTGAATTTACATTTGCAAAGTATATTTGAGTATGAGGAAACCCTTCTGAAATAGGCCTCCAAACAGAAAAGCTAACAAAAGTATTACTAGAATTACTTTTTATATTTATTTAGTAACATAATTTTGGCATATCGAATGGGTGGTTAAGCAACAAAGAAGGTGGATTTATCCTTAGATAGCTTTACTTACCAATATGTGAGAATTGGCATCACCCAGTAGTAATATAAACACAGTGCACAAATACTGCCAAACAAGTAGTCACTTTTGAATTTATATGACTTTTGTTTTCAAATCAAGAAACAGAGATATGCTTTAATTGCTTTTCTTTTCAATGTATGGCTTGCTTTCTTCACATCTCACAGTAATATTGGGGCTTCACAAAAAAAACCCCTAGCAGATACCAATATGAAGAATGGTGATTCAGGGTGCCAGCCTTGATATCATTCTTTTTTTTATGCATAATGGTATCTATCACTTACACAGATGTATTATCAAGCAAACTGTAGACAAAATGTATGTTTGAAGGAAAACATTCCTCTGTTTTTGAGCCAAGACATGTGAAGAGAAATGGAATTACAGTATCTCTGGCCCTGGCATTATGATTCTGTCTCATTCACAATCACAAATCATTATTTTCCATGTAGCTGTTAAAAACTAATTGTATCTTTCAGGATAAATTGAAGGCTTAATATATAAATCTAAGATACAGCATTTACATTTCTCTCTCATGAAACTATAAAAGATCTGCTACATTGGGGTAAAGAATTGTCAAGGTTTCAGATGGTTTCCTACTTGATATTAAATGTTTCAATTTTATATTTAAAAATACTTACCACAGAAAAAACACATCACAGAATCACCTTCTCTGCTCATGTTTCTCTGCATCTCTGTTTCCTGTAAATTATTTTTTTGCCGAGGTTTACAGATAGATACAGTTAAAAAAAACCTGGTCTATTAACTGGTTTTGCAGTTAATAGGTGCTTATAAGAACTTATGGTGAGTTCAAGTGTAGTCTTTTATGTATTTAAGTAATACTTTTCCAAGCAAAGATCTGCTTTAGCAGTGATCCTTTTAGTTGATAGCACTATAGAACTATTGCTACTAGAAGTAGGGAGAAAGGCATCAAAGCACCTTAACGTTAATAAACATAAGTAATGACATGAGCTTTACAAATAAATGTAGCAGAAAAAGAGGTCTATGTCCCTACATTTGCTCTTAGCAGAACCTGTAACACAAAGTCTAAGACTATCAACGACAGAAAAGGCTCCTGAGAACTATAGAGTATACAGAACTGAGAGCTATACAGAATATTTGCTGAGCAGGTTAGAAGAACAACTTGTTCCATTTTAGTGATGTACAAATGGCAGTGTGCTTCAAAGTATTGAATGTCTCTTAGGAGGTGCAGAGCTAAATGCTCTAAGCATCTATGTCAACCTGTACACCTGAGGCACTTGTTATGTTACAGAAAGTGTGGAGCATCGCTTAAGAACAGAACCAAGGCTTTTACACAATCATTCACTTGCAGCAATGTCACTAGAGTTAAGTACCAGAGTCTTAAGTACTAGGCAGATAAAAATTATTTTACTTAGATTCTTGTGCTGCTTAGAAATCTTAGCCTAGATTTATGATCAGAACCAAGGATTATTAATTTTAATTTACCATTCAAAAATATAATAAAAAAAGACAGCCCCAAAGAAAACCTGGCATGTGTAATACAGTATAACAGGATGCGTGCAGAAGTCCCCAGCTAGTCTCAAACACTGCAAAGGGACCTGGAATGATGCAGAAGTGTTGATATTGTAGCTAAGTTCATTATCTCTCCCAATAAGCTTTGGCAAAATACCCGGCTTCCTAGCTCACAGGACTGGGAATTCTCAAAGACCTAGAGTGGGTTCCCATTTGGAGTCTCTTTATGATACTGTATTTCAGCCAATCCTTCTGTCATTTTGTTTCTGCTAGGCTTGGAGGCTATAAGTATAGTTTCTGTTATTTGCATTATTCAGAGACAGAGTGACATACTAAAACTGTGGAAGAAATAAAAAAGAACATTGTATTTTTGTCAGTTTTGCAGTCTCGGTAACTTTTTTTGTTGTTGTTTTTATTTCCTGTTCATCTATTTAGGGGTCAGAGGCTTGAATTCCCTTTACAATTTAGACTCTATCAGCTCTTTAAGAATGCAACCTAATCAGATTTATTGGTGAAATTAAGGTTTCACACAACTGCAAATGGATGTTTGCTTTTCTCAATCACTTGTCAATTAGAGCAGAAAAAAGGAAAGGCATCAATGGCAAAACCATTCCATGAGTTTATTTGACTTCTCTTGGTCCATTTTGCAGTTGTTAGATGTAAACTAGTCCATTCTTGATGATAAAAGGATTTTATGACATGGAAATTCAATTAATAATTAATGTACATAAAATAAAAAAAGTTCATTTCAAAAAATTCAGGCTTAAACTCATTAACAGCTAAAGCTGTGATTTGACAAGTAACTTCAGCTTTGATCCTAGTGTTTGATAAATCTGAATGTCAATTTTTGGAGACTAAATTATTGCATTATCAATACAAGCAATTGTACATTACAATATTTTGTTCTCCTAAGCAGAATATAACTCCATTTAGGGTCTCTTTTATATGTAAAATGAGCACTGAAAACATCCTTGCTGGTGAAGTTTTAGCTGTAATCAATGTATAATTCCTTTAATTGCAAACAAATGTTGCTATACTTTTGCCAAAACATAAGAAGGTGCTCAAATGATGTCACAAATACATATATTGAAATACTTTTTTTAGAAAAAAAGCAGGCAGATGATTTTGCAACTCTTCCAATATGCACCTATGGTGAAACTTGAATCTTGCATATATTGCATGATATGTGCAGTAACTCAGCTAATCATCATCTGCCTGAAATTCTTTCCTATTTATTGGAATACCTGTACAGTGTGTGTTTTCTCAGCACCTTCATCAGACATCCTGGCCTATATTTCTTCAAATCAAATACTTATTCTGCCATGAAACATTCTCTCAGCATTATCTTCTGCCTTCTTCTGCATATTTTCTATATTAGCCATTTCCCACAGAACATAATTTCTTCTCTCCTTGCCTCAAGCAGACTATCCCTACTTGGTTTGGAGATCTGTCTCATACATCTCAATACTCTTTATTTATCTCAAATATTAGCTTAGCCATTTTTTTTCTTATTTAAGCAAATTACAAAGAATTACGCTTGAGAGAAAAGTTTTAATCACATTGAAACAGGCTATACCTGAAAACCCCTTAACAAGTATACTACATACGGTACTGAAGTTTAGCACTTGCATGTTTTTTTTAATCTATAGCCAGACTGCAAATATTAAATAAGGTGTATTTGCATCTGCATGATTGGCAGAAAATAATGTTTTATCTCCCTCATAAAGATGACCACTCAGATGGATGAGATGCAGAAGTAGGATGCTCCTGGTATGTATTGACCTCAGTGTCACCCCTTTACATTGGCAAATTTGAGCTACTTAACATAGGCATAGCTAAAATATATTTTGTGTGCAGATTAATTCCTTCTGCTTCTGAAAGAAACATTTATGACTATGCTCCAGTAAATCGTTCTTCTGTGATTTCTGAATGTAAAAATATTTTAGCAAATTTGCATTTTGTTAATTGATAACATACTTTGCAATTTCATCTTCATAACTATTAAACAGTTTGACTTAAAAAAGCATTTTGCCTCTGTAACCACAGCATCCCAGCAACTGTTTTCATATATCTTGAAAACACCTCCATTGTCTCTAAAAATTAATTTTCCATCAGTCCTGTTGCCTGCTACACGCTGTTTACCTTTGTGTTTTGTTTCCTTTGGCAGCACCTCTAGAACAAAGAGTCCATTTCAGGACTGTGGAAGAGTTTCAATGTTAGCATGCTAGGAATGAGTCATATATTTTATACTGATTTTACTGTGCATTAAATTCCTTATGAATATTGTTGTCTCTAGCTCCACATACACAACATGTTACCTCTGATCTGCCAGGTCCACTCATGACAGCATTAGTCTGGGCTAAGAAGAAAACTGAATACCTTGTGTTGGCATATAGGGCTGCCAAAAGCAGTGAAATTTTGATACTATAAAGAAATATTTATTTCTAAGCCTTTTCATATTGCACTCATAAAAGCAAGGAAACTGTCAAGTCTAATATACAGGTGTCCCGAGACAAGATTTTTTGCGGTAATTTCAAGAAATTGTAGATATCATCCAAAATTTGTCATGTATTTCCCTGGTCAAAGTTCTTATTGACTGGAGAGGCCCCTGCATGGACTGAGAGCCATCATCATTTTCATGGCAGAAAATCTCAGAGATGTTTGGGAAACATATGCGTGCAACAACAGTACTTTCACACTTTCATGGAGATGAAAGATGAAAAGCATCTTGATGCTGTAGGAGAATGGAAAAAGTTTCTAATACTGTGAGAGAGTACTTCCCCCACCAACACCCAATCTTCAGCCCATACTGCTAGTGACATGTACAATAGATAACAAAACAGAGGACCACTCATGTAGACAGGAAGCACTGCAAGTGCTTGAAAGTTCTTACATTTGGCAAAACAGATCTACATGGAAGCATAAAGTGTGAGAAAAGTAACATACTGGTGGGAGAGAGAAGAAAAGCTCAATACTCCACTAATATACCTAGGCAGGTTCCTTCTAAATTGCAATAATAGAGTTTAGATCCATATATTTTATAGCTAGGGAAGAGAGTTTAAGTCTTTCACAGGTAGATATTTTCATCATATCAGCCAGCTAAGTCTCATTTTTAGACAGTTGAGAGCTAGAAAAGTGGGATTCCTGCTCTTCCATTATTTTCACTTCGTTACACAAGAATGCTTATTCAGAACTGTTGTCCACAATCATAATGCACACTGATACTCTGTTACTTGCCCCTATTTACTGTGGAGTTTCCAGAGCTACTAAAAAAGAACTGACATTTTTCTGACTCACTTTGCTAAATACTAAATACTACATTTTTATTTAAAGTAACGTCATCAGCTTTTGTAGTACTTTAGTTTGTGTCTACATTGAAGGTAGTGCATTACTTTTGTTATGAAGTGAGAACTGCATCACAAGTCTATCCGGGACTTTACTGGCTATTAAAATATTTTTTTTAAAACAATTTCATATTTAATATGGTGTACTCCCAAGGATCATCTCTTCCTAAAAAATTTTCTGTTTTTGAAGGCACCCGACCCATTAAAGAAACATCACAGATAACCTTGCAACTGATATCCTTTTTAAAAAGTGAAAATAAAAATATATGACTGGAATAGAAAGATTAGGTAACTGCATTGAGGTGCAGCTGGCCAAGCATGCAGCAAACCTGAAGCGCCATGGATAGGATACAGTACAAGTGACAAGTGAGAGAGCATAACTGAAACTTTATGAAGCGTGATGGTCATCCACAATTGCTTGTATGTGCACAGGTGGTCTAACTCCAAGGTTTTCTGCAGCTAACCCTGCTCAAGGAAGTTTTAAGGAAAAATGTAAGACAGAAGTGTAGCAGTTACAGTTTTCACTTTAACAGGTAGAATTTTCAAGTAAACACCAAACTGCCTCTTCCTTATTATACAAAAGGATTTTGTATAATATGCCCCACCTTTCATGAAGAACAGGCAAATAACAGAGTTTAATGATGCCCTTTTATCACAGCTGAGAACTTAAGCTATTCTGGAGTGAGCACAAGCTAAAATTATCTATGTATACCTGACAAGAATTTCCAAGTAATATGCGTTTTTAACTTAACCAATGATAGCCCCAGAAATTTAATTAAAAACATCTACTTTTGAAATTCTAAAATGTAAAAATTAGATAAAGGATGGTTTACTCTACAGCCAAAAAACTTCAAATCACTGTAAGAGCAAGTATGACAGGGAAGCATACTGTCCTGGGTTTCTGCCAGATGCCTGCATGCTGTTCCAAAATCTAAGTGACTGCAAAAATTAATGGAATGTTAAAATAGAGAGAAGGAGCAAAATTAATGGGTTAGATTTACAGAAGGTTTGATAATCTGTATCTATTCCCTTGTCATGGATGAGTCAAACACAACTGGGAGGAGTCACTGGGCAACTGGTTTAAAAAGCTGTATGTGCACAGGAAAAGAGTCCAAAGCAAGTGGAGAAAAAAAAAGAGGATAATTAATCATTTATTAAGCACAGAATCAAAACTCCAACCACACAAAGGACCTATAGACAAACACTGTGATTATAAAAAAACTAAGCATAAGAGAGAAAATCCTGCCTCTGCTATGTGAAAGAAAGCTCTCTATTCAATAATGTAAATACAAACGTTTAGACATTTGAGTTGTACTGCCATATGCAAATCATTTAGCAAATATGACAGCAGAAGAGGAAGAAACTTGCAACTTTCTTAAACAGAATATAGATTCCAGGTGGAACACCCTAGGAAATTCAAAGGATTAAGAGACGTCTGTGTTTACAAAACTGAATCAGAGCTGGAATGTCTCCACTGGCTACAGTGAAGCCAGGATTTAATGCCAGCAATGATGAAAGACTAAGGGCCAGCAGGGCAGGTTTTACTTAGGCATCCCAGTGACTAAAAACCAATAGGGGGATCAATTAAATTTATCTCAACCCTCTCTCTTTCCATAGCAACAGGAAAACCATTGGTGCTCCCATGGTTAAGAACACCAGACACTAAAGCCAGAACATGAGAAACACCGGAAGATCCTTTATCTATTCATCACTTTGGTTGTTCAGCTACCTCAGAGGATAGATAATTAATTCAGAAATTATAGCCCTTTTGTAAATGGTAGGAAGGAATAAAGGGAAAATGATAGTATTATTTGCCTTTCGCATAATTCCTACAGCTCTCAAAGACCTTCAATTTAGGCAACCTACTTTTTGGAGTAGAAGATTTCCAATGCCATTGACAAGTGTCTCAAGATATTATATGAGAAATAACATACCTAGAGTAAAAGCCCTTTCCAGACAGGAAAGTAAAAGCATGGGATCGAAAATCAGACATATACAACAAGGTTGGCTGCAAGGACCAGAATTCCAGATCTTTTGTTTCTTCATGGCTCTCTGGCCCCTGCAGTGAAGTACTACATCCATGGCACATCTTTTTGGCAGAAGACAGGCTCGTATCTTGAAGTGCAGGGTGCTTCTGTGCACTCACAGATGTTCACTCTATGCAATTAAGTAGAAGGTCATATGTAAAAAATTGCATATTTCTGGGAAGAAGGCAGGCAGGGTGTTTTCTGGGCCAGACATCTAGGCTACATCGATATTGCTGTAATAAAATGTGCCTAGGAACAAACATTCCTGAGCACTGACACCAACTGATATGGAACAAATGCATCTATGCTACAGAAGTCTCAGCCTTCAAAGTACAATTATTGTAACCAATCTGCCTGCTGGATATATTCTGGGTTCCAAAGCATGCCAGGGTATTTCTTGGAAAAGAATTGGTTAAATAAAATCAAAAGCTAACCATGGGAAAGCCAGGGCCTAAGACTCCAGATTTGTAAAATTGTAGCATAAAAATCCACTCAAACCACAATTTTGGTGAATGTAACTGGACTGGGCCAAAGACTTTCTGGTGAGTCTTTGTGTCTGTGTCAGTAATCTCACCTAACCAACAACAAGGCCATACAGTGAGAGAAATGCAGCATGAAGTTGTGAATAGGACAGTGAGGCACATAAAGGAAAATCACCTACACAGTCTCTGTGTGCCTATTTGCCTCACTAACCTCCCTATGGGATTTGTACCATGAGCATAACCCAGACAAATAGTATTATTCCACATCCAGTTTCATGCAAGAATTGAGATTTTTGACTGCATCTCTGTGCTCACAAAAATGTATGCTGGTGTAATAATATTTGCTCAAATCCTTATAAAAAGCATTTTCTGTGCAATTATTACAGATGTCAGTCTGACAACATCTACAGCTCCAGTTTTGGTCAGCTGTAACTGAGCACCTAGGTTTGGCTGAAAGGTCAGGCTGATGATGCATGTCCTCAGCCAACTGGCAGCAGTATCTTTTGTTCCTCACAGAACAAGCACAATTATTTCTACAAAGCACTCAGTATTTACCAGGTTTTTAACTGTACAAGTACAAACCATTTTTCCAACCATGAGTCACTCTTGCCAGCAGCTTGGCTGAATGATCAGAAAGCTAAGTGACACAAATTCAGTAAGCCTTGAAGAAAAGTAGCTTTAAAATTATGAACTCGGCAGTGTTTATTAAATCTCAGTGTTTATTAAATGAGAAGCAAGTTAAGCATACTTAAGGAAATGGAAAAGCTATGTGTTGAAGAGGTAGGTGATTTCCAATAGCTGCATCTGTTTCCTTTCTTCTGGGTGGCCAGATAAGCATACTGGCCTTGAGACTGGTTTGCCATGTCCAGCCATTACCCCACCAACTTGCAATCTGCTGACCCCTTTTTCAGCATGCAAAAGCAGTTTTAACATAGAAGAAATAAATATTCAGGATCATATAGAGCAGGAGAGGATTCCACAGTCCCATAGCCACAAATGATTTCTTGGAAAAAGAAATGCGATGATGTATTATTGCTTATTAAAAATAAATTACAAACCCAAAAATCATCCATAATTTGGGAACATTTCTGCACATTAGAAATTTTTACTTCCAGTTCATTGGGTAGGAGAAGATTGTGTGCTTATGAAGCTTCCTCAATTTGTTGCAAGATTATTTTATTATTTTATGCTTTAAACATGAAAGATGTCTTGGGATGTAGGAACATTGATAACATATAAGAAAATTACATGAAATAATCCCTGACCAAAACCCTTTTGGTATTGATAGCACAACAGATTTCCTAGAGCATCTCCTAACAAGCTGATGGCATTCCCCCCTTCATTAATTCTTTGCCTTAGTGGAATCTTACATGGTAACATTCATTATGTCCCTCCCCAAACACTATTTTGAGGGATTGTAAAATAACTAAAAAAAAAAAAAATCATATAGGTATTTTAGCACTATCAACAGACACTCTATAGAAATCTTTCATTATGAATTAACACTATTCAAAACAATGAAAAGGTTGATGTTGTAAAACACACTTCTGTACTAATTCCACATCATGTAATTATCCCTTAAAATGTAGGCACTAACAGCAGGAATTAAAAAATGGCATTAAAAATTGAGTATCTGCTTTTGGAGATGGAAAAAATCCCTTGTAAACAAAGATCAACAACACATTCTAGGCAATACTCTGTCTTGTCACAGAATAACATTGCCACGAAATATGCTCTTCTTTTAAAGATTTTTTTTTTTTTTGCTATGATCTTCTTCCAAAGCAGAATTTTCAAAAAAGGATTTTAAGATATATTTCAATAATATCTGTATGTTCATGATACACTTATAAGGAGTCAAAAAACGTATCCAGGAAATATTTTGTCTATTCCCTGACAAAGCTCAAATTAACAACATTAATAGTACTAACATAAAAAGCTCGTAAAAAAATCTTTTAAAAAATAACAAACAACATTTTAAAATTAGATTTTAAATTAAATTTAAATTTTAAGAAGTTAATGAAGTAACTAAAGAAGCAGGAAGAATAGAATGCAGGGGATATATTTTATTAGCTGTATTTTAGCAAGCATATTTTACATATTTTACATATTTGTAAACTGAGTTACACATGTGCAAGTGTCTGCACAAAGTTGATAACCTGGGGCAGTTAGATTTGTACAATACTGCAACCATTTAAACACATGCTGAAGGAGTCCCTTTTCAATGCTTGTTCGTCAGTTTGGCAACACCAGCAAAAATATAATTGGTGTTTATATTTCAGGAGTTGTAGGATTTTATCCCTTAATTTCCTTAATTTGACATTAATGCAGCACCTATTCTCAATTTTCTCTCTGAGTCTTAGTTCAAATTGCCTGACCCTTTCAGCTCTTGCAGAGCTGAGCATGCCACAGGAGGTTATAGACAGAAGCCAGAAAATTCTCCTATTCCTTGCTCACTGAAAAAGACTTAAACTGTCAGTAAGTGGAGGGCAAGGTATAGACTGATAGTAGCCCACACTTTCCAAATAAGGAAGGATGTAAGTAAATTCTAAAAGCCCAGAACTGAGACTGCCTTTCCTAAGATTCAGGCTGGTTACCAGAGATTGGTAGTGCTGTCTATTGCACAAAGAAGTTCTGGAAATTTTCTCAAAAGTTTGCAGGAAGTTCTAGGAAAGTCTTCTGGGAAAGTCTAGGAAAGTCTCTAAGGACACAACAACTATCAGAATTATCAGTAGAGGAGAATTTAAAGAAGCTTAGGTACTGCTTTAAATTTACTTTTTGGAAAACACTAAGTGTATACATATCTAAACAAATCACAGCAAACTGCTTTTGCATCAATCTTCCTTTCAACAAATGTTTTGAGAATAATCTGGATTATTTCTTTAACTGAAATTAACCTGTGCTCATCTCATTATTAACTTTTATGTCCAACAGTTTTCTTCAATTTGAAAAATATAAAAATTTCTTAAGATGTTAATAGCTATTAGAACCAGTCAGCCTAAGCAATCACATAATTTTATAAATATTACTTCCTTCATATCCATTTCAATAGGAAGCACCATTCTTGTATAAAGATATGACCATTGTTTCCTTAATTCACTTGCATTTTCAAGCTTATTGTACCTAAAACAGATGACAAAGAGAAAAATATGTTTTACCACCATTTTACTATTGCTTATCTCCTCTGCTTAGGCCACTGAAAGGTCTCTACAATCTGCTTTGTCAGCTTCTCGTTTACAGAATTTTGACTTAATAGCGAAAGGAAGAAACACATCAGTCATCACTGGACTCAAAAGGCAAGATAGGACCTAGAAATTATAACAGTTACTCTATTTCTATTTAACTATGGAAATATAGTAATAGAACAGAAGAATCAGAGAATCTTTTCTATAGAACAATTTTTCAGGCAGTTTAGGCAAACCCATAGTCTTCAAAAAATTATTCAAAACTCTCTTGCAAAAAAGCTACTCCCCTTTAAATGTAATTTATGAATTACATGTGAATATTATCCTCTGCTCCAAAGCTTTTGTTTTCAGTAACCCCAAAAAAATCCCTACCCCAAACAGTTCAAGGAGGCATGGTGAAAAAGCACAGGCTCTCTCTCTGGACGTGCATAGGTAGCATTCAGATATGATGTTAATATACAACTTTATGAAACACCAAGATTACAGAAAGACATTTTCTGAAATTTTATATTTGTCTGACTTTTAAAACATTGTCTTTCAACTGGGAGGTAAAATGTGACCTTTCAGTCAAAAGAATTAATTTTTGCTTTCATAGTTACTAAACAAATACCATGAAGGTTTAAATAGTGTTTCAAAACAATTGGACAGCATATAAAACTGGAAAATATGGGAAGAACAGAACCAGAAGAGAAAATTGCAATGAAACATCATATCCTGGATAGCTGAATTGGAAATACTGGGATTCTTCCATTCTCTTCAAGAGCCAGGGGAACCATACCATACTTCTTGGCTGTGCCAATCAGATGGAACAGAGGAAGATGAAATTCCTTTAGAAGATAACTTTAACAAAACTGGAGCACAGTAGGTTGTCTGGACAAGGACAGATATTACATAAAGGATAACAGTGGAGATGACTGCAGTGGCCAATCACTCTTACCACATCACAGAAAAGGAAATGTAAATACAGATAAAACACACAGTTCAGTACTTCAGTGTCCTGATTTTAGCTGGCATAGAGTTCATTTTCCTCTCTATTTTGGATTTGAGATGAGAATAATGTTGATAACACACTGATGTTTTGGTTGCTGCTAATAGTGCTTACTCAAAGTCAAGGACTTTTCAGTGTCTCATGCTCTGCCAGGGAGGAGCTGCACAAAAAGCAGTGAGGGAGCACAGCTGGGACAGCTGACCCAAACTGGTCAAAGGGATATGCCACATCAGAGAACATCATGCTCAATATACCATTGAGGGGGGAGTTACCTGAAAGGGAGGATGATTGTAGCTTGGGACCAACTGGGCATCAGTCAGTGAGTAGTGAGCACTTGTTTTGTGCATCCGTTGTCTTTCTGGGGTTTTCTCTCACTCTTTCTCTCTCTCTTTTAATTATAATTATTATTATTATTAGTAGTAATAGTGTTGTTGTTATTATTATCTTTCATTTTGTTTCAATTATTAAACTGTTCTTATCTTACCCCACAATTTCTATTTTCTTTTCTTTCCTTTTCTTTCCTGTTTACCTCTCCTATGAAGACAGATTTGTCCAGTCTGGAGAAAAGAAGGGTCCAGGGAAACCTTAGAGCAGCTATTCAGTACTTAAAGCCCACAAGAAAACAGAGTGGGATTTTTTTTTCAAGGGCACATAGTAATAGGACAAGGAGTAATGGCTTTACACTGAAAGAGGATAGGTTTAGATTAGATATTAGGAAGACATTATTAGAATAAAATTATTAAGATTGGAAAAGAATTCTTAAGAACACCAAGTCCAACCTTTGATATAACTCTGTCAGGTCCACCACTAAGCCATGTGTGTTGATTTGGCAGAGGCTAGCTTCTTGTCTGTGGGAGGGACTCACTTTGCAGCAATTTGGGCAGAACTATTGCTCCTGTGAGTGGAGCTACCCCGGAGAATTCAGAGAGAACTGTGTCCCATGGGAGGAACCTCATGGCACAGCAGAACAAACACTCCTCTCTGAGCAAACACAAAAAATTTCAGGTGATGAACTAGACCAAAATCCCCATATCCTTGTCTCCCTACACTGTTGGTGAGAAAAAGGGACAAAAAAAGGTGTTGTAAAGGCTTATTTTACTTGTCATTAGCCTCTTCTGGCTCTGTTAATAATAAATTTACCCTAAGCTTTTAAATTTGAACCTGTTTTGCCCTTACAGCGTTTTCTCCCAGTCTTTATCTCAACTCATGAGCCCTTTACTTTGTTTTTTCCTCTCTCCTCTGCTCAACTGTAGCAGGACAGTGTGAGCAAACGGCTTTCGTGGGTGTCTGGCCAGTGTCAAAACCACGACACCGTGTCCGTAAGTGGAACATCTACACGACTTTTTGCCATTGCCTTCTTGGCTACCTGGGCACACTGCTGGCTCATGTTCACCTGCTGTCAATCAACACCTCCAGGTCTTTTTCCACCGAGCAGCTTCCCCTCACTCTGCCCTTAGCCTGTACCTCTGCATGGGGTTGCTGTGACTCAGGTGCAGGATCCAGAACTTCACCATGCTGAACCTCAGACAGCTGGCCTTGGACCATTGATCCAGATCCCTCTGCAGAGCCTTCCTGGCCTCCAGCAGATCAACACTCTCACCCAGCTGGGTGTCATCAGCAAACCAACTGAGGGTGTGCTCAATTCCCTCATCCAGATAATCATTAAAGGTGTTAAACAGCACTAAGAAAGGACTCTCTTCACTGTGATGGTGGTGAGGCTCCTTTAGCTTTTGAAACCATGAGATAAAAATCAATGTGCAAACACCCTTTAAGATGTGCTCATTCCTGCCCAACAAGTACATTTTTAAAAAGAAAAAGCAAGTGTCGTGGTGACATTTTTAATGCACTTCCTATTAAAAAAAAAGTTTTTAACAACACTACAATATAAATTGCATTTTAAAATGTACTTAGTGTATTTTCTTATATTTTAAGATATTAACTGATTTGAATACTCCCAAGGTATTGGCAGCATCATAAAAACCCAACACAAAAATATCTACCTGTCCACATAATTCAAAAAAATTACTTAGATAGAATTCTGTTTTTCTTAAGCTTAAGAACTCACAATCATGCACATAAAAAATAAAATAAAATAAAATAAAATAAAATAAAATAAAATGACAGTTAAGCAACAAGTTAAATGTGCATCTTGAACTCCCATTTGAAAGTTCACTCATAAATTGAATATTTAGGTATGGATTTCTTCATTCCTACTATGGCAACATTTTGCATTTTAAAAAGAAGAAATTAATTTTACAACTCTAACCCACTTTTTTTCCTTGTCAATAGGTATTTATTACCTAGATACTTTAACAAAATCATAACAAGTCTCTTTATACATCTTTAAACCATCCATAGACATAGTGTCAAACTGTTAATCATATATATTTTTTTAATAAAAAAAGGTATAGATTGCTCTCAAATTTCATTGTTCCAGGAAGAGAATTACCAATGAAATTATTCTAGCAGTAGGATAAAATACCTATTGACCGTGACTCCAATGGAATCCATCTGCTCATGGACATACAGTGCAGCAGACTTTACAACTATGAACTCAGTCTAATGAAAAGAAATGGTTCAAGTATACAGAAGTTAGTCTTTATGATGCTTCCAGCCATACTAAAGAAAGCATCATGCCTAAGCAAGAAGAGAAGGGAATTTGCAAAAGTAAGCAGTATAACTGTTCCTATTTCTTGAAGACTGAAAAAAGGCTGAAATTATTTAAAAAGTAAAATGAAATAACTAAGAACACAATAAAACAAAGCAAAACAAAACAAAACAAAACAAAATAATGGGAAAAGCCTATTTTAAAAAGGCTAGAACTGCATTGCATTGGCAAAAGGGGAAAAATGCATTTGATTTTTTTTATTTCATCAGCTATATTTTATTTAGAACTGCAAAACAAGGACATACTTTAATATATCTTTTTATTATCCTGCCAAATATAGAAATTTTAGAATGTTTTAAGCATCTTAAAAGTGTGAAATAAAATGAAACATTTTGTAAAGTCTTAGCAGAACAGCAACTACACGGGTAATCCTTGCAAAAATTCTGCAACAAAAGTATTGCAAGTACATTTATTTATGAAGTGTAAACAAGCAACCAACATGATTTTTATCATTTGGAATTGAGTTGTATAATGTGTGCACTACTAGTGAACGCAGAGATTCTGAATGCAATTTCAGTAGCGCACAAAATTAACCTTTCATATGAGTGCCTACATTTCCCCTAGACATCTTTCCTGTCATATTTCACAAGCAATTTGGGCAATGCTTAGTGGCTTAGCCCATCTGAATTATGCATACTCCTACACATTCCATAATGTAACTAAAGAATGTTTGCAATTTTCTGGCATGATGCAAATTTATTATAAATAATTGTAAAACCCAACCAACCATACAGAAATAAAACACACTTACTGAAGTTAATCCCACACATTCTTTCTTCCACTGTCTCAATACATCAAACAGTAATTATCCTGTGTTTAACATAATAGGACAGAGAATATTTAGCCTGAGAGTTCTCAAACTGGTTAAATATAGATAAATATCTATAAGATTAAAAATGTCAGTTTTCTTCTTTAAAGGTCACTGAATATTAACTATTTTCATGTCATTAGCAAAAAAAGCTACATACCAGAGCCAACTCCATATGGATTATGACTGAAACAGCATTATCCATGTCCTATTGTGTGTTAAAATTAAAATGCAGATTGCTGCTGTTTTGGGGAAGGGGGTTGTCCACTTCTTCGTAAGAAAAGAGAAGAAGAAAAGGGAAAAAAGGAGAAAAAGGAAAAGAGAGTCATCATGTAACACTAATGTTATTAATCCTGATCTGAGAGACTTATTTGGTTCCTATTTCTCTACCTTAATGACTTCCAGTCCCTGCATCCTTTCACCTTAATATAAAGAGAGGAATACTAAGCCCCTGACAAATCATGTGGAAAAACCCAATCCATTTTCCATAAACACTAAGATAGCCTGTTAATAGCCTTATGTTAGTAAGTACTTCTCTTCAGCCTACTTTTTCCTGGAAATGTCACTGACACTAAAATGAATATTCTCAAATCATGTTTATAAGCTTACATTGTCTGTGAGCTTTTGAGAGAGATTCAATGGCAGAGTGCTAATGAAAAATTTACATGGGATTTTCATTCTGCAAGCTTTCCTACCAGAAACCTCACTCCATATATTTACTGTTAAAGCATGAAGTTGCCCATCAAATTATCCTGCTTCTTAGAATGAAGCAATTAAATTACTCAATTTTGAAAAATGAAAAAAAGTCACTTTCATAAAGAATCTTAACATATTTTTAATATAATATGGATGCTGTTGTTAAATAATAATCAGTCCATTAACATCTATATTGGGTCTGGCTGGGATGGAGTTAATTTTCCCCATATCAGCCCTCACAGCTGTGCTTTGTACTGGTGGTTACAAAGGTTTTAATTTTATTTTCTCCCTGCCCTATCCTGCTGAGGAGGGGAATGATAAAGCAGCTTAGAGGGCACCTGGTGGCCAGTCAGGGTCAATCCACCTCAACGTGTCATAAACAGAACCTGATCTAGTTATAAATTAATTTTAGTTGTAGCATTAGCAATGCTAATAGGGGATATGCTGCTATTGATCAATATACACATCAATATGTACACTCATGAGAGAGCTTTAAAAAAATGATACAGAAAGTGTTCTCCTTCTTTTTTTACTCATGCATAAATAAATATATCATCTGGAAACTGAGTGAGAAATTATTTATACCTCGCAGGTTACTCTTCCTTATAGAGTTCATATTGTCTGCATATTACATACAACATAACCTTCTTGCTTTCTTGTCCCACTTTGAGCTTTATCCCATTAGTAAGATCCTTAATAAAAAGACTTCCATGAGGAAGGCAGGAGGAAGAAAACAACCAGCCTATGTGTAAAGGAGTTTGGCCTGCTTGACAAACATTTGGTCAGACTTTACAATGGCCAAAGTCTCCAGTCTCTGTGTAAATCATGGTACCTTGATAGTAACTTGTTTTTCTTTTGTATGTTTCTTCCATGTAGTAAGAACAGAGAGGACCTTTGCCATCAAACTTTAAGTCACACCCTTAAAATACCATACCCAAACCACTTTTCCTAATACCTTTAACAGTGATTCTTTGAGTGATATAATTCACAAATTGAACAGGACAGGAACCGAAACCAGGATTCATGAAAAATTAGCATGACAGAAAACAATAGTTTTTATCGCATGTCTATTTCACTTCACAAATCTCTGGGGGCAAAAGCTTGACAAGCCTGTTTACATGAACAAAATAGCAACTCCTCCCTGTACTGCATGTCTGGTGTGTAGCAAGGCCTCAGAAAAATTATTACATTAAACCTGTATTTCACTCCCACTCAAAACACTGATATAAATCTATGTGGTTTGCAGGTTTGATTATGTAGTGTACAGTGTGGCAAGAGCTCTGAAATGGAAGTTACTAATATAAAATTCAAGTTCATCCTATATTTATATTTGCATAACTTGTTGCCAGGACTATTGCCTGTATGCACACTCATGCACTTGAGTCAGACATTCCCCAGTGGCCCAGGAACCCCCTGCTAAGAGAGACATCCAACTGAATTGAAATATCAGCCAAGGTGACTGACTGACTGAGCTCCTGGCCTCCTTCACAGTAATATATATGAATAATTAGCAGAGGACTCACAGCAATATATATGAATAATTAGCAGAGGACTCTCTAGGTGGGAATTCCACACACTTCCCAAAGCATCTCCTGATATGTATAGACCAATTTGAACATTCCAGTGTGTACATTAACATACCACATGGGGTATCTGGCTACTCCAGATGCTTCCCAGGCAAGCCCTGCTGCAAAATTGGTCAAGCTGTACATAGTTAAGCTTTAAATAGTTAAGAGAAATCATTCCTGCAGAGACAAAAACAGTCACATTAGACAGTCTTTTGTGCACAGTTAGAGATATTTTGTATGAAGTTTTAGATAAATAATAAAAATGATTTGTGTGTATAATGAAATGGTCATATAGGATCATGGGCCAGCGAAATCATAGGAATTCAGCAAAATAGTTTCCAGTGCAGTTGAAGAAACCCTGTCAAAGACCCCTGCAATGGAGACTCCTACAGTCATCCAGCAACAAATGGCACTGTTTGAGAGAGAGAATTCCCATGCTAAATTCCCAAATGGTTTCTTTGTTGGGTTTTTTTTTTTCAAATAATCTCTCTTTTTGAATGTCTGTGTAACAATGACTGGGTACTCATGTGTACATGACAAACTTACATTTTTCTTGTAACTGAAAGAAAAATCCATGCTTTTTCAGCCTGATCTAAATTCTCCCTTTTCAAAATAGCTCACTAAGTACATCCTCCCACAGAGTTTCAGCAAGTTTTCAGTGGTAGAGCAGCCTAACATCTAGCAGTAGCACTGCTACCAGAATAAATGCTCACAGTGCTGGTACAAAGTAAGCTCTGTAGGCTGTAATTATTGAAGTGCCAGGCTGCCTGTTTTACAGAAGTAAACACAGTTTATAAGTCATACAAAGTAAAGTTCCATTTGAAAGAACAAATAACTGATTTGCAAGTCAAGTCCAGCAAATTATTGGTCAAAACTATCTTTGCTTTTGCACTATTAGACCACCACCTCATACTGCCAATTACTGCCTTTTCAGCCCACTTGAATGAATAAAAGACCAGTCAAATGAGAAAGGACTGAGAAGGTCGGTACCAACCTGAGAATCAGTTACTGCACATTGTCAAACCTCAAGTCACATCTACAAATTGTATTCAGTAGAGCAATAATGAAAACTCCCTCAGAGCATGGTCGAGGCAGGACAGGTAGATCATTTAGTCCAGCTAAAAAGAACATTTTTTTCTGAGTTGCACTGGCTGTTGTGTCTGGTTCTTGCACTTGTAATGAAATGGATTACCACAGCCGGTTTGGCGAAGAAATTGTTTCCTGCACCTTATTAGATCTCGATGGATGAGATGGAGAAAAAGAATGGGACCTCAACTCCTTTAGCTAACTACTAGGATTACTTGGATTTATCAGTTTGTGTCTCCTCAGCAGTATTAGGGTGTTTCACATTAGACACCTTGTTCCTGTTTGTTTTCCCCTCTGGCATGCAGTATTATCTTGTCTTAATGACTTAAGTTAAAATAAAATTTTAATTAATTCAGGAATAGGTGGACAAGGTTTAATGATCTACTATTGCATAGCTATCATAAAATCATAGATGGTTTGGATTGGAAGGGACCTTTAAAAGTCACCTAGTCCAACTCTCTGCAATAAGCAGGGACATCTTCCGCTTGATCACATTGCTCAGAGCCCCTCTCCAGCCCAACCTTGAATATTTCCAGGAATGGGGCACTTACAACCTCTCTGGGCAACCTGTGCCAGTAGTTTACCACCCTCACTGCAAAAATTCTTCCATTTACCTAGTCTGACTTTCTTCTCTCTTAGGTTAAAGTCATTACCCCTTCTCCTAGTCCTACAGACCCTCTTAGAGATATCTGCACTTTTGTATCCATGTATGCATACACACACACACAGACACACAGACACACACATATATATATGAACTAATGGTCCCCTTTTGCCTTAAACTTTTAAATTGCATTTCAATGTAAGAGGGAGAGGTATTTTCTGCTATGAATATTTTATCTTTAACCTTCTAAACCACACTAGAAACTGCTGATTAGAGACACCCACTATCCATTTTACCCCATTGCTAATGAAAACAAGTCCTTCATTCAAAGTTATTTTTACTGCTAAGATTTGCATAATATAGCTGTGCTCTGACTCAGATTTCTGCAGATGAAGCAACTTTTTCCTTCTTCATAAAATTTTCTAATTTGAGGTCTAAACAGCAAGATAATTCAAAAGCAGTTTAAGAATCTAGCTCAATTACTCTTCTTAGGTAGAAAAAATTAATACAACTAATTTACAGAGCTGTAACTCCAGTGAGTTTATAGAAATATGTTTATATTATGCGTTCTCATAAAATTCCCCTTCTTTTAATTAAATCTCCTTCTAATGAAATGAGAACCTTTTATTCAAGATAACATATCTGTTATTCTCGTGTACATATTTAAATTAAAATAGCAAACATAGAGGAACACATGTCTTAGAAGATAAGATCACAAATTGCAGAGAGACAGAAATCAAATCACTTTTAGCTGCACAAGTTTTCTCATGACAACACTCATGTTCTGGTCTCCCTAATTTTATCAAAAGTGCAATAACAAGAAAAAGGTTGATGAAATCCTCATTAATCTTAACAGAAATTGAAACAGTAGAAAATTCATAAAGGGAAATTCTGTCAAAAGTCACTAAAATAAAAAATGGTATCTTTAGCTCAGGCAGTCCTGAGCAAAAAATAGCTGAAAAACTGTCAGGATATCAGAAAATTCTATGCAGATGGTTTCCCATTTCTCTGCTTCTCCCTGAAGTTTAGATTTCTGGATTAGCACAACACAGCTATATTATTTTTGTTGTTCCATAATTTAGGGCTCAAATTAGGGAATTGTACATCACAGACAGAGCCCTCACTTTTCACTACATATAACTCTTCTTCTATGTGAAAAGATTTAGTTGCAGTTCAGGGCAGCTTGGAAAGGAACACCGGTCATGATTTGATTCAACCTGTTGTCAGCACTCAATATCTTGTCAGTGACTCCAGTAAAACTTTGTATCACTGATCTGTTTGTTAGAAAGAATATGTGGTTCCATCATTGTGCCATTTTGTTTAAATTGCTAAAATTTAAGCAATCATCCAAATTCAAAATGTATTGATGTATTGTATTAACATTATTTTGATTTGTCCAAACAACCTCATCATTAACATTTAAGTTGAGCTTTACACATTTTTCAATTATAACTTGAAGATATTTTAAAAATTATGAAACCCAAGGAAAAAAATACAGGAAAATAATTATTATTAAAAATTTCACGTTATTTGACAAAATGTCACAGATAGTTTTATCAATGGTTCAAATCTTAGTAAATATTGATCCTCTAGAAGAACTTTTATCTTTTGTGTACTAAATGCAGAGTATTTGAACAGAAGCATTAAATCAGAATACAAAAAAAAGAAATAATAATGAGGAACCAAATAAACTGTGTGACTCCATCTCATCACTTGTATCTTTCTCTTCTGTTTTGAAATAAGGTTGTCAGTGCTGCAGATGTGATCTCTCCAGTACACTTTTTAGAACAGATAGAGACTTGGGAGGTTCTCCAATCTGCAAACAAATGTCCTGCAGCAACTGCTGCCGGCATGCTAACTGAAGGCAGCTCAAGACAGATATTATTTTAAATGTGTTTTTTAAAGTGAACTTTCTTCAGATACTAAATTGATGGATATGTAAATAATCTGAAACAGTAGTGCTTTGGTATATAATGCTTCATCAGAAAAGTAAAACTTGTTGGACTGCTGCACTAAACAAACCTAGAAGATAGTACCTTCACTGGGTGTCTCAAAAGAAAGAGGGATAAAACTAATCAAATGGACTAACACTTAGCCATTATCTGCACTAATTATTAGAACAATGATATTTAATATTAATCCTGTAGATGGAAAGTGTATAATTTGTAGCAATTACATTGCATATTTAAGAGCTATTATCTTTACTGCTTAAACAATTTCCTCTGGATGCACCATTTTGAAGAGCCACATAAAATAACAGTGCATCACCTACTCAAGTACAAAATTTCTTCAAAAAGACTAAATTAAGCAAAGAAGCAACTGCAAAAAAGGCAGAACAATCCCCTAGGAAGTTGTCCTTTATCTGGTCTGGTGGTCAAGGAACAACAAGTAGCCTAGCATTAAAGGAATTGTACACAGGAAAGGAGGGTAGCTTTAATAGTTTTCAAAAGATGAAAACTATTAACAATAGAGTGATGCTTTTTTCTCACTTATTTTCTGTGAAATAAAGAAATATACGGTAGTTAACTCCTACCTACGTGTTGATCAGATGGAACACAGTTGTGAATACACATGAAAAACCAGAAAAGGAATATGATGCTTAAGATTAACAAGGTTTTTAACAATTTGTATTTTATTATCTTTTATTTAAAAGTCTAAGAAAATATATATTACTTGAGACCCGCAACATGCTCACTGGTTTTGGCTACATCTATCACAAAAATTATGTCAGGAGGTGACCTTTCTGTCATGTTAAATCTTATTTTACAGTCTTACATTTGAAGGAGGCTTTTTATGATCATTACCTTTAGCACAATTCTTCTAAATCACAAATTTACTCAGGCTATACTGAAATTATCTGAAGCTACAGAATCAGGCCAGGAAACTTATTTTTTTTATTTAATCAAAAGGTATCAACTATTGCAAAAATCCTTATTATAACCTTTATATTCTGCATTTCAATTGAACACCTTGATATTTTGGTAATAAATCTGTCCTGGTACAATACTTGCCCAATTCAGTTCTACAGAAGAAAATACATGGTTGTATGCAAACTTACAATCAGCCCACATATTATAATTCCTAAGTCTGTTCTAAAAGAGGAATAGGACTTAAAGACTTAAAAAAAACCCTTAAAATGTATTTTTAAATAATCATGGTGACTTCTAAAATATAATTTATTTTTAATTTTTCAGTATTACAGCACGGGATTAGCTGAAACCAGTGATGCCTTTTTAAAATTTACTTTTTTAAAAATTTATTTATTGGTTGTTTTTAATATCTGGTTACCTGAGATGACTACGCCAAGAATGAGCAAAGGCAAAAATTTGTAAATTATACAATAAAAACCCAGGAAGACTATCAACACATCTAAAGGGTCCTGAAAATGTTTTAATTGCCTGGCAACTAAAAAGTCCCTCCCCAAGTTTCAATGATTAAGGAAAAACACTAATTTACAAGTTTTGGTCTTGTATCATCAACTATTAAGATAATTTATATTTTATAGCATTTTGGGCTTCTGGGCCTTCTGTCATATTTACCTGTCTTAAAGGGAGGCTGCTCAAGATTGCTCTACTTCTTTTTTCTATGCTAGTAGAAGCTCAATAAGAATTTAAACAATTTTACTACCAACTCCTACTAGGTCAAGCTGAACATTAAACAGATGGAGCACAGTTGTAAAAGAAATCCTCACCTGCTCATCAAATAAGGATTCCTGTTGAATCCAGTTATGATGCATATTTGCTATAACTGATAATGAGAATTAAGAGGCTCTTCTTCAGTAACACAGTTTTCTGTTTACAGTAGAAAAAAAGTACAAAGGAGTGCAAGGGTAATTTTCTCTATAAGATATCAGCGACTATGAGCTTGGTCATTGCCAAATTAATAATGTCTGTAGTGAAAAATGCAATGTAGAAATTACTTTAAAGAGCTTATGTATTAAAAAAAAGCTCTTTAAATCCAATGTGAATTCTTTTACTCGTTACCATAGAACATAGGTTTTTAATTTTGCTGATCTATAATAGTCTTTTAAATTGCTAGAATAAGCCTGATTCTGTAAGATTTTCAAGTTTTACTGCAGCTTTTTATAATGCATGTTTTGATTGTCGTGTCTTAGCCAGGATATTTCTTAGCTCACAACTAAACACACATTAAAAAAAAAAAATCAGAAAACAAAGCATTTACATTCAGAAGCTGGCAGATAAATAAATAAGTACCTGTATGGTGTTTTTCTGCATAGAAACTATTTCAAATCATTAAGTGGTTATTATGACTTCAAACGTGTTGACACAATTCCCAAAGCCAGAACTTAACACTCCTTTTTTTATGTTCATAAGCTAAAACTGTTATTTCTTCATTCTGTTATTTACAAGATCTGCAAGCATTTATTACTGTGTTATACAAATGACTAGCTAGAACTATTTTAGACAGGCTACTGAGAATGCAGAACATAACTTAGACTAATAGGGTAAGACATGCTAGTGGGGAAAATAGGGCCTAAACTAGAACAGATGCTTTGAACATGAGGGGGGAAAAGATCCCCCGTGGATTAACTTGATAATATTTAAATCAGCCTAGATCTTCCTTTCCACGGAAAGAGAAATACAGTACAGATGAAACTCAGCAAAATCACATTAAAAAACCTTTGGATTTTATGGTTGATTCTTCTCCCCAGCAGAAGCAGAACTAACATTCCTTTGCACAGACAGAGAACTGGAAGAATTCTAAGAAAATATACATGGAGATAAACTTGTAACTCTATGTAAATATGTTTCAAGCCTCCAATTTTAAGAGGGTTCCAGAAATGGGAGACACTTTATTTTAAAGATTGCTGCAGTTGTGGCAGCTATATCTGCCCATCATTCACTGGGCAGATCTGACAGCTGCTGTTTTGACCTGTACCAAAACACTCCAGAGCCAAAAGCACAATCTATGGTGCCTTGACAAAGAGAGGCAATGCTCAAATGAAATTAGTTTATTTCAATATTGGTACAGGGGCAGATTGGTCATGAAAAATCCCCAAGGAGATACGTGTATACTTATCTGTGGCCTTCTCAGACAGTATATAGAGAAACATTCCATAGAAAGACATAAATATTAATGAATCAATAGAAATATTATCCCAACTGGAAATATGGTCTTTGTTTAATTCAAGTGGAGTAGTAAGAAAGAGAAAGGAAAAGACAGGAGTATGCTTCCATATCACCTGAAGCTATAAGTACTGATTTAGACAGCGTATGTGTGTAATAAAACTGCACAATAGTTGGTGGTTTTTTGTGTATACAAATATATGAATTAATATGTTTTATTTACATAAATGCACAACACCTTTTGGAATATTTTGACAGAGACTGAAAGAAAAAATGCATAAGAAATAAACCCTGTGTGTCAGTTAAAAAATAATTAGATACCTAATTTCTTTGATGGTTTATTCCATCCTATTACCTTATAACTTCTTCTTTCAAATGCCAAATATTGCTACCCTGACAATCAACAAAAAATATAACACCAGAAAGATTTCTCTGAAGTAAGCAAAAATTACTTCCAAACACAAGTTTATAGAATTAAATTAAGCACTCCAAAAATTTTATGTTGGCTGTCTAAGCAATAGTATTTAAGGTCAAGATGATTAACTCATTGATTATAAAAAAATATGCTTAAAGACTGAGTCTTAGTTCTAGTCTTTAGGATTTTTTCTTTACAGGTAAAACTCTACTTCAAAACAGTATTTAAGTGCATCCTAAAAGCTATTCAAATCCAAATATTTTCTCCACATGCACAAAACTGCACTAAAAAAATGAACTCAGAACCAGAGATTAGCCTACATAACTATAAATTATATGCTGCAGCCATAAAGACTGTTGATGAATGAACAACATAAATATATTTTAAAATGTGCATCAGAATGTGGAGATGTGGTACTGAGTTCTGCACTGACAGCTCACAGAGAATAGCAGGTCTACCTTAGATTCATGTACTAGATTCTCTGCCATTAAATGAAAATTAAATTTATGGGGCATTATTACTACTATAATAAATTCCAGTGTTGATACAGAAAACCTTTTGCACAATCTCAGAAAAGCTTAAAGATGTTAAGTTTGTAAACAGAAATGCTTTTGGATGCCTTTTCTTGTACCAAATGTTGCCTCTCCCTGACAATGCACAGCAAGTTGTGAAGTTCTTTAGGCTATATTCCCATTGACACTAAAGGGATTGTCTTAAACCCCAACTTCACGATGCAGAAGGTTCCACTGGCATAGGAGCTGCTCCTGTTTATTTATTTTCAATAGTCCTTTTTGCTTTTTCACAGTTTTCCTGTTTCATCAGACTAAATCCCTGATGCTATTCATAGTACAGGTCCACAAATGACTGTGATAGCATATGATCAGTGAGCTGAAGTACACAAGTGAAAATTTCTATGCAGGGCAAATTAGGAGTTTAGTCCTTCATATTCTGGGTGCAAACAGCTGGAATACTGCAGATTAAATTTTGCCAAGAGGTGTAACCTTCAGCAGGGAAAGGCAAAGATTCAAGACACCTTTCAGGTACAGAGGCTATGCCTCAGAACTTCTGTGAGAAGACACATTTTTCTCCTGATTTCCTCAGCCCTGATACAAAGGCAAGTTGGTAGCAATTCAGAGAAATGTTTGTGTTACTTTTGAGATTTAGTGTCCTTTGGGGGTGAAAAATACTATTTTTGAAGATAGTGTTGATAAAAGCATGCAAACTACATTAAAACTTTGTCCTATTGTTCACAGCAGGAGACAAAGATTGATGGGGAAAAGAGAAAATACAGCTTAATAAAACCTGTGATAAAAACATGCTTTACTGGAATGGACCTTTCAAAGATTGCAGATCTGCTGAAATACATATCTTCCTCTGCAAAGTTGAGTAGGCTTGTGCATGTCAGGTAGATTAAGTCAAAACCATACAATATATGGCTGGCATGAGTGTCAGTGCTCTCTGAAGCTCTCCTCAATTACTAAAACATCACTGAGGAAAGTTAGCATTCAGATCTGCCTAATGCAGTAATGCATGTGTACAAACAAATTGCTGAGCAGTAATAACGCACTACAGGAAGTCTTTTAAGTGCTGATATTTTTTTTATAAAGGCAAATCAGCATATATTTCCAAGTGTCTAACTGGACTGTGCTGGTATAATCCATGACTCCATTTTGCAAAATCCTTCATCTCAGTAGCCTTTTAGATATGCTAACCCATAAACTGCATGCAAGGCTTAACGTACATCAAAAGAATAGATCAGTAACTTTATTCTCATAAAGTCTGTCAATCCATATAAATGACAAAGTAAAGACTGCTGATGGCATGCACAATGTAGCAGCAGCTGTGCTGTAGCAGACATGACACATTCTAAACATACCTATGGGACCAGCTGCAGAGAAACCACACCTGATAGGCTTCTGTATCTGCCCATGTACCTGTTTTCCATTGCTTGTGCTTTTCTTCATCAATCCAAGCATTCCTCCTTTCAACAAAGCTCATCATTCTCATAGATAAGCACTTATATATGAAATTCAAATAGTTAATTTGGAAAAGCCTTCTCTTCTATGGCTTAGCCTGACCACTGCTGCTTTCAGCACAGCTCATACCTATGTGTGCAGAAGCTAACTACACTGAAATGTTTGCCTTGAACTATAACTAACTCTTTCCTCTTATCTCATACCTTCTTATTTCTCCATTTTAGTATAGCAGAGGAAAATAACATAATTTCACATGAATAAACATTATCTGGTTTTCTCTATCAGCTTCATGAATAATACTACTTTATTTTGTTTGTGCTACAAATACATTTCTATACAGTCTATACTATTTCTAGACAGATTAACAAACTAAATATAACCCAGGAAAAAAATTGACTCTTTTTATTCAACTATTCATATAAGAACATTTGAATCCTCTATCTGTTTTTTCTGTCAACTTTTAATATTTTCTACATTACTAGGTGGAGGAACTCAAGAAACAGCAATTGAATCACATGATGTTGTATCACATGTGTCATTTGTTGAATTATAGTTGCTCACACCATAGCACAGTATTATTAGATGGTTGTCTTTAACATGGAGTGAAAATCATTCTGGCTCCCATCCAAACTTTAATAGGGACTTTAACCTTCCAGACAGCACTGACCGCTGTTAGCAAGATACAGCCTACTGGAGCTCCTCATAATTTAGACACATAATGTTGTGCAGTCACTTTCGGGAAGTGAAGATCCCAAGGCTATTTCTCACGGAAACAGAGTACACTGACAATTAATTTAGAAAGCAGAACGAAGAACACTCAAAGTCTTCCTCAGGAAGCATGTGGACTATACATGGATTCCCAATAGAACAACAAAAGACCTAAATTGTCATTACTCAGAAGAAACCATTGATATTATTCCCTAGTAACACAGAAATTATATTTCAAAAGGGATTGTTTTCCCCATTCCAGTTAGTACAGCAGAATTCTATGATTCTTATAGTATTTATCATAAGACAAAACTGATTCAAAAGCTATTTCTAGCTATAATAATATGGTTATACATTTGTGTTTCTACAAGTGCCTGAAAGGAGGCTGAATTGAGGTGGAGGTTGGTCTCTTCTCCCTGGTAACAAGTGATAGGACAATAGGAAATGCTCTCAAGTTCCACCAGGGGATGATTAGACTGTATATTAGGGAAATTTTCTTCACTGAAATAGTGTTCAGGTGTTTAAACACACTTCCCAAGAAAGTGGTGGGGTCACCATCCCTGGAAGTGTTCAAAAAACATGTGGATGTGGCACTTGGAGATATGGTTTAGTGCTGACCATATTTGTGATAGGTTAATGATTGGACTCAATCTTAGAGGGATTTTCCAGCCTTAATGATCCTAGGATATTCAGTGATGTTTCAACCCTGCCATATCACCTTTGATGAGAACATAGCATTTCCTCATTATCAACACACTTTCTCCATAGACAAGAACCAGGCTAGGCTAGGCCTTCATATTTTACTCAGCAGCCAGTAAAACACTTTTTCTAGTACCTCCTAAAGGACCTTAGGACTTCAATATTCAACTGGAAATTGTTAAATACTGAGCCAGAATAATGAGTCTGTGAATTTCAGAAAACTCCTGGGATTGAGCTGACGCTGAATGGTGCCCCCAGAGTGCAAATTGCTTCAGATCAGGGTACTGTACATGGAAAAGAACATCCATCATAGTGGACATGTTAATAAATGGCATTAGAGCTGGAAGGGCTGTATAAATACCCTGAAGTTTGCTGGCTAATAAAGCACAAAAATAATTGAACTACGACTTTAAAGGTTATGCAAATGTTTAAGGTATGGAGTCAAGTAGGAGTGGTTTATTCCATATCAACCGCTAGCTAGACTAGTCATTTCAATAGTCACTACTATATACAAAAGATGGACCTGACAACACGTGTTTTCCCTCCAGATTTGCTGGAAAACACCCAAGAGACTGGAAACTCACTAGATATTGGGACTCTGAGGGGAGCATTGCCTTTAATAACTTCTGCTTCTGATATTCTGGGAATTCAAGATGACTAAGAGGAAAAGTTTGAACATGAAGGTTTCCCAAAAATCTGAAAAACACTGCTGTAACATTTCTGGAAGACATTAGCATGCACATTTTCTCTGCTGGGAACAATGGTTTCTTAAATCAAAAACAAAATGATTTTGTAGAGCAGAGGTCATATCAGCATCAGATATCTGACAGTAGGAATGAACATTTCCATGCAAGACTGCCTAGAACCAACCTTGAGGCTAGGAGTAAATTGAGGCAAAGAAAAAGTTTCTTTTGTGCTGTATACTGCACTGAACTCTCTGAGTTCATCATAAAGCAATAAATTAAACCATATCCTACACAAACACTCATATAGTCACATGTATTATCACAAATCTGAGGAACATTCTATTGATACAGCATTATCTGCTTGGAAACTTATATTGGCAGAGAAAAAAAAGGTAAGCATGAAAATGTCACATGTTTTGATGTCGAGCTATAGCCAAAATCTTCATAGCACAATGTGACTGAGAGAAAAGGTGTAGCATTTTACTGACTTCACATTTAATAGCTTAAATGGTTGCAAAATTTCTACACAGCTGGATGAAATGTAATGGATAATAGCTTAAAATTTTCCTTTAATGAGGTGCACTTTTCTCTTCCTTGTGTGTAAATGAGATAAAAACAGCTAACACAGCTGTCTTTTCACTGCCTTTTTCACATCTTTGACTGTGGTGTTTATCTCATTTCAAGACTGGTATAAACAGATGAACAGCTCAGAAGCTCCTGCCTCTGCTTTTTTTTTTTTTTTAATTTTTGATTACCTAACACACTTGAGGTCATCTGCAGAAGGAAGACATGTGGCTGTTATCATATATTTTAGGCTTATATAAGATTTCTGCACCATAAATTCTTATAAACCTTCAAAGCTCTCATTATTCAAACTGGCTGTGGAGTCCCAGATATGGTTTTCTTACACCACTTGAAGTTAGGACACAAAATAAGTCAAAGAAAGGTTCTTTCCTGAAAAACAAATATATAGAACATGAGATGTGCACAAGTAGTTTTTGTTTAAGAAGGAAATTGTGTCTCAAGAAAATGCATATATATGTCATGCATTCATCAGTTTCCCTAAGAGTGGTTGATTATGATAAGTCAAAAGTTTATCTTATTAGCCCCTTAGGATGGATATAATATTGCTGCTACCATCTTAAAAATGAAGTAATGTATTTTTCTGACAAGACTCATTGCATGGTAAGTCTTTTTAAAGAACTATGTATTCTTCATCCCATCAGGCTTGGCCCCAACATTATCAAACCGTAAAGAAAGCAAAAAAAAAAAACCTCACTTGTTTTCCCTCAAATTAAGGTCAGCTTTGGATATTTACACAATTACTTTGATTCTGAGGAAGAAAACATTTTTTTATTTCTTTTTTCTGTAAGACAGGGAATAGTAAAATTACAGACAAAAAGTTTCTGTTGATGAAATCAGAAATTGTCATTGTCCCATTGGTATTCCTATGAATATGAAAAAGCTTTGAAAAGTTGCAGTTACATCAGCATTGGGAACCAATAAATGTTTCTGGCAAATAGTTGCACCAGAATCACGACTGTTAACATATGTATTCTATATATACATGTATTAGCATTGCAGCTTCTCCTTTAAAAACTGAAGTTAAAAAATTACTATCACTGGATAGTCCTGAAGAATTTTTCCAAGGATTTCTTTTTTCAAACCCTTCCTTTTCTATCTCTTTCTTCTTCACACCAGTTGGTTCCCAGCTAACCAGGTTTTTCTCTACTGCATGCCGATTTAAAGCACAGTAAAAGGTTGTCCTAGGTCTGGCTAGAATGAGTTAGCTTTATTCAGTACAGAAAAAGAGAAAAATCACAGCTCAGAATAGTCAGATTTTTTCATTTCACTCATGGAATCTGCTTTCAGCAAGTTAGAGGGCTTAAAAGGATTCATTACCCCCAAGCTGTGCCACACGCTGCATCACACGAGTGCCATCCTCCCACCTTCAGCTCACAGCCCACATGACTCAGAGCCATTGCTGCAGGGATGCATCAGCACTTAGGTAATTTAAAAGTTCTAATTTAACTGTCTTAATGCTTAGACATAAGTCAGCTTAAGTAAAATCCCTCCTTTCCAGGATTTTCTGCCTTGTTGACTCTTTTTCTTTCCATTAGGAATTGCATTTTTAACCACACCCAAGATACTGGCTTCAACTTTTCTCTGGCATTCACCTCTCTTCTAAGCCAAGTCAGGAGTGCTGGATGCAGCATGGTCAGAAGCAAATCTCCCTTTTTCCTGTGCAATGGTACTACATTTAATTTGGGTATAGCATTTTTAGCAGTATAGAAAATCCTACAATCACAAAGAGATAATATGCTAACCTTATGAAGGACATTGCTGAAAACAAGACAGGGAACATCTCTTTCTTGACAGCATCTTCCTTTATTGATATCCTATATGAGAAGTCACATAAAATTTGTTCACTTAAGTTTTATGATGGTGAAAGTATGTTAAACTTACTCCTTCCAAAACATTTTAGCATTTCCTGTACCCTTTTTCTTTTTATTGCCTTAATTTTTCTGTTAGAGTCCTTTTTCTTTTTATTGCCTCAATTTTTCTGTTAGAGTATAAGAACAGATCTCAAACTTTCCAGTATATGATATTCTGTGGGTATATATTTCTATTTTTTCTTTCTTGGCCTCAGTCAAACAGCTGAGCCTCTAATTATAAATACTGATAGATTGCATCCAAATGGGCAAATGGAAGTACATACGCCAGATTTTCCAAATGAGCTGAGAAGCTTATGAATCAGCATCCAAATCTCAGATGAACAGCCTGCTGTAGATTCCTGATGCTTTAATACGTTGGATTTTCACATTGCAAAGCAGCAGATGAGTAAGTGAGAATTCATTTTCAGTTTTGTGAGATCTGTATCAGATACCACACATTAGTCCTATGTATTTCTATCTGCACGGTGAGATCAGTACAGAAGAACTCCACCTTTCCAAGTGCAAAATAAGTCCTGGCTCTTCCCCTTAGCAAACTCCTACTTCACTTTCAGAAGTTTTTCATATGGTGAGCTTTCCCTTGATTTCAAAAAATTCACAGCAATAAGCAAATGTTACTTATCTTTTAAAATGCTGATGGAACTGACACATAGATGGATGTTAAGCAGCTCATCCATGCTCATGTTTACTAAGAATCACATCAAAGTGTGTCAAGGAAGAAATATCTCACCTCCAGTAAGTAATAAAAGCCATAGTCCTTGTACAGAGTATGATCTCTGAGTACTCAATCAGTGACAAATACAGAATGGTGGTTTAAGCAGCAAAAATACCTCTGGCTCATTTACCCATTTTGATTTGGGAGTGGGGAAAAGAATGGAAGGCAGAAACAAGTTCATCCTCTGCAGCAGACAGTTGCTTGTCTACTGTAAGAGACATAAGAAGATTCCATAACAATTTAATGGCTCACATGCAGTAAGTCTCAGTTCACCTGCCAGTGAATAGGAACCCTATTTTGCAAGCCTTTCCCACTCAATGGGGTTTTTTTTTTCTCTCCTCAGTCTGTGAGCTTAAAAAATTGGCCCCAGTTTGCAGACCTCAGATTAGTTTTTCATGAAGATGTGTTTCAGTTACTATTTGTAATTGTGGCCCTTCAGCGTATGAGGTAGTGCAGCAACATAATTTTCTACTTTGAGAAGAAATAGCAAGTAGGAAATTAATTTTCTAGGGAACTTTCGTCACCAATAAGTAAGAAGAGGGATTACACCACTAACATTGTCTCCAAGTGCAGGGTCAAAGTTTCACCTCAGTTATAAAGTGTCTTACCATAGACGACTGATAATTTTATTTGTTTCAAAAGTGAAGATTTATAAAATCCTTTTACTTTACTTTCCAAAATCATGCAATTTGTGACAAACATAAATATTTTCCTGCACTGTAACTTTGCTAGAAATGTCTTCATAAATGATTGTGCTTAATGTACTATACAGATGAAATACAGTATCAGCAATATCTTCATGGTAGGATGAAAACTTCTATAGCCATTATGGATTTTCAGTATATAATCATAAGAAAAATTACATTCAGTATTTTCTGAGAATGGCTAAAGAAAACAGCAAAACCCTCTTTACTTTGATAGGTATTATTTATTAACATGACACTTCAGTAATGAATAGGTGAATAATGCACATCTTTAAATGCATTCTTTCCACTGGGGTATTAAAATGTAGATGAAAGAAAAGAGCTCCTAAGTGCCTGAATATTGCTTTTAAATTATATGCAACCCTTTTGAGGCCCAAGTTAAAAACACAAAATGCCACTTAGAACCTTCACAAATAAAACAGATAGTATTATTACTGTTAACAAAGGTTAATGCACATAAATACAAATATTATCAGCAGACAAGAGGCCACAAACACAACCCTCAGTCCAAAACATAACTGAAAGAAAAGGAAAGCATCACCATGATGAGCACTTAAGCTATAAAGAATTCTCTAGTCCTCACCACTAAAAATCCTTTCTTATCAGTTAAAGGCCTGTTTCTGTTATTTGAGCACATCAGGGAAAATCTTACCCCTACAGAAGCTAAATCAAATGCCTCCACTAAGATTACAGCATATATGCCAATTCATATTTTCAGTTATCAGATCAATAATTCTTGTATTTAGATTTTTGCAGCTGTTACACAGACCCAACAAGCATTTCTCAGATCACACTGTGGCATGGAAAAAGCTGGGGGGGTGATAATGCATCACCACAACAGCCTTCAGCATTCAAGACTAATGACTTCAAGCTTCTAGAAATCATAATTGTGTTGAAATAATTGCAGGATTTAAAATGACACCTGTTTTTTGTTTTTTTTTTTGTTTGGTTTTTCTTTTTTTTTTTTTTTTAAATAGCCTCACTTAAGCTTCCAAACATCTTTACACTCTTCCCTAAAAACATAAAGGATATTACTTTATCATCAGCTCCACAAATTTCGAAGCAAACAAACATACAAATGAAAAGTTCCAGAGCAGATCCCTTTATCTTTGGGAAAACAAAACAAAGCAAAATAAAACCCCAGAAGTGTCCACCCCAAAAACAAAACAAAACAAAACAAAACAAAATAAAACAAAACAAAACAAAACAAAAAAAAAAACAAACAAACAAAAAAATCAACCCCATAGAAACCTTCCATACACACCCCACTCCATCCCCTAAAAAAAGGAAACCCTCAAAAACCCCCAAACAAACAAGCATATTTTTCATATGCCATGAGGTTTAAAAGAAAATATTGCTTTATTCTATTTAGGTCTTATGATACTGTAAATAACCAACCTTCAAAAAACTTCTGTTGCTCACTAATGTAAATATCAGTAATATAATTAATTTTCTTTTCTTGCAGAAATTATCATAAATCCATTTACTGATCAGCAACCACTGCACTCTGTAGATCTCAAAATTTTTCTTAGCCTTGACAAGTCTGTCGTCACCTCTAAGGTCAGCCTCACCACCTTGTCTCAGGTGTCTGGAAGACAGCGACAGGGAGATATTCTCTCCCTCTCTCCCTTTTTTCCTCAGGACTGTGTCAGGAGGCAGATAAAAAAAGCCTTGCACCAGTGATTCCCATTAGACTATTCCCAAGCTGGCAGGTAGAAGAGGAAATGGAAACTTCTGGTATTGATGGCATGAAAGAGGAAGTGAGTCAATGGCGATTTACAAGAGAAACTTGTCAAGTTTTGACAGGAAAGGATCAATGAGAAAGGATGGGGAAGCATTCTCTGCCCCTTCTAGCTACACTGACTGGGAGATCAGTTTTAGGAGATGGGCTGAAGGGAAAAAGAGCCACCTAAAGAAGACTCCCATTTCCTCCAGACAGTATGCACATATGACAGAGCTGCAGCTTTCCCAGTCATTACAGACTGGTATAAACTGGTATAAATCAAAAGCTCAGTATTTGCATGCACACAAAATGTGAGTGAGAGTTGATGGTATTGAATACTATCACACACATAATGGTTGATGTGAATTACCTGCTGCCTATGAAACAGAGCTACAGGTAATCCAGAGGAGAAAATTGCTAGGAATTTTAGTATCACAGGTTTGCTGCACAGATAAGAAGGTCAAAGAAGAAAGTTCCTTCATCTGTAAAATGCAAAATCTTTTGTTGCCATGCATGTGAATTTCAATTGACACAAAGCTACAGCATTGAAGTGACAAATCAATCCTTCTGCACTTCTTTTGATACAATTATTTGTATAGCACTTGGAATAGTAGCACTTTCCTTTACTAATTTTCACTAGAAACAGCAATCATAAACCTTACAAGAATTGCAGTTCAAATCTGAAAACATTGCTGAAAGTAATTCAAAGCATTCAGAGCCTAGTCTAGCACCTCTCAAGCAAACAATAAAAAAGCAGTGTTCAAAAATACACATTAAGATCTGATCCCTGATGAATATGGATATTCTCAAAATTCTTCCCCTTCTTTGGATTTAGAGCTACAAAAGTATCTTAAAAAAATGTGAAAATTACAGTGATTACGCATAATTTCAGTACTCTTTTAAAGTATTAACCCAATTGCATTAGAATTTAAATTTTCCTCTGGAAAAATACCAGGAACTTATGTTTGATTGTTTCTTTGTTCTTTAAAAGATGCTGTCTGCGAAAACAAGAGACCATAATTACATTTTACAGAAAATACACACATTTTTACATTAGGAGAATAGGTAAGTATAGGTTTTCTTTCCAATGTTTAAAGATATTCCAATTTCACTCAAAGTGATGCCTTTGACCAAATAATTAAATACATAAATAAATTCTGTTGATTTTTCCCAGTGCTAAAATGCTAACTATCCAACATTAAACTATATTTGAAATTGCATATTTTTGTTTACAGCAAGATAACACCATATGTTCTGTGAGTGGATTTATGGTTAGGTTACTAGTAGGGTAGCATATTCTCTTCATAAACATGATTATCAGCTGAGGGAAGTCCATAAGATGGTTAATTCTTTAGTTTGCTTACTGACAAAAAATGATAGACTACATCTTTTCATCATGCTCATTCAGCAGTCCAAGATTCAGGAGCTGATCAATGATCTCATGTTCTCTTGAAATTCTGGCAGCAAACCTTTTGTGCCTATTGCTCATCCAAGAATAATGAATGTCATCCAAGCACAGAAGCATTCCTCTTAGTATTGTATCTCAGATCATAAAAAGATGAAATATGCTCTTGTAACTTTTAAAACAGATCTGTTTTTCACAGTTACAGAAAGGGACAATAAAAAAAATTCCTGTGCAAAATATATTTAGATTTTTGTGCTGAAGTGGGCATTAAAAGTTTCATTTGAATATGTACAGTTTTGGAATACTGCCTTGTTTTAAAAGTAACTACTGTTCCCTAAAACAAGAAAAAAAAAAATCTAGTACTAAATTCACTCCTCCAGTGTGTGTAAAAAAGCCATCCACTGGCTGATCAATGCCAAGCTGATTCCAACCACAGTCACACATCTTGCATGATCACCAGAAAAACTCATCCCTAAAGGTCTCTGCACCATCAGGGAGTTTCTCTATGCTCTGACACAAGCCTTCCATGTTAGGGCAGGTCAAGGCAAAGTTTTGAAACTTTGGACAATTTGGCTGACTTATCTTTAGACATCCCCTGTATCAATCTTCACATATAAGCTCATCACCCTGGGCTTTTTTTTTTCATGTCAAGGGAGAGAAACAAACAATGCAAATGAAGGTTTCTTAAAATATAAAAATACTACATCAAGTAGTATCTGGTCATGACTTTAAAGGAGCCTAAAATTCAGAAACTAAGACTGCACTTAGTTTAGTGAATCCTCCCTTTCAACCCTGAAGAGAGTCATACACAGAGATATAAATAAGTAGAGAAAAAAAGAACTTTAACTAGTTTTCACATGATTCAACTTTGTGTATTAGATTTTATGAGAGGTTATCAAAACATTATTTTATGGAAATTATAAAAATATTTTAGTATAATTTTCTTTAGGTGCCTTTACTGTGGCCCATGGAGTTGTAACAATGAATATCAATACCTCTTGCAGGTGTATTATAAATATGCATAATATCCATATTCTAGACAATCACCATTTTCAAAGTAGGTGACCAAAAATCAATTTATGTAAGTGCATGAGGAAGCACTGAATTTTTGTAAGACTAACAATAAATAGTAGGTGTTCTCACTTTTTTGAAAGTATTTACTTAGAAAACACATTTTGGGGACCCAAATTTGGACAGTTCTGACCCACTTGCTGAAGAAGAAGAAGTCTATATGGGCAACAAATTGTTTTTGAGTAGCTAACAGAATTAGTGGGTTCTGTTTTCCACTGAAATTAGATACTTCTCTTGTCAACAATGATGCATTTGTTCAGGACAGATTATAAGTCAACCAAAGCACCTGGACATCATCACAAATCCAAATGTGATGCCTTGCAAAGAACTTTGCACAAGAAAACAGAGAGGTTGGGAGTCATCTCAGGAATAACTACACAAAGCACTGTAATGTCATCAAGCACAGCAAAATACATTCACACTGCATCAAGAGGTATCTTGTAACTGAAAGATCATAAAATAGCAGGTAATGAAATTACTTTTTAAAATCATTATAGGTAGGATCAAGCTAGTATGTTGTAATTGTAATTGCCTTGCTGCAGGTGCTTCTCTAATGAACCTGAAGTAATTTTTCAGAGGATCCTAAATCTTTAATATTAAATATTTTTCTTGATAGTTTTTCATATGTCAACTAATGTTGGGTTTGTTTTCATTCAGAATTAAAGCAAGATTTAAAATTTCAGAATTTTCAGTCAAGAGGGATCTCAAATTTCTGCAAGATACAGTATAAGATAATAAATGTACTCACTGAATTTAAATCTTTTATTTAGGTAAAAGGTACAAAGTAAAAATTGGGTCTTTTAGATTTTTTTTTCATTAGCTTGAACTCTTTTTTTAAGTACATACATTCTGTGATGTTAAGGACATAAAACAGAGGGAAGTAGGCATTTTGTCCTGAAAGACGAAAAACAATTTGGATTTTAGCATGTTCTTTGGGAATGTTTTTCTGCTGCTGCAGAAAAGTGAGATTTCATGTCAATAAGTGATTCTCATGGTAATATAAAATAAACCTTTATGGAATGCTTTTGTCTATTATTCTTTTTTGAGCCATGGTGATTAATTTTACCGTCCACAACACCTGTTCTGCTTCATCTCCATATTTCCCTTCTTCAATCCTATTTTCTTGACATGATACTGCAAATGGAAATACACCAGTGTACTCCCATTATACCTCTTTACTTCAAAAACAAATTTGAGATTTTTGCCTTTTAGGTCTTTTCTTTTGGATAATTAATGTTTCAATCTTTCTGTGCTGCAGCTTTTCTATATTTGTTTTTGAATAGTTTTATGTTCAAAAAACCACACATAAAAATAATTATTCATTAGCAGCTACAGAGGAGAGAAACATGTATAGTTCTTCCATCAGCTGCCATATTTGGCAAACCTTTGCTAATTCAATGGGCAATAAGGATTCTCAGCATAATTTCCTTTGTATCTTGTCAATTAATTACAATTTGGTCCCGATATAGCTTCTAATTCATGATCTCACTGACACTCAGACACAAGGCAGCTTCTCAAAGAAAATGTCAGTAACAGCAGCACAAGATAGTGGCATTCTACTACATCACAAAAGCCACACAAAACACAAGAATTCATTAAATGTACGTTCTGACATGAAATTCAAGATGCTTTGAAAGCACAGAGAATTAATGCCTCTGTTTTAATTCTGTTACTACTACCTGTTTACCTGATGGTAATGAAAATTCAGAGAGGCACATCCTTAATGAAGCAAGGTATTATGACTAGCTTTTATTGCCGTCCATAGAGTCTCCTTAAGAATCAAAATGTTGAAGCACTATCCCATCTGCTACAGATTTTCAATCCCTTTTCAAAAGCACGCCAGGTCACGCATTCTCAGAAAGAGCCCTGTAACATCATTGCTTCCTGGTAGGTGCACAAAGCCCAGGAAGGCACATAAGCAGCATTCTGCAGAAACAGGGAACATTTTTCTGACTAAGATCAACATTTAAGATACATTTGGACAAAAACATTTGGAAGCAAAATTATTCCCTTCCAAGTTGTTTAGTCTTATGTAAGAGTACTTTTAAATTAAAAACCCATCTTGAAGAAAACACAAAGTAATTACACATCTGAATGTATTTTCAAACATCAAACATAGTTAAGAGGTAAAAATAACATAAGTCTCAGAGGCAAAAAAATCCTTTCAGCATGGTTGCTTTGTTTTATCAGCCATATCCAACAACTTTACTACTTCATTTTAACGCTGGAAGCAGGACAGAATCCTTCATTTAGATACAGTATGGTTTGCTGTTGAAAACCTGAACAGTCATTTATGAATCTTACCCACTAAGGTCCAGACCTCCCAGACCCCCAGACTAAGCTATCTGATAAACCAGAATATGAAGTACCATATTTTCCTTTCTAGTTTTATTCTTGTTCTTTTGCAGAACTGGACCTTGAACTGCCCAACTTCTTTACAGTAATGACCATTCTACTGAAATTCACAGAACCATATTTAGATAAAAGCTAGTCATCCAAAAAGAAGCAAAATATGCATTCAGAAGCTGTAATGAGATTTTTTCAGATGGAAATCAAGACAGGCATATCTCTTGAATAGTATATTAACTCTTTAACAATAAAAGCTTTTCCTTTTCAAGGCTCCCAGAGATTTCATATAAAAATTCACAGAAGACATAATATTGCAAAATAGCTCTTATTAGCTATTGTGTACTTCCAGTTCATTTTTCCTTCTACACCTCTACTTTCTTATCTTGTCTTTCCACTTCCTTCTCTTAGAAGGACATTGGAAAGCCAACAAGAGCTTTCATGCAGAAGAAAAACACAGCCTATATATAATTACTTTTATTTACACTGCATGTCAACATATTTCCTTAAAAATCACTGAGTGTTTAGGATTTCATTGTTACAAGACTCAGACTAGATTTTTCTAAAAAAAAAATGAAAGAATAAATCTTAGAATTTTGACCTGAAGAGTCAAGCAGCAAATGATATTACTATTCATTTCTAGGTCAGAAATGTTGAGTTAGAAAATTATTTCAGAGTTGCAAAGGATTACTCAATTACTATAAATTCTGTCACATAGTTTTTATTTTTTTGAAGTCATCTGTGCTTTCTATTTTTAGGGATTTATTAACAATCGAAGACCTTTGAACTTTCTTTGTTGTACAGGAATAAAGAAGCTGCTGTGTGATATTGTGGCTATAACAAAATTCATACCATTCAGAGTGGTTTAAAAATGAAGGGAAGCAGGAGGGCATTGTTTCAGTTGTTGATTTATCTAGCCTGGTGACAGAGGATCAGGTGGGAAGACAAAGATTTTTTGAAGGTGACTCATAAATGATGAGGTAAGTATTCTGAGAGGGGATGATTTTTTTCCCCTTTGAAAACAGTAAGTCTAATAAAAAAGATAATAGGTCTGCAGACTATTGAAGTTTCTTCTTCTTCTTCTGGTTCTTGAAACAAGTTGTTTCTTTTTTTTCCTTTCCAACTGACATGGGAGACAGGCTTGAAAGCCTCTGAGAGAAACCGTATTGATTTCCTCTTAAGGATGGATTAGAAGAATGAGAGCCATGAGGAAAAAAGCTGCTATTTCTCCATAGTGTACTTTAAAAGAAAAAATTCCATTGTATTTCTACTAGTTGATTCCAGGGTCAGTGAGTAATAGCTCCCAGATACTTCCCAACACTTAAAACTTTGAGACAGGAGATTTCCTGTCATGCTTCCTATCTTTGTTTTATAAGCATAGATCTATGTTGATGTTAACAATGCTGATGTTAACAAATGTTGGGATAGTTACAACCTTGATGTCATAGATTACTTGCTCAACAGCCAAAATAATTACCAACATCACTTTATGAGAATATTTGTATGCTTCCCAATTTAAAGGAGGTCAGTCGCCTTCTATTGTTGCTTTAGTTTCATCTCACCAAACATTGTATGTCATGTTGTATATACTGGGGTTCAGAAATCCTTACCATGAAAACACCAAGTGAGTTATTTTTACAAGGACCTGGAAAATTCACTGACTAAAATTGAGATATTTCTCAGGTTTTAATATTAATAACGTCTATCTGCTGTGTAAAAATAATTGCCATTTGTCTCAATATACTCATAAGGGATATTCCTATCTAGGTGAAAAGTTGAGATATAAAAGCTATTTTGTGGTTAAACATCTGGTTTAAATAACTCTCTGGAAACGCAGATTTTAAATTGCTGCAAAGCAGTCTCAGATCTTAGGCTTTCAAAGCAGTCAAACTAAATACCATGCAATTTACTCTGTAGGGATAATTAGACTAGTATTTAAAAATGAAGTCGAATCTACTCTGCAGGGTTGCTTAAGATCTAGTGATAGTATCCACAGGAGAAATCACTTATATGGGTCCACAGCAAAGCTTGTACGTTGGTCGTGCTAATGACTGCATGCAACACAGTTATGATTAAATTCAGCAGTATGACAAGCACAAAGTTACTGAACACTTAGGTCCAATTTCCTGAATGACTCTGTGCAAAAATTTGAAACAAAACAGAGACTTCAGATTCAGCTTGTCATAATACAAGACCAAACAGATTCAGAAATGAACTAGGAACAAATATCTACATCAAGCTTTTATGACTGCCCATTGTTATATCTTAAATATCAGATTAGAGCTGAGACTCCGAAGTGATCTAGCAATCCAATTTCAAGATATAGTTTTAATCTTACTTTTTATAATTATTTCAATCTCTAGAAAGCAATTTACCAAATTCCCAGTTTGACATGGAACTGAGTTCTAGTTCCACCCTTTTCATTTTTTTCATATTGTTTTCAAGCAGTATCAGAGTTTTAGAGATATATTTTGTTATAGCAGTATTTGGCAGTGACAAATCATGCATACCTGAAATTACTAATCTGATTTCATTGGAAGAGACCATACTTCACTTTCTTTATTGTATGGCAGAGCATGGGAGTATAAATATGAATGCATCTAAAGGTAGCTCTGTATTTTAATGAAGACACAAGTAGCCCATGGCCAAAGTTTTTAGGTCAGTAAAATTGTCTGAAATATTTTTTTGAGATCATTTCTATATAAGTACATTTCTGTTAATAATTTTTTATCTACAGTACTGACATAATTGCCCAAAAGGTTTAGTATCCTTACTCAGATGTATCAATATTTTTTCTGTTAGTATAATGAAATTGTGGTAGTTTACACACCAATGCAATTAACTGGCATTTACAGCTTCCATGTCAAAACATAGTCTTAGTCAAAAAATAAAAAATTTTAAGACCTGTGCAACATCTAACTCTAAGACTTTGACAGTATCAAGTATTAAAACAGATATGTACATTGTTTGAAAATTAGTTTCTTTAAATAAAAGGAAATAAATACAAAATATTCTTTCATTTGCTGTCATAATTTAAAATAAAAAACAGTACCATCTCTTTGAACCTATATAGTGCACTCTTTTACTTGTTAAAGAGATGTTGCAGGGCTACAAGCAATAGAAAATGAACAGTTGTATGAATGCTTCTGTTTGAATAAAATTCAAGCAGCATAGATAATTTTTTTTTAAAAAGAGAAATAATTTATTTATCAATAAATTTATCAATATATTCCTGAATCAGGCAGAGTATTAGTATATGCTGTTAGGTTTAGGTACAAATACATATATACAGAATAGTGGTGCATCTAAGAACTAATCAAGGAATACATAAATCTGAATGAAATTTTCTGAATATTTTGTTCTAAATATTGTTGCTGTCACCTTAGAAAGAATCCTATATAGTTATTTAGAAATACATTGGCACTACTATCTAATGTTATTATTAATGTTTAAAAAATAGGGTCCATAGTTAACTATATAATAAGTAGAGCTTCATGGTAGGGAACTTTTTAGAAGAAAAGTGCCCTGATTTTGAGAACTTGGTAAATTAAACACTGAAAGTGTAAAACAAGAGCAATCTGAATGAAAAATATACCTTTTTTTTTCCCTAGAAAGTGAGTATTTAAAATGGATTACCAGGTATTTTCAAATGTTTGTGTGAGAGACTAATTTAATTCCAGCAGGTAACCTTAGGCTCCATATAGTCAATACAGACATAGGCATGCCTGGAAAATGATTGGTCTGACCTTTCCCAGGCATCTATGGAGATGCCTATTCCTACCTGTGATTATGATTGGAGCCACAGTGACTGCCAACAACTTACACAGGAACCATCAAACATAGAGAGCAAAATTCCAGCTGAACATACTTTCAATTAATTGTACAGACTGTGCAAATTTCATGTAATTTATGTTTCGCTTTAAGCATCAGTAGTATTTGATTTGGTGACTCTGTTCTATCTTGCTTAAACTGGACTTAGAATTTACACAGGGCAAGTATGTAGCCCAGGCTTCATTCCCATGTGATATTTACATATGCCCTTAGATTGTTAAGTGAAAAAGAGGTAAATCATTTCTACATATTAGCATATGAGTTATAATGAATCACTTTTCCCTAGTAATTTGAACACTGAATCAACATCATACAGTGCTGAGAGACATAATAAACTTTGACGCCCTAAAAACTCTTATATTAAAATTGTTACATCTATAAATATATGTTTTTACAAAAAAAGGAAATGCTTGCTACAGGGACTGAAAAGAATGTGAGGCAGGTCTATAATTCAGAATTACATTCATAAAAATGAAAGCATTTTAAACTGTTAAAAACTTAAACAAATTCATTTTTTAAAGTATCCTTCACAAAGCAGAGTAACAATATAGCTCAACAAAGACAAATTTAGAACGCTAACTGGAGACAAAATAACACCTAAACCTGTGGGGAACAAGTTGAATGAAAGTTAACAGTGTACCTTTGCAGCAGAGACAGCTAACACCTCCTGGGCTGCCAGTTCAGAATGTGATTGTAGCCAACAGTCAGGACCGTGATTATTGCCTTCTCTTCTGCACTCAAGAAACCAAATCTGGGCTCCCTATGACGTATAATGCTCTACCTATGAATCAAGGTAGCCAATGACCAGCAAGTTAAGTCTTCTATTTCACTAGACTACATAGTATGGGATAAAACAGAGAAGAGGGAAAATTTTGAGTAACCTGCTCTTCCCCTGGAGTCATGCAAGAATCTCTGTTTCAAAGCATGGACTTCCCAGGCAGAAGTTGCATTGCAAACCACAACATTTACATTACTGCAGCACATTCAAAGCAGAACATTTCATCAGACTGACAGGTCATCTCAGCTTGAGGTCACAATCTGGGCACAACCTAATGCTTGTTCATATTTGCCATCACCAAATCTTAAGATAATTACAAACTCACTTCTTACCCTGTAGGAGTTTCTTTTAACTACTGAAAAATGCTTGTCTTCTTTTAGTCTACTCAACTGCTTAAATTGAAGAATAGTGCTGTTGGTAGACTTATAGAAGATCCAAATCCTACTTGAAAGACTGAATGTATACGAAGAACATTCTGGACTATAGTGCACGGATGACCGAAATATTTTCTTCAGTCTTCTAAATTTACAATAGATGTAGCAGAGAAACTAGAGTTTTCATTTGTAATTTTTTTAAAGTGCTCTTTCTTACCTGACAGCAATTATCCCCCTAAAATATCACAGAATATGTTTTCATATGAGTAATAAAAGTGAATATTAGAATGTCAAAATATTCTTGGGCTCCTGGATATTTCCTTAGTTCTGCAGAAACAGAAAGGCAAGGAAAGAAATAATGTTTTCCTGCAACATGGAAGACTCTTCCCCACAAATCTAGTGGACCTTTCTGAATTCATTTGTTTGGTAGTCATTTGCCTAGAAAGTAGAGCTTCTACTTTAACCTGTAGAACAGTCAAATGTAATTTATCTCTAATTACATACAAATATAAGAAAACAATAATTGGCTATGGAGGCCAGATTACAGATTACAGAAAAGGGCAAGTGGAGATGACAAGAGATGTATGGTGAAGGAGCAGCCCATCATTTTTAAACAAGTAGTGAATAAGGTGGCCAAAGGTGAGTGATGTGCTGAATGTCACCACATCAGCTAATGAAAAGACCTCACAGCAGTCACTTAACATGCAGGTGTATTCAGACCTTGGCAGAAGCCTCCAGCTCTCCATCTCACCTGGGCTAAGGTCTCTTCCCGCAGCCTCAGTCAGAACACCAAAGATAAAATTAAGAACACATTTTACATGGAAAACTTTTCCTTCCTAACCTTTATGCAAGGTTAACATACTGTATAAATTTCATCATGCTTAATTTCAAAGCTATGCTACTACTACAACATATTACAGCAGAAAAGGTTGCAGTTCTTAAAAGAATAATTTCATAGTGTCTGCAATCCACCCTTCAATTACTTTTTACATTCACTTCCACTTCAGCAGCACTATACTGCTACAAAAGCAGGACCAAAACTGTCATTAAGTTTCTGATATGCTCTCTTAACTTAGATGCAAAACTCACCCTCTAAAAGTACACTAATTTCAATACTTTTAATGGAATTTTTTGTAAAATAAACCTATATAACCACAGAAACACAGTAGATCTGCATCAATAAGCCATCATGACCAAAAGTCATAGAGAAGAAATGTATGATATCCAGTCACTGAAACAAACGTGAGCAGAAGAGACTCCTCAGAAGAAAAAAAAAACAAACAAAAAAAACCCCGAGGAATTTGATTAAAATTATATATATTAAAGATCAATAAGTTCAAAATAGGAAAAAAAAATAACTTCTAAAGGAATATGCATGTATAAAAGGTATGAAGAGTTAGAGATGAAAATTCAATCAGCAGACATGGATAAGTCTCATGTTCCTAGGGAAACCAAATAGGTGAAATGCAAAGTGGGTGAATAAAAAGGAGAGTATTGTTGAATTAGGCTATTTCTTATATCTTAATGACTAATAAATATACTGTTACATTTTTTGACTATTATTTACTATCTTAAGACAGCATTTTGGTTACACCAAATAAAATCCTAACGCCACCACTAATGAAAAGTTTTGTTAATTAAAATATCAGTTTTCCTTGGAAAAGGCAATTTAAAAGTTCTATGTAAATCCCAGGATCTGACAGATTTTATTACCATTTTAGATGATTCATAATTGGTATTGTGCTTTTCTTCCCTTGTTCCTTTCCCCATTGTGTTCTAATTGTTTGCAATTCAACAAAAAGTCTTTGTGTTTGCTATTTCTTTTTTTTTTTTCCTTAAGAGAATAATAAGAACTTATTTTAAGGAGGGCACATTTCAAAAATTAATTTAAAGCAGATGGAGAAGACAGCAGGAAAGCAACACCAATAGGCTGCAGGTGAACAACACAGTAAGAGACATTTTATTTCCCTAATTTTTGTTTTTTGCTAACGAAGAAAATATGCAAAGTTCTTAAAAGTCAACATTGTATGTAATGTTCTTCCTGTGTAATTTCTTCAATTCTGTCTACTCAGCATTTCCAGAAGAGTAACTGAAAAGCAACACTGAATTTCTCATGATTACTTTAAAGGGTTTGCCTTGTGACCACTGCCACTAGACTGACTAATATTTCTAATGCTGACCATAAATCTGAGCTTTGATATATACCTGCTGGTTTTCTGGTTGGTTGTTTCTGCATCCTTCTACAGTCCTCACAGAACTAGCTGCAACTGGATCTTTGTGTCTCAGTTGACTGAACTGTCACTTTCAAGCTTTGTTCCTTAGAAAATCAAATTCTATGTACACTACTCACTGGATTCCTATTTTTGCAGCATAGTTGCTTACACAAGTTGATTTTGATGATAAATTGTCTAGCCTTAACTCACTTTAGTGTTGTTCCTTGTCTGTTTATACATGTGAGTCCCAATACTAAATTCAGTCACAAAGCATCCTGGTTGCTCTCAAGGAGAAATACTTCAGTGTGATATCTGATTTCTCTGTGTGTTTAGCTAGGTATGCCACTATCTGTAATCCGCACACTCTAAAAATTCTCAGAGAAATGTTTTCCCAAACCTGCTGTTCAAAATCAGCAGGGGAGGTTTATGCACCTACAAGCTGAATTAAAGCATACACCACTGCAAACAGTGACGTTTTCAGATACTGAGGCCAATGTTGGACTTGCTGTGGAGAAATTTAAAAATCTTTATAACTCAAAGAGTCCAAGGAATTCTTGATGTTCTTTGGAAAAAAGTTAAATAAAAAAAAAAAAAAAGTATTTCTTTGAAGAATTCTGCCAAATTCACCTCTGCATTTTTAGCTAGCTAATACATCAAAAGCATATCCTTTGGTTAATGAGCTTTCATACACATGCCAATAATCCTGGCTTACTGCTCCCATCACATGCTATATCAATGGTAAACAGAAATTTGCTAAACTTCCTTACACTCTGACCACCGCACATGCATATGTCAAAACTCTTCCCTTCCCAGTCAGTCTCAAAATGTAAAATTAGTAAGCAACTTAAATTTTTTATCCCATGTATTTATGATTTAGTCTCCTATTAAAGTTTCTTTGTAGACATTAAATGCCAAAATGTGGAGAAAGCTATAAGAAAACAGTCACAATCATCTGTACACCGACCATTGGCAAAAGTTTAGCTACACTTTTTTCAAAACACTAAGTTCCTTCTACGTGGTTTGAACCCTAGTTTATCCAGTTATCAATCACACATTCTAAACTATACTGAAAGCTATGAAAGCTGCTGAAAAGATGCTCTCCTATTATTTGCCATCTTCTACTTGAAAAAAGTAAATGGAAAATATTTCTGCCATATATACTACTGGAAAATATTATTCAAAAGTTTAACAAATACAGGGTTTAGAAGTTCTTAGAAAAGTTGCATCTTATCCTCTCACACAACCAGGTACTAGAGTAGGGACCCTTGGGATGCAACCTAACTCTCACAACTAAATTTAAAATATTAGTATTATGTCATACAAGGTTGTTAAGTTTATGACAGTTTAATGGTTCCCTGCCTGCAGGCACTATCAATAATAGTAATCTAAATGCCACCACTAATTCAAAGAGACTGAAATTATGTCATACCAACTGCTCAATTTATGACATCAGCATGAGAGCTGTATGGGGACTGAAATCCAGTTAAGAATAGCTGAAAAAGAGGCATAGAAAATCTATATAGTCAGCTTGCTTTTCTTTAATCTTTGAGGGTGTGTCTGTATGTCCTGAACATGCCAGCAGTCAGTTCACAGTAATCTCCCCAACAGTCTTTCAATACACAGCGGCCATTTCATTTTCTAAACAATGAATTAAAGGATTAATTTTCAAGAGATGTGTTCTTCATAGCAATAGTAAAAATCATGCTTTGACTTGAATAGGCATTTGGAACAAACATCTACCACTGGATCTAAAAAGATAAAACCTCTCAGTGCCTCTTTACATAGCATAGAACCTATACCTTGTTATGAGTTTAATCCTAAATCCAACAGGAGTTGGATAGCAATTTCAGGACTTAAAGTCAGACCCTTAGACTACTTTAAGCCTAAAGCACCAGTCCTTAGTTAAATGCTTGCATATGTCTTTTTAAGGATGCAAGTAAAAACTCAAGTCTTTCACAGTACATCTATGAAACATGTCCAGACATCTACAGGAAAGTGCTACTCAGTCTGAAGTCTCACAATTACTTCTGCCAGGCAAATAATATTTGTGCTGTATAAGATCAAATCACCATTTAATAGAGCTTTTTATGAAATCAGTTTACAAAGGAACTTGATGTTTCTCCAACCTCTCCTTTTTCAAGAACACATATCTCAAACTGCAGGGAACAAATGAGGCCCCAGAAGTTGGCACTGTTTCTCATGAGAGTCTTTGCAGAATCGGTAGAGCTACTACACAGCAAGAAATGCATTCTGCCATGTCATTTATTTCCTTCTTGCATAGCCTATACGTAAGAGTACACAGGAGGCAATCAGAAAGTCAACATGATGGCTTTGTCTTGCTGTGATTCAAGCTATGACAGAATTCCTCAATGGCTTTTTAATCACTCTTCTTGTACCAATACAGCACAAAATCAGAAATGCATCATCTAGCTTGTGGGGAAGGAGAGTTATGGCAATTAGGTATGGGAACACCTTTCTCCTTGCCACTCAGCATCTTTGAAGGTAGTAACTCTACAGTACTTAACTAGAAATTATTTGTGCATTTCTGAAACTGTAACACAAACAATCTTCAGCTGAAAGACAAGGTAACCAGTGGAAGCAAATAGCTGCACAAGGGCTTTACAGTCACTGCTACAAATAATCGGGCAAACTAACACAGATTCTAGAGAGGAGGAGAAGTATTTTTGTAAGAGAAGGGAGGAGATGAATAAGGCACAGAACTTCCATTAAGGCTTTATGCTATGTCTCAACTTAGCAATCGCTGGGCATCTGATGGTGCCAGCAAACAGCTCAGATGAGATTCAGCGATGCTGCAGTGATTCAGGGTTACTATCTGATGAGGTTCCTCTGACATAGTGCACATCTTGCATGATGTTTTATACATTTGACTATCTTATTAAATCTATGAAAAATAAATTAATAAATCTTTAATTTTAAGCATTTCTATTAAGTTAGTTTTATATAAATGTCCCTTTCTATAAACATTTAATGGAGAGCACTCTGAGGCGCTGCGGCTTCCTTTTTGCGCTTTGTGTCCTGCAGCGATTTATCTCTAATGGAGGTGAATTTTTTTTTAATTCTCACACAGAACACTGTGCTGCTACGTTTTTCTCCTGCCAAAACATGCCTGAGACGTGCA
>JAOTQP010001546.1:89495931-89530261 GCA_026413545.1 Cichladusa arquata | reverse complement strand
AGAAAATCTGAAAAAAAGAAAAAGAAAAGAAAAAAAAAAAAAAAAAAGAAGAGACTTTACTTGGTAAAAATGTGAGTTTCCAAGGGGTATTTTAGAAAAATGGAAAGAAGCAAAGAAAAGTCAGATTTATAGTATCTGCAAACACCTCTTATCAATCATATTCTTCCTAATCAGCTAGTGCAGCATCGCACTAGAAGAAGCTAGACCTTTAGGTTATGCTAAATCTATGCTGAAAATATTAGAAGTCTTCCCTGACAAAAATCCCAAGGAGGTATTTGGATGTAAAATGCCTAAGTATGGTTGCAAAGTCTGTGAGCTCTTACAGAGGAGATGGGCATTTGGGGAAAGCCAAACACAGAACAAACACATTTAGTGCTACAATAGGGAACTTGTTACTTATAAAGACTGTTAAAAAATTCGTTTTGCTGCAAGAGCTTTCAATGACAAAAAAACATTTTTCAACCTTTTTAAGGGCCTAGGGACTAAGAGATAATTGATTCTTAGGAATATACTATTACAAAGTGCACTATTTGCTTAACAAAATCCCAAGAGTATACATGCATGAAATGCACAGGAGACTGTTTTTTTCCTGTTCGTACAGAACAGTTTTAACATTTAGGTACTTTGTACCCTGATAGGAAATGCACATGCAGGCCTGCCAGATGAGGCAAAGAGATCCTTTCTTTTACAGTGCTCACTCATCTCTTTTCAGACATAGCCAGAGGGGAAGTGAAGTTGCTATTGGTCTCAATCCTGTTTCAAGGTCCTTTCCTGCATTTTATGCAGTATCTGTTTAATATAAGCTTCATAAGGGATGATGGCAGGAAGGATGACACCCAGCATTCAGTGAGTGTCGCAGCCATCAGGCTGTACAGTATCTCTGCTTCTTGCCTATTTTTCCTCTACAGAAACGTGCCCAGAAGCTGAGAAATCTGAGTTCAAACAACCTCAGACTGTGGACAAAAATGCCTCTAACACCTTCCAGTTCAGTTTATACAAAGGTATTATACAGAAGTCTATGGGCTAGGAGTGCTTCATTTTATGAAAAAAAAAAAAAAAAAAAAAAAATTTAAAGTTCTGTTGTTGAATACTGGCATGGTACTGTGCAGCGTCTCATGTTTTTAAATTTAACCCTCCCACACATACTTTCTGGGTCTCTCAGTGGCCTTGCTACCACACTGTTGAACCCACCAGACACTGCTGCAGCTGTGCTGTGGCTCCTGAAAGACTTTCAAAGGTGAGGAACCTGTAGGTCTTAGAAGCTACAGCTGCTGGCTGAACACTGGGTCTCGAGTTAGCAGTTCTGAACTTAAATGCTTTTTTTTTGTTTTCGGTCTGGCCTAGCAAGACAGAAAAATACTTTCTGCAAACACATTGAATTGTCACATATCAGTCACTGAGTGGGAATGCAAGAAATATTTCAGGAGTGATAAGTTAAGCGTGACTTACAGGATTACTAATCTATAATTAAATACAAAGTTGAAGTTGTTCATGTGGTCAAATACCTTGAAGATGAGGCTTTATGTCCATCTGATCTACATCATGAACTTCATAAAGTTCAGGTACAATTCTCAGCTCTTTTTTTCTCATGTAAATTTTAATAAATGCTTCCTTCTGATTTCTGCAGAGTCAACCAACACAGAAAACACTCCTGAGTACCTCCAAATCAATTGCTAAATGTGATGTAAGGCTGGGGTTTGGTTTGTTTGGGTTTGTTTAGTTGTTTTCTGTTTGTTTATTTGTTTGTTTTAGTGTAGGGTTTTTTACATTTTGTCTTTTTAGTTACTTCAGTCATCTTGTATATTGTATAAATATAATTCAATAAATGTGTAACAATGTTAGCTGGTTATCTGTAATTAATAGTAAGGGTTAGGGTATGCTGATGCTTTTAAAACAGTTTCATTTTGTTTTTCATATAATAGGTTCTTGGGAGACTTCATGATCAGCAATAGAAAGCTAAAAATACTCCTCATAGATCTGAATCTCCACTATAATAGGAGACTGAAGCCCAGATTTTATAGATACGTGGTGCACAAAGATTCAGATAGATACCTGGCATGTTTTCAAAAGTGCCTAGATGCATAACTGCTGTGGTATCCTGGAAACAGGTCTTGTCGAAAATTCTTTGATGAGATGACAGGCTTAGCTGGTAAAAGTAACAGAATAAATACTTGCAAGGCTTAGCACTACATGACACTTAGGGTAAAATACTTATACTACTTGATATCAGTAAGGCATGTGTTTAATGGACAGAACCTGCTAAGTGACAGACTCCAAGATATCAGAGAGAACTGGGACTAAAAAATCTGTGCTGGCTTTTTGAAAAGAAGTGATGCAGAGCCACTTCTTGGTATCCTGAGAAGTGGTAGCTCTCTTGGTTTTTTGATGGAGGCGACTGTCTCCTCCAGCATCTACTCCGTAGTAAGAGCTGTGGGGTTCCTCTTCCAAGGGCAGTGGTGAGCTGGCCTTAAGGGTGAAACACGTCTGAGACAGGTTTTTCTTGTCAAGAGGGGTTTTTCCTCCACCATCTGGGTGAAGTACCCTGTGCCTCCCACACGTTTAGAAACATGGTTGAGGTGGCAAAGATGGGGCAGCCACCCCGTTTGTGCTGTCATATGAGCACGGACCCATTTTCAAGTGATAGACTCACAGAATATTCTGAGTTGGAAGGGACCTACAAGGATCATTGAGTCCTACTCTCAAGTGAATGGCCCACACAGGGATCAAACCTGTGACCCTGATGTTATTAGCACTGTGTTCTGACCAACATTCTAGCTGAATAAAGAGAAAGCCAAAGTCACGCACGAAGGTCTGAGCAAGGCAGGCCCAAGAGGGAGCACTGACCTGGAGAGGACGTGCAGTTGGACGTGATGCCTGGAAGGAGCTGAGCCCCTGGGATGAGGCTGTTCCACAACAACCCTCCTGGGCCATGCTCACTCTCAGAAGCCTCAGCACCCCCAGGCAGGACCCAGCAGGGCAGGCAGCAGTGGGACAGTGGTGTCATGGCAGGACAGACGTCCCCGGGCTGTGCCACACTGCTCTCTGCGCAGGAGAGGAGAGCCCACGTCACCCTTGTATGCTCCCTGCAGTGACAGATTAATACATCTGTCATCATTTACAGACATGATGACAGGAAATATGCTTAAACTTGGATCCTGCAGCCGACAGAGATTCGGGAAGGCATCCCAACTCCCAGTGCTGCAGGCACAAAACCACCGCTCCTTGTATCACTGCATGGATGGTGCCTGACTTCAAAAGTTGGCTGACTTCAAAAATAGTGAAGGTCATATTTGCTGACAATTGTATTCATTATGACTTTTTGCTTGTTTGTTTTATTAAATTAATTAAGCCACTTTGTTTTTTTCCCCTCAAGAGCAGACAAGTTGTATTTCCTATTCCCCACAGAAAAGCCATGCCACAGTTCCAGGCTTCCTGTCAGGGGCTGTGGACGGCAGGTGCTGCTGGAGCAGTGAAGGGGGCACCTGCCAGCTGCAGGCTGGGTCTGAGGTGGTGCCACGGCGGGTGCACACCTGGCTTTGCTGGCTGCTGTGACAGCACCTGCTCTCATTGTGCTCCCCTTTCCCTCACCTGCTGTTCAGACCTTGTTGTTTTGCCAGGCATGATTTGAAAAGGACTGTAAACCAGCTCGGGGTATGAAAGGCATTGCCACTGCCAGTGGCAGCACAGGGAGAGAGGTGACATGTATCTGACATGTGCTCTGTGTGATACCAGGGGCAAAACCACTGTCTTGAACCTCTGGAGGATTTCCCTAAGGACTCAGCCAGTGTCTTAAGCACAATAATATAGCCAGGGGATAATGTGTGTTACTATCTGAAGAGACATCACTGGCAGTTAGATGTTATTTTTACTTGTCTACCATTCTTTGAAAACTAAATCTTCTTTATCTTCATCTGTCTCACTACCTGGCTTCCAGAAAATGCCAGTGGCAAGTAAAATTAAAATGCTATCTTCAGACATTTATTAAATACAGAATTATCAAAAAATGCATTACTTGAACACTAATAGCAACAAACAAAGTTGAATTTACTGTAAAAAGGTAGCTTTTATGTGGAGACTTTATCTTCCACTTTTACAATAATACATCATGCTTAAAACAGCAAATGATAATGATGAATTGAGATTGTATATAATGAGAGTCCATAAACATTACAAGTACATAAAGCAATAATGGCAAATATGTGAAAGCCCATAAAGATGAGAAAAAATACAAGATTTGAGCAATAAAAAGGGAAGCTTCTGAACAACAGATGTAATAAAATACAACAAAGGGAGAGCATTTATTTTCAGAAGCAGTCAGGTAAAGAAAAGTTTTGGGAATAAAGAAATTTCTGCTTCTCATGGCACTTTAATTTTTTTCTTCTCAAATTATACTGGCGACTAATTATTTAAATCTTGTTAATTAAGACAGTGCCACAGATCCCTATCAGAAGTGCATTACTTGCTATTCACTGATTACTTGTCTCCGTTAAGAAGAAACATCTATCCAGTGAAGAAAAGATAGCCAGTCACACACCATTCAAATGGACAGTGAATTACTGAAATAAATAAAATTTGCAGGCACTTTGCAGGCAACAAGTACAGGAAATTTCTATCCTAATCTCTTCATAAATACTTAGTGCAGTCAGCACAAACATGAATGGGAATGCCTTGTAATTTATTTGAAAATCAAGGAGAGCCAACACATCTATGGTGAAATGCTGTTCTTATTAAAAATCTCCAGGAATTTTGCCAATTACATTAGTACTGTAAGGGCTTCAACTCTGTAATCTCATTTTTATTGATATGGTTTAGACAGCTGCAGAGAGTCATGTTTCTCTTACACTAAGGCAGATTCTCAGTGTCTTATACTGATAGTTGATGCCATCATGCTTTCTGAGGGACTGTTCATGAAGTCAAATACCATCTGACAAGTGCAAACAAAAAAGTATGAACAGAAGTACTTATGATTTTCCTGTCATCTCTACTGTATTTTTAATTAATAATCTCTGTGTCAGAGGGTTGTTCAGAATGAGCAAATCCAAGGCAATGTCTGTTTCTTAGCTTGGTTTCCCCAAGGATAGAAGCCTGTACAAAATTCTGCCAAAATTTTTTCCACTCCCAGTAGCTTTTGAGCCTACTGCATAAATTTAAACAAATTTAATAATGTGGTAGGGGAATCAAAGATAGTAAGTGCCAGCAAGTTTAATGAAAACAAGTAGAGACAGAGCAAGATGCTAATAATTCCTCTACTTACCCTGCACTCGTCTTCTGACATGTTGAATAGTGCATGCAAGTGACTGCACTTGAAACATAAATCTAGATAAATCCAGCCATCATTAATATTGATTCTCATTGAAATGGTTCATATTTATTAGCCGAGATTTTGTGAGCTAGGAAATAGAAAAATTCTAACTTTTTTAGACAATAATGTATTTCCTCTCAATCCAGATTTCTTATGAATACTGCACTTATTTATGGAAAAGAAAATCAGAAAGTCTCCTGTGTGGACACTCAATTGGTGTGCTATAAAAATGCATTTCTCAATAAAAGGCACATTCAGAGATGCAAGAAAGCTAGCTGCTAACAGACCAGAGTTCTTGGTTTTACAGTAAATAAATTTCATTATCATTTGATTCTAACTTCCTTATCTAACAGTATTTCGTTTGTTTGAAAGAAAAGTTGTAAGCTTTTAACACGTACTTGGGTAAACACCTTTAAAATTCAGTATTTCTGTAGCACCTCTTTCAGATGTTGCAAGTATCAGACCAGTTTGTGGTGGACAGCAGATGGCTGTGGAGCTACAACTGTGGTGCCCTGAACAGTCACTTCCTTTCTTGCCAAATCCATATGTATACAGTTAAAACCAAAGGTATGAAAAGGAAAATGACACAGCATTGATTTGTGGAAAACAAAGCAGCAACAAATGAAGCTGGTGTTTATCTGATGGGAAAGCACAGCCCTGCAGAACAGTAGGGATAGGACCATTTTCTCACCCAGCTGTGAGCATATGAAAACAGAAGAACAGTCCATCAAGCTCAGCATCCTGACTCCTATCAGTGGCTGAAAGCAGATACCTGTAAGAAGGCGAAATCTTCTCATTCTGCTTTGTTCTCTGTTCTTCATCTACTAAGTGCTACATTTTCTTTTGCTTTCTGATACTACATTCTAAGCTATCTGTCATAATTTTAAGATTTTGCTCCAGAATAGAAACCACCAGCTCAAAGGCCATAATTCTCTGAGTTGGCTGCCCTTTGGGTTTTTTTTACACTATCTATCACTTTATCTACACTGAATGGCATTTCTCCAGGTTGTACCTTTCCAATACATGTGACTCAGCTTTTTCTCAGTACTCAATACTATCCTAGCAGGCATGCAGACAGATTCTCATTTATCTTTTATCATAAAATTATGCCTGTTCATGTAGAGGTACCTTGATGTTATTTCATCACAATTTCTAACTGCCACAACCTCTAATCATAAATGCATAGGTGAACCAGCACCCCCTCTCACTAGGCTGATGTTCCTGCCTACTGCTCCTAGCTGCATTATTCCCTCTAATCATGATGCTATTGCCTCTAGCTAGCAAGTCACCTCTATATTGATACCCCTCACTGTGCTCCTTCCACTTACCACAGTACCACATATATGGTATTATCAAACACTGATTGCAGCTCTGAATAGGTTCATTACAGAGGGGCTTTACTAAAATCCATTCACTTAAGTTACTGTCCTTTGAGACTTCAACAAAGATCCAGCACCATTTTATCTCTTGTCATTTAAGTAGACCCAGTTGTGATGCTCTCCCAGCTTTCATGATTTCTGTTCTGAGTGATGACTAAAGCAGAGTCATCTAAGCAGCTAATTGGGTTTTATTAGTGATTCAGCATGTAAGTTCACTTAAGAGCCTCCATCTCATAAATATTATCAGCTATCATTATACCTTGGATCTCAGTAACAGAGAGGCCCCTTCAACACTAAGTTACTTCTTCCTATAAAGTCCCTTCTTAGACTGATAAATGCCAGCATCTCCAGAAGACTAAAATAAGGACTTTGATTAGAGTAAAACATTCACTCAGGACAAACTAAAGACAATATTGTTGTCTCTTACTTATAGAGAAAGGATATAACATTTCATCATAAAGCAGGCATCAATACAACCAAATGGCTGCACTGGCACAGTTTGCTTTAGCTTTCTAAATTACATATGTTTATTTCAGTTTATCAAGAAACGTCGTCAGAAAATACTTTTTTCTCAGATCCTCCTTCTGACATCTCTGCTTGTAAGACTCTTTCTAAAAATATGTTCCAATGGCTATACTTTGGAAGTATCTCTAATCTACACAATGAGCAAGTGTAGATAGAGATTATGCATGCTGTTCATTATAACTATTATTCACAACTATTTCTTGTGAGCACAAACCCCAACACCTGTTGTTGGGGCCAGTTGTCCTCATGTGCTGATTCTTAAATTAAAAAAAACACTATATTTCTGTCAGAACTCTAACAGCAACTAAATAACAAAGAATTTTTATATATGCACATGTGTAAATTAATATACATACATGCATACTGTATTTTAGTAAATTACTGGAATGTGTTATTGTGCATTGTGACTCATGAATCATGAATCCAATTCACAGATTATCATTTCCCATTAAATTAGTGCTTTCCATATGGTATCTCCAACGCAAATCCTACAACCTACTTTTTGTGGTTAAAAAAAAATCTTACATCAAGAACACACTGTCCTAGGCTCTGAAAAAAATGTTTGAAATCAAATTATTCTACTATATCTAATACTGTTTAAAGATTTAAGTGATTTCTTCTTTTTTTGGCATTTTATTTTTAGACTATATTACAAGTTAGCATGTCATTTCTTTGTACTACTGGACTAGCATAAACCAGAAGCAATTATCACAAACTGGAGAGGATTCTTATAGAATAGCACCATATTTACCCACAAAGAAACCATTTCATCAAACCACAGTGTCCTTTTGTAATGGCTGTATTAATACATGCCAAGAGTATTGTAACCATTGTACTGACACAGCCAAAATTTTTATGGGAAACTCATGTGTAATCCTGCCCCTAGGTAACTATCTGACTCTGACACCTATGCAGTGCTTTTGTAGAAATTGAATTGTAAGTGGTTCACAATCATATTTATCCAAAAACATAGTACTAAAAATGGTAAAATTAAATTTTTACAAAATTTATTTTATTTCTGAAAAATCCGTGAAAATATGTCAAAATAAAAAATATACTGGATTAGTTTACCATGTCATTAGAGTTTTTTTTTTTTTCTATACATCACAGTCTATGTGAGAAAGAAACAATTCTTACTGAATAAGCTCAGTATCTTTGCAAGTTTTGAACATACTATCCAAGATCTCTGATTTAACAAAATTCCATCAAAGGGTGGGGTTGGAATATCATTCTCATTTTTAATGAAGTAGGTTGAGATCTTGCTACTGTAAATAGGACTAGTTCTGAACATTTTTTGGTCAGTAAGTTGGAGCATATAAGACTTTCATTGTTCCAGGAAGCCCTTTATAGCTCCACCACATCTGCAGCTGGTGCCTAAAGTGTTTATGGACTAAGCTGAATAGATTTTTTTCTTTATGTGCTCTCATTTCTCTGCATGTTTCATTTTTGTAATTGAACAGATAGCCAAAATGACCTCTACTGGCCATCCAGGGCAAGAGTTGTTTTAAATCCAACCACTTATCTGTGGTTCACCTAGTTCATATTTTATTACTTCATCACCACTTCAGTCTTTGGTCCTGGCACTTTTCCCATGCAAGTGACATTCACACTATATAATTGAGCTTTATTCATGGAACTGTGAAACAGACGGAAAGTATTCTAAAATGTGGAAAAAAAAATCTAAAACAAACAACTTCACCGTGACATTTTCTTTGCTTCTTGGCTCTGGCTTTCTGGCAAAGGAGCATTGAATATGCAAATCCATTACTAATGAAGAGTTATATCAGTCAAAGCTAATAATAGAGTAAGGAGTTACATAAATCAATATAGACAATAGACTCTATTTTTGAGGGGTATGGTGATCTGTTCGTAGGATACACACACATGTAATTCTTTTTATACTATCAGGCAATAAATACATTACCAAATTCAACTGGTGTTTATCTTCAGTAGGCTACAGAAACCCCCAGATTATATATATATACTTGAATGAAAAATGCTCACCAGCCATTTTATCCTTCCTTATTAGTACTCCTTTCAGCAAGAGTATCCTGATAATTTTCCCCTGAAATTTTCCTCAAAGATTTCTAGGAATTATTCTACTAAAGATCTAATGCATAAAAATTGTCAATAACAAAGATCTGCTCTACCAAATGAAGAGAAAAACATGCAGTTTCAATGGTCAGTGGTTTGAAATTATCAGAGCAGCTGAGACAACTTAGCAATAAGTTCAGGAATAAAACTAGCAGTGGAACAACTTTCCTCTTTTACCTTTGTCTCTCAGGTTTCCCTGGTTTTTGGAGATTATTATTTTCTGTCAATGCTGCGTGATATGTCAGCGTATGGATAGCAAAATGGCATTCAATTTCTTTTTGCTGCAGTGTGGCCTTGCAAAATAATTTCTGATTTTCTGCTTACTGTCTCTAGAATGTATTCTTTCACATTACTGTATTTATATTTTTCTTTCCTTCTGTCTATTTGTCTTTGCATTTTCCCCATATGAATTTTAATATTCTACTTCTACTTTCTCAGTTTTCATCTCCTTGCCTCTCTGGAGATGACCTTTCAGTTTTCATTACACTATCTTTTCTTCAAAAAGAAAATTATTATTTTTTTGATAAGTTATTTTATTCTTTTCAATTAAAAAAAATAGTAAAACTTAAATTAATATAGCAGTGCATAACTCTTCCTTCAGATGAGAACACAGCATTAAGATGAATCTTGTGATCACTAACATTCAAGGTAATCTGTTAAAATAGGAAGAAACATAGGAAAGAGGGAACACGAACACAAAGCAATTCCATGCAAAGCAGACTTAATTTGGAAATAATATTGGGAGATTGGAGCCCTAACACTGGTGATGATACCGCTATATTAAGGACATAGAAAATTCCATTTCTATTGCACACATGTTCTGGGAGGATGCCTTCACACAAAACTACTGAATCTTATTGGACAAAAAATGTACTCCATCACTTGTTGGTGTTAGTCAGTTTTATATATATAATTCTTTCTTTTTGCAGTCTCAAGAATTTTAAGAACGGCTGTATGCTTCAGATCTGGCCAATCCTCGGTCTCAAGAGTGGCTAGAGATAAATACATAGGAAAGAGTCACAGAAGACCAATATATAGGGACATGTTTTTCCTACCAATCTCCTGAACTCCCAGTCATTTTCAGAATGGGTCATTTCCTGAGTTAGATACAATTTATTCATTTAATAGCTGCCCATGGAACTCTCATCTCAAGTACTCCTGACATCTTTTGTGCTAGGTACAGGGGATTTTTTTGCATTCCCACTGTCCTTTGCCAAGGAATTTGAGAGTTATATGACCTATGCACTAAAGAAACGCTTCTGTAATTTGAACCTTGCATGCCCCCTATATCTAGGTGAACAGATCTAATAATTTCCTAAAAAGCAAAACAACTTCGAAAAGGACAGCTGAAAAAACTGCATCCTAAAGTATTCTGTTAATGAGGGTTCTTATCTGAAAGAAATCATCAAATCTACTCCTATTTAAGGTAGAGTTTGAATCCCATTACTAATGAGGATACCCTAGTCAATAAGGTGCAGTCAAGTTTCTACATTCCCTTGGCAAAAATATTTGGTTACTCACTGCCTCAGGAACGAAAATGAAAATAAATCTGCTGTTGACTCCGTCAAGTCAGTCCCTAATGCGTCCACAACTGGGTTTCTCTTTAAAATCAGAATATTGCCAGGAGGATTCTGAACATTGTGTCTTAGAGAAGTGATGTGCTATCCCTTGAAATTCTGGACTTGGCCTTCTTAACAGAAGAAAGAATCAAGCATGCCTATACTGCATCCTTGATAGATATTTATCTTGAGCTGTAGACCACTAAGTCAAGAATTTGTTTCATCTTGAAAGTAGATTTTTCTATCAAAAATTTCATTTTAGATCAAAGGAAATATTTCATGTTGACCAAATATGCTTAAGGATACTGCAAAAAATTTTTACAAATAAGTGCAATTCAAACTGAACTGATCTCCATATTCTTCTATTCAAATACATAGATATAGAAATAGCATTATTCCTGAGAATACAGTCTTAATGAATATGTCTAAACAGTAGAAATGATCCAGATGAAGTAATTAGGTGAGGCTGTTCTATATTAAAAGTCAAATAAACTGTAATTCATCATTAGTTAATAGAAAAATAAAAGAAAATAACCTTGTGAACAAGGCCTGCATTTTTAGAGGACACAGTGTAAATGTAAACAGTGCAGGTGTCTATTAAGAACCATAATTACCTTATTTGGACTTGGAAGCAGCTTTTAAATATTTGGAAAAATATGGTACTCTAGTATGTATTCATTAAAATATTTAAAACTACATCTGTTCCATCTTCAGTTTTAATTATACTTCCTTTAAGTCAAAAATAATCATCACACAAGCATGACATGGTTTTTGTCCTAGTGCAAATACATAAAAAGCAGTATTCAACATTATAGAAGATCTCACACGCAATTAAATTCCTGCATAGGTACCTTTTGTAGATACTATTTTGAAGGTAGCTATTACTACAGTGAAAGAATCTTGACAGTTGAAGACTAGAAGCATAAATATAATAAGAATTATTGTAGTTTAGCTATAAATGTCAGCAACAGTTACACATAAATTATGACTGAAGTTTGCCTAATAAAGTAACAAGAAGTAAATGGTGATCAAAGTGCAATGTAACATTTGATACCAGGAATCCTAAAAAGAAAGCAAAAAAAAACATTATGGAAGAAGGGGAAAAAGGGGAAAAAAAGAAAAAAAAAAAGTAGTGGGGGGGTTAAAAAAAGAACAAAAAAAAAAAAAAAAGAAAACTAGCTGCAGTAATATCTGTCATTCATAACTTCCCATAATTATCTACTCTGTAAAATTGCTGCTGCAATTTGAAATGCCTCCCTCCTGATCTAATTGGCAGACTAATGTAATGACTTGACTAAGAACCAGGAATGTAGATCTTGCCATTATGACAGATTCACTTGGATTTTAATGCAATATTCCCTCCGGAAGGCCCATGATTTAATTAAAAACATTGTTTTTCACTGTCCAGCATAGCACCTGCAGCTCTCCTAGTGTGTGAATCTTGATTCCCTAGAGTGCATTGCAGCTGACCTTTTTGATTTCCATTTAGTGATCACTTTGCAGATAAATTTCAACTGTTTCCTATTTAGCTCTTCAATGTGCTTCTGTGCCTCCAGTTCTTGAATTTTGATGTTTATCAAAGCAGTATTTCAAATTTGTAACAATTTTTCCTTTAAAAGTACTGCTCCTATAACAAATACAGAGAGCAGAAATCAATCAGCTATGGTTTAGAAATGGATTCATTTCACAGACTAGAAACGCTTCTGAACAGAGCTATACAAAACAGCTTGTGTCGAGTTAAAGCAATGTTCTCAAATTGTTACCAAGCATACTGTATTAAAACATAACCTTATATGATACAGTATTTTCTATTCTGAGCTTCATAATCAATAGGGTGCTTTGTCCCAGTTCCTTTTTATGCACAGGAAATAAGTCAAGGAGTTGGAAAGAAGCCCTATCTAGGCAATATTCCAGATCATGACAATATGGCAATGTGGAGATGTTAAGATAGGTGGCTTTATGAAAATCATGACATTTTTAGATGCAAAGAGGTAATCATTCTATTGCCTCTTATCAGAGTAGAAGTGTGTGGAAACGTTTCTGCACAGGGCTGGTGCTGGTTTTGGCACGCCCACTGTTAAGGGAAGCAGAAATTGAAATGAATTCAGCTCCCTTTACTTTTGAACATAATGAGTTGTCTCTGTTAGCTGGTGATCTGTACAAGAAAATTTCCATAGGCCTTATAGTTTATTTAAATTTAATTCCAGACCAACTATAACCACAAACACTTCTAATGATAATAGCATGCAATCAAGTAACGTGCAACAAATTAGGTGGTAAATTAATTGTGGTTCTTCATTAACATAGCTGTGCACCTGGTAACAAAAAAAGTACAGAGCCTTTATCTCTGTAAAACTGAGGATGTCTCCAGAGCTTCCAAGGACCAGCTACTGCAGTCCTCTGTAAGGTCATATTTTTCTCTACTAAGCACTTTGGAGGAGCCTGAAGATAGCTACAGAACTGTTCAGCTATTGGATATTCACATTTGGATTTCTGGACTGAAAACACCAGGCATACTCACATCTACTGTTCCTAGGTATATTCTGATCCATTTGCCCTGCTGAATTAAATGTTTAAAATTTTTGTGAGAAGAATAACAAAGTTATTAAAAGAGAGTACAAAGCCTTTAATTATATTGAGAATAAAATGAACAGGGACTGATTTACTACTGCCTATAGTAAACACGTTACAGCTGACCAGCAGAAGTGAATTTATGAACATGTCCCACCACTGGCCAGCATATGTCAGACTGAGTGTACAGAGAAACATAACCTCTAGTTTCTTTAAAAGCATTTTTAAAGTGAATCATTTTTTAAGGGGATATCTCAAAATGCCACAATAGTTCTGCCAGTATGGAACTCAGATTCACACTTTTATCCTGACACAATGTTTGTAAGATCTAGAAAAAAACATCAGGGAAAAAAAAGCAGGAGGATTTTTGAAGTTGTTTTCTCATCTCACTGAATAACCTTAGTCAAAGATTAATCAGCATAACCTATATATCCTTTAATCTCCAGTAAACTGCTCCTCTTTCCTTCCTATAAAATGCACATCTTACTTCTTAAAAGATGTGAAATAATTAAACAGTACAATGTTGGAACAGGTAATACATCTTCTCTGACCTACTCCTGCCAAATTTCACATTTTTAAGAGTATATAAGCTCAGGAGAAATTGCTGAAATGCAATCTTATATTTTTCCCTTTCACTTTGACTGTTCATCACATATCAGTTCCTGTGGTAAATATAACAATGAGCTGCAGCCATGGAGAAAGCAGTAAAGACTTAGGAGGGTGGCATGAATGGCATAATTTTGTTCATCCTGTGTAGCAACCTGTTTTTAAACAGGCACTGATACAATCTAAGGATCATCCAAAGAGTTACAAGCTTCACCTAAGGCTCTATCTTAATCAATATGATTTTAATAGTTTTACAAGTATTGTGTCCAACAGTGTTGGGATGGAAAAAGATAAAAATGTGCCTTTCTTGATATTGACTAATTAGACACCTCCATGAGATGGGAGGACAATTTTGCATAATGAGAGCTTCACAGAGTCCAATGAGGGCTTTGTCTACTCCTCACATGAGAAAGTATTTAAGGGACTTGCCTGACTGCTGGGCTAATATGAGTCTGATATCCTATATAGTACCAAGACTGGATCTTATCCATAAAGTTTTGGCAATCTGTCCCATTGAGAAGCCAACAATTAATTCAAATGTTTGTGCTGAGGATGCTATAAAGTATCTTAGAATGGGGAGGTTAGCTGCAAACAGGCATGATTTGTCTCAGTGTGCTCCCAAAAGAGAAGTGACTGCTTAAGAGGTAGATTGATGCAGATAATTACTGTTTCAAACTGTCACACAGAAATTGATAAGAAACCTTTTTTTCCTTTAATTTGTTAACATGGTCAATGGAGTTTAAAAGTGCTCTTTATATCCTTTTGCATATCCTTCCTCCTCGGTTCTGTCTGAAAAGTGCACATAACTAGGTTAAAAATATAGGGATTTTTAAAAGCTCTACTAGCTCCAGAAAATAATTCTGATTGGCAGATGCAATTGGGTTGATCCTCATAACATTTGAGATTTTGCATATTTCTGCCACCTTCAGTGCAAAAATAGTGTCAATGCTTAGTATTAGGGGACAGTTCCTACTACAAAACAGGCCCCAGAGAGGCTTGTCACTGCAAACAAAAGTACCTGAATATACCCATCAGTGAAATACAGCTATGGCTGCAAGCTTCCCTTCTGCTCAGCTTCAGAAGCTCTTTTCACTTTTTTTATTAAGTCAATACACTGCAGCTTTAGATTAACTTTCATGCATTTTCTTAAACAAATGTGTATAAATTCAAGATGAACAGGTATTTAAATATTGCAGACTGCAAATCAAACCCTCAGCAAACACACTTGCTGCATAACTACCTGGCATCGTGGCTACCCCTTCTGCCAGAATGGCACCCTGCCTGCTCCAAAGTTGGTTTGACCCCTCTAGTAATGCACGGGTGCCAGACAGCACTGACTTCTGCAGAGCAGCCTTCTTCAAGCCACACATGCCATCCCCTCTGCAGGAGCTCCTGCCTCCACGCCAGCAATGAAGCATTGGCACAACATCCTTCCTCACAATTGATCCCACCTGTTGATACTTGCACAGCCAGAGATGGGGGAAAAAAAAAACAACTAGGAAAGAGAGGCAGACAAGCATTTCTGGTTGCCAAAAAGGCAGGTGGACTAGCAGCAGGTGTCTGATCAACTCAGGAAGATAACAGGGTGTCAAAATGTTTCTAACAGAAAAGTGCAGTACTTCTTGCAGGACTCCATCCAAAGACAATCAACATATCCATCAGTGACTTCAGGGGGCAGCCTTTTACATTCTTTTATGATATGTTAGAGAGAAAATAAATCCATAGTGTTACAAAAGCAACTCAAATAATGGTTAAATATTGGCAATAAGCTGCATCACTATCCTCTTTTCACCAACAAAAGAACAGTCATATAGAGCATGAAAGGCATACTAGGAAGGTTTTATCTTTGACACACATGAGGCCTTTTTCAAACCCACATTGGAAAATGCTTGAGGGAAACCCTGATCCCTCTCAAACTGGCTATGCCAAAATTTTATCTTTTGCTCTGAGCGATGAGTAAGTATCAAGGTAAATAAGCTTAGAAGATATCAAAATGTGATGAACACAGATCTCATGTTTTTAGCTCTGTAGAAATGGGAAAGGGAAAGGGAGTTCCTTTAGACTGAAAGGATCCTTGAAAGAAAACGCCAACAGCAAAGTCCAGATTTCTTACAGAAATATCTAAAAAGTACGATCCAAAAATCTGGGCAATTTGCAAGGCTGAAATGTCCTTTTGAGGTTAAAATTAGCAATGCATCTGTCTCTAAATAAATAAATGAATAAAAATCCTATCATTAATTATTATCTTTTCATCAGTATCTGGGACAACTTCCCAACTGGCTGAAATTCTTTTCTTTTTTTCTCTTTCTTTATAGAGCCATCATGCTGTGTGGTCAATTGTGGCTGGCTATTACATATATTTTTTTCTTGCTCTTCCTGTGGGATAATCTTAATATGACATTCTCTTCCTCTTTGAAATGTATATGAATGAAAATGGAAAAAAAAAATTCTTCCAGAACTAATTATGTGGGTAAATATAAATCAGAATTACCTCTATGGCAGGAGTTTGGGTCTTTCAAAGAAACATGCTGTCCAAACACAGAATTTACATCATAATGATATATTTTGCTGCCTGATGCCAAGAATGGAATCCAGAACCTCTCTTACTTTTCCAGGCATGTTTATCTATATCCAATGACAGGAAAACACATACACAATTCTGTGAGGCAAAATGTGTATCTAGGACTCCCCAAACCCACAAAAGCAACCTAAGGTACAATGTTACAACCTTTCCTTTTATTTTCGTTGGATGATTTAACCTTTTAGGACACATATAGACACAAATGCTCCCTAGATGTCAATTTAGGCTATTAAATGTTTTATCTATTCTGGACACCATTTTGTCTAAATTTTTCCTTCCCTTTTAGCTTCATTTGGGTGTTTAGCTGCCTCAGACTCTGGGAAAAAATGGCCACCAAAATGAAACGAAGGCTCATTAAGTCACAAGGTTTAATAATGCAGGCAGTGCCAGCAAATAGGAATGTTATTTGTGGCATTACTCTTACTGCAAAGAATGCAAATATCCTGGCACCCTACATGGAGTAACTGAGGGGCAAGATTTCTAGGGTATATTGCCTAAACATAGGCATCTGATTTAATTTTAGGGCATGATGCCTGGTTAACAGTTGCTATTCTGGAAAGGCACATATTTTCAGCCTTTGCAAGATGTCCTGATGAATCCAAAGGTGCAAAAGTAGCACTTGGCATGAACATCTAGGGAACCTCAGACCCTCCTCATACATCTCCATTGCACACATATGAAGCTTCACTCTGCTCCTTTGCCTTTGCTTTTGAGTGTAGGTGCTGCGAAACCAGGGCAATCAAACAGGAAAATGAGAAACTGCCTTTACAGTCAGCATCTCAGAGTGCTGAGCTCGCGTTTCTTTTGATAATGACAACAAAATGCTGTGTCTTTCATTTGTCTTTATGGCCACACTTTTCACACAGTTCTGTGTAAGGCAATTCAAAGCTATGAGACAACTTTGAGAACAGCAGGACAACACACTGGGCAGAATTAAAAATGATTACAATAAAAAAATCAAATGTCAGGTACATTACTTCCTACATATCACAGAGTTTATAAATTACATTTAGTTCAAATTCTTTTACTGCGCAACCTATAACAATTTCAGCACTGGGTAATGAATGTGTAAGGATTTTATTGCAGGATTTGAGCTAGCACCAAAGCTGGAATCTGTCCGTATATATATATATATACTTCATTTCCATTCCTCAACTTGAAGAAAGTTCAGTCAAGAGAAAACAAAATCCTAATACTTTAAGAAGTACTTGCTGCTCACACAGAGATGGAAATAGGGGTGATGTATCCTTATTCTGGCAAAGAAAATTTCACTTCCTGGGCATAAATTCCTCTGTAAAATGAGATATTCTAGAATTAATTCAAGACTATCTGCAAAAATTCCAATGTTTAATATATTTATGGATAATGTACTAGCTTGCATATAAAAAACAGTGGCAATGAAGAACACTGGAGCCATATAGCAACACTTTTGAGAGTATTATCTATATTAAACATTCTTTTTTTTCTGAAACATTACTGCTACTACTACTACTGCTATTATTCTTGTTGTTATTTATAAAAATGCTGAAGTATCTGTATGGGACCTCATCCATCTTACTCAAGAGGTCATGTCTTGTTTGGACCATTCTCAACTCAAAACAGAGCATATAAGAAATTTTTGTAAGACTCGCTGAAAAGAATTATTTTGTATTACAAACTAGGGTTTTTTCCTCAAAAAAACCCCAACATTTTCCCCCCATAAAATTGTTGGTGGAATTTCATATTTTAATTCAGAAAGTACCTAAAATACTGATTTCTGAACATATTATTTCAGTCAAATCTGAAATATCTGAATCCTAGATTTACCTCAGTTGTCATTGTTTTCTGTGGGCCCAAGCTCCTTATCACATCTTTTGTAATACAAGGCATATGGAAGATCACAATAGGTTTAAGGAAATGCTTTTTCAGAGATCCAGTGAAGACAGGTAGAACTACATAAATGTCACTTCACATGCCTGAAAACACTCCTCAAAATATTTAAAAACCCAAATAATTTCTTTCATTTCGTTTACTGTGAGTTTCCATTTTAATAAATAATTAAAATATTAATGTGGAAGGATAGGAGACCTGCTAAGACTTTCTCTTATTTCTGAGAATTCGTGGGGATTTTTATTGATTTACTGACAATAAGGCTCAATCCTCAAATCACAGAAATCAGAATTCCATGTATTAAACAAAAAAATATTTGAAAGAAAGTATGTCAGTTTATAGAATTTAAAGAGCTGGATCACAGATTCAGATCAGTAACTACAGGAAACAGAAATAAATGTGTCCGAAATAGGTATGTGGCAACCCCTCTAAAATGTTCTGTGCCATTCAGCTGAATTTAGGAGCAAGTAAATCAGGTTCCCTTATATGCAGCTTTAAAGCAGAAGATGAGTTTAGCAGGACTTGTTCCTAGACATAATAAATTCCAGCTGAGAAGTTACTCCTGTGAGGAAGGCTAGATAGCTGAGGTGGAAACCAAGTGAGGTCGTTGTGCTTCTGAGTCTTCTGAACCAGGGACAGAGGCTTGTGCATGTCAGAGGGCTGCTGTTCACATGTGAGTGTGCTGACTAAACACTCCAGAAAAAGGAATAATTATTCCTCCATGGCTGGAGACATGTTGGGAAGCCTTCCACAGAAAAACATACTTGTTAGAAGAGGAAATTAGAATCTTGACTGCCTTAAACAAGAAAAGTATTTGTAATAGCAGACAAGCAGGATGGACTTAATGGAAATCATGGAATACATTTCAAAAATTATAAAAATTAGATATTAAGGATAGAAAAGTCAAGTCCCATGCTCTGTGAATTCATGTTTGTGAGGATGCTTTATGAATAGGTGGTCTCCACATGCCTGCAAGCCTGAAGAGTGTAGAATTAAAATCCAGAATGACAGAAAGGACAGGACTTGAATGAAATTGCACTTATAACAGGCTTGAGTTATGCTTATATCATTCCTCCTAAAGAAATAGTCAAGTCAGTATGTTTGCCTAAAACTTTTGTCAGCTCTCACTTTTTCGAATCTCTTCTCTCTGCTTCTTTCTTCTTAGCCCACTTCATGCTCTTTTGAATGCTTCCTCTCATGTCCTGACCCTCCTTTTCTAACAGGCAGAACTCCATTCTTTTTTGTTCTTCCATATCTCTCATGCATAGTAGGACTTTTCCTATACTTCTCCTAGGCTAATTCCTCCTCACATTTTAAGTCCTTTGTCCTCTTGTTTCCTTCTATTCCTTGTCTATCCTCCTCCTCACAGATCTTTCTCTCTGAATTCTCTTACACTTTTATTTTCTGTTCAAATCCTGCTTTGGGGGGATGATTTTCTACTGACACACTTTTAAGTGAGGGAGAAACTGAGTCTTATCTCATGCCCCTTACTCCTTCTAGTTTTCCTTTCAGAAAGTAAATGCTTATCTCTTGGCAATCCACTAATGTGGAAGCCAGGTACTTTCTGTGGAATGTGGGAGCCAGGTACTTTCTCTGACTTCATGTGTTCAAATTTTAAGATGTACCCTACAGAAAGAAAAGTGGGAAGAAACTTGTGCTAGCTACAGAGACTGACCTTGAAGCAGAACAGCATCACATGGACCCTCTTCTGTTGGGCACAAGAGAAAGGACATGCAAAAAACATTGATTAGAGAAGAAGACAGGACAATACAAAAGGGGATTCCTGCTAGGCAATGTACTGGACAGGAATCATGCCATATAGCCTATTCAGTGAGCAGCTCCCCTGAGGCAGCCAGCCAGGAAACAAAACAACAGGAGCTGACTGTAGATCCAATACCTCCCCCATAACTGCAGTCAGCTATCTCAGCCCATGCAGAATCTCTTCTGTAAGATCTCCAAAATGTATTCTCAAATACCCACAGTATTTTTTCAAAATACTCCTTTTTTTAAGACACAGCTAAAGGACAAATATAAAAAAAAAGCTATAATATCAAGCAGATGCAAATTTGGAATATTTACTGACAGTGGACAAATCCAAATTCACTTTTTTCCTCGGTCCAAGGTAAATGAAACTCACATAATGTAATTTCATAGATTGATGTCTTATTCCATACTTCTCCTGCTAAAGTAATCTTGCAGAAAGAAAAGTATGCTTCACTGAGTAAAAATGCAGTGTGAATTTGAAGTTCATTGCTATGAACAGTCACCTTTGGTGCTGGTAAAATCTGCAATTTTTTCTCTCATTTGGAAAGAATGTCTAGACTTTATGCAATGTCTGTTTTCTCTCCCCCTGCTGCCATTTATTATTAAGGAAATTTAACAAAATCATTGATCTGTAAACAAAGACTAAAGAGTAACTACAATTATAAAAAGCAATCAATAACAAAGGAAAGTGTTTAAACAAGCACAACTAGCATTTATGCCCAGCCCTCAAGTAATTTCTCTGTCTTTTAAAAAAAGGAGGTAGTATCCCAGAGGAGGAGATAGAATTTCCTACAGGGAGAAGGAAGACTGAACTGTTAAGGGCTTTATCATTTCATTACAGTAGATAATTAGGTAATTAGAATGATTAAAAGTTGACAAAGCAACAGACTCAGATGAATTATAACCCACAATCCTAAAAGTAGCAAGGGGAAAATCAAAGCATCAGCTTTGCAGCTGAAAGTTCAGCTGCTGAAAATCCTTAAATGACAAAGGTTAACAGTGGGGAAGATGAGGGAAAATGTTGTTCCTTATCTCCCATTCAAAATACATTTCTTTAATCAGAACCTCACAGGCTACCATAAGGAAGAGAACATCACCCTTTCTGGAAAAGAGCCTGGAAACACTTCCTACAGATGGCAGCCTAGTTTGTTCCAAACACTGTTTGTTCTTCAAAGCATCTGAGAGCAAGACGAAGTGATGGAGCTGTATCTGGGACTGGGGTGACCTCACTTAAGGGAGATAACTCTCTGCACCTACTCAGTTTGAAAGAGTTTCAGAACAGAGTTATTGAAAATGATGATGATATTGTTTCCCCAATATATAGCTGAAGTAAATTACTCTATTTAGTGTAATTTGAACCTTGATTTTACCTCTGTATTAAATGTCAGTAAGAAAATATTTTAACTCTGTCCAATTTACAGTTGTGACTGTAGTTCAATTATTATCTGCATTTGGATACCAAGCCTGGAAGACTTGCTGGTTCAGCGAGGAGGTGGGAGATCCATCACACTTAAAACTGGTGACCAGCTTACCAAGGCCAGCTGACAAGACTGCTCTGAAAAGAAGACAGCACTGCAAAATGGATCTGCTGGATTAGCATATTTCCTAAGCACACTTCACCTTAAAAGCAGCCTGAGTTGCAAGTAAAACAGCTCTCCCCTCAAAGACCATGGGAGGATGAGAGTGAAGAAAAAAATGCATTTTCTTATTTTAGATTGAATTCTTATTACCACGTCACCCAAAAGCTCCCTTCAGGAATAGAACCCACTCTGATGAATGCCTCAAAAAACAACCCCTAAAACATATCCAAGTCCTTAGGAGTCATAGTCTTTATACATATCTAGATTATTATTATTATTACTATTATTATTATCATTATAATTATCATTATCATTATCATTATTGTTATTACTATTGGCATAGTTCATCTGGATTCCAAGATATGTACTAGATACTAATTGGCTCTAACTGAATAGTAAATCTAGATTTTAACACCAGATGTTGTCTATAATTTTCCACCTTTCTCTGCTCTGCTCCACTGCTAATCCAAAACTACCCTCTTTCATTTAAGGAAAAAAAAAAAAAAAAAAAAAATTCAGGCTGGATTTAGACTAGATATAAGGAATAATTTTTTTACAATGAGAGTGGTGAGGCAGTGTCCCAGGTTACCCAGAGAAGTGGTGGATGCTTAATCCTTGGAAACATTCAAGGTTAGATTGGGGCTCTAAGAAACCTGATCCAGTTGAAGATGTCCCTGCTCATTGCAAAGGGATTGGACTAGATGACCTTTAAAGATTCCTTACAAATCAAACAATTCTGTGATTTTTCCATCCCAGTTGAGCCAAAAAAGCAGCATTAACCTCTGCCATCCTTATGATTTCCATATTTACTGAAAACTCTGCAAAAGGAATCTTTCAGTAGAATCTCTAAGTGGAGGAGAAGATTTGGCATATTTCATTGTGAGCTTTCCTGCACATATTCCTTTTCTGTTCCTGCAGCTAAGCAGAGGCAGAAAGAGATGAAGACCTAGAAGCAAATTCCAGCTAATAAAAAAGAGACTTTTAGTTGACTTAGGAAGTTTCTTTGCCAGTTGCCTCTAGCAAAAGAGAATTATTATATTCCCAGTGAAACATTATTATCATGTGGATTCTTAACACAAAGACGCCTTGAGCCCTGAAGGCAGACAGTCTATAAATTTTGAAATCTTAGAACTACTGGTTCAGGCGATAGCTATTATCTCCTTTTTTTATTTTTTTTCCCCTTGAATAGGAAAGGAGAAAAGTCTAGGTAAATCAGATATTTAAAACTTCTGTGTCTGACATTTCTCACAACAATGGATGCTTATTTTCATATCTTCACATTCAGACTCTTTTCCTATGATACCTCTACTTTGAAAAATAGAAACCTTAACAGTTATCCATGACCTGATGCCCAGTCTTACTATTTAAAGAGAAGTCCTGAGCTAGTATTTCCTTCAAAAATTACTTTTACCCACTAGTGTAATGCTCTGAGATACTACATGACTAAGATTTGAAGCATGATTTTTTAAAAATTTTATGAACTCATGCTGACATCATTTTTCACAAAACCTTTTTATTCTATCTTTGAAGTTTTTGTTTGGAGAGCTTGTGAGATGACACCATCCAGTCTAGGAGAAAAGATTTTCTTGGTATCTTTGCCCTGTGTCATGCAAGTTGCTCAGTGATAAATGATCCTAGAAGATACGTTTAAGTACTTTATTCAGAGAGCAGCATCACGGTATTAACCAATATACTTACTTTTCTAAGTATATTAGGGTGAAAAAAGTGAGAAAATTTTCTGAGGAATCATGCTCAGTACAGAAAAATTTTAAGAACAGCATTGTACTTTTTCCAAATCTGAACTAAAATAAATTCATAAATACTTGGAAATGTAACTCTACTAGAAAAATTTCAAAGTAAATCTGAGGTTTTGCATTCATTTATCTAAAATATCTGGAAGATTCTCAGGTAGAGATTTCAAATTTCAGCCACTTGCATTAACCTATCTATAAGCTTTGTGATATATTCTACTTCCAAGACTTCTAGCAAGTGCTCATTTTAAGTTAAGATCCTGTGCTAACTAACCTATGCAACACAAGGTTAAATGCAAAGTGAAACAAAGGAATATTAAAGTTCTTGTTTATCACAAGTAAAAGGAAAGACAAAACAAAACCACTAAAGTCCTGTACCTCTAGTATTGACTGGTTCAGTGTATGTGATAACGCAGGAATCTATTTGTTAAGGATAATTTGGGTACAAAAAATACAGCACCACAAGTCTCACTGCTGTGTGGACATTCCTGGGAAGAAAGTGAAAATTCCCATCCTATGGCAACAAAACATACAGAAGCAACATATAGGGATGCAAATCCTCACAAAGATGAGTACAATTTCTTTCATAATACATTTGTGTATAATGTGATTTTTGTTCTTCACTAGAGGAGAGGATGGAAGGGACCACTAACCTGGCTACTGCTGCAGTTAAGACCTTTTCATTTCCTGCTTTGCCTGTAGCCCATACATAGGGTTTGAGTTTACAGGAAAACTTGTACTAAAAATGATACAAAGCTGCTTTCTTTCATGTGAAGATAACTGAAGGTATGCCTGTAAATCCCAAGTTAGCATGCAAAGGTAGTTTTGTATACTCTTGACATCGAATATCTACAAAATCTCCTGGGTAGCAAGGGTAGTATTTTGTGTTTTACAGTAATTTTACTAAAGATTCTAGATTTTGGAAGCAGTCTGGACTGTGAGATCCTATAGTCTGTCCTGCTATGTATCAATATAACACTTTACTTCATTCTACTCTTTTTTTCCCCTGAATAAATGAAATATCATGAGTTCAGCTATTATTAAACATCTTGAGTTTCTTAAACTTTATTTTTCAGACACTATTTTTGATCTGAAATATAGGAGACAGGGACTCAAATAATTCTCTAGGTAGTTTGATCCCACAATTAATCATCGTGGACTTAAAAATGCAGTCCTAATTTTTTTCCTTGGTCTCAGCTTTCTGACAGTGGTTCTCATTATGCCTTTCTCTTTGACATCATTGAGCCATTTAGCATGGCATGAAAGACATAACTAATTCTTTGTGATAACACATGGGCAAAGGGGATTGAGCCTGTCGTGGACATCTTCAGAAAAGTTTTATTGCTACTTTCTATTCCATGCTACGATTTATATACCATTTTTTATGAATATTCAAAATTTATTTATTATTTCAGTACTATTTCTTCTGAATACCACATGAAGGAAAATTAATTTTATATTCCAGTTCATTACTCCTGAACAAATCAACCCTTTAGCTGTTGTCACTTGTGTACTGGTAGTTTGTTTCTCTTTGCAGTAGATTTCAGGCACTGACTTTCAGTTAACTGTCTGTGCAACAGGATCCAAGATTAGTAAAAGCTTTAAGGTGGATCTTACTAGACATTTTCCTACAGTGAACCCCCAAAGGAGATCAAAAGACTTTTAAACTGAAAATAAAAAGTCAGGCTTTAAAATTACATAAACTAATTCCCCAAATTTCATGGGTAGAGAAAACTCAAAGCATAATAAAGAGAATATGCAAACCACTGTCTTGCTCTGCTGCTTTTGCAACTTGTCCTAGCATTCAGTGTTTGTTTTACTAAAATCACTGACCTTCCAAATTGCATCTGACTTACCTCTCACTTCTCTATGGTTGCAGGAAATTTCTGTCATCATCTTGGTGACCTGGTATCTGCTCTCTGTCCCTTACCACAGTTTCTAGTGTTTCCTTGGAGCTTCAGTCTCCCAGCTCCAGGCAGTCTTCCTCGTGCCTCTTCAACCCTACAAGTTTCTTTCCCTGATTGTGCTCAAGCAGCTCCAAAAAAGAAAGGAGAAATCCCTTCTGTTTGCACCTACTCTGAGCAAAGGCATATAAAAAGCCTGGAACCAGAAACACAATGTAACTGACTGTCAGTTCTCCATTCAGGAACTGTAATTTTTTTTCCTTGCTCCTGATGGGTGCTTCTACATTGGGCTGACTTAGAACCTTTTGTTTTGATTAGATCAAGTTTACTAAGCCATCTATACAGCTGTCTCTTAGGAGGCTGAACAACTGGGTATTGCTTCCTAGAGTGATGTGAGTAGCTCAACTGAGCCAGAACAGCATTGCTCCAGTGAGAACTTGTTCCAATATTAAGCCTGAAATACAATAATACCAGCAGTCAGTTTTACAAGCTGATTTAGAAATCTGTGCATAAACAGTTATGGTTTAAGATAATGAGTGGTTTGTGTAAACAGTTGACAAACCTGCCTAATGTACGGGTAAGACATTGCCCTTCTTTCTCTGCAATTTTTTGGGCTGTCATTTTGTTTGTTTGGAGTTTTTTTTGTTGTTTGTTTGTTTTTGTAAGATACATTAAATAAATGATGTGTCACTTAGACGTAAACTACTTTAAAATGTAAGTCAACACCATCAGGAAAATAAGGAGAGATTTCACCTTTGCAGCTATAACGCGTGACCTCTGTAAATGCAGAATGAGGAGATTCACTGACTGGCAAAGCACACTGTCAATGCTGTGCAATGCAAGAGCTGAAATAAACAAACCAAGTCATTCTCAAAACACCCAAACAAAAGAAAATAAAATAAAAACACTTCACTAATATAATTAATTAATAAAAATTGAAGAGAATTAAAAGCCAGATGCAGGCACACCCTATGTTCTAATTAACTTAGGAGCATAAGAGAAGGAATTTTTTAATGCAACAAACCCATTTATTACAAAACAATTGGCCATTTACATTGATTATTGTCCTATTAATCCAACAATATGTTTTCTAACTCTGTTAAACTGCATCCTGAGAAGATTAGTTTTTTTTAAGAAGTGCTGCTTTGGGAAGATTTGTTTGGAAGTTAATTTTGTCATTCATTAAGCAGACCCAGTTATGTTTTAGGAAGTCAGTAAGCATTGAAACTATATTGAAAAATTACAGGAAGTATGTTATTGTATCTCACTGTCTGAATTCCTGCTATGCAGAACAGAAAAAAGAGGATATTTAATTTATATTTGTAATCCTTCCACCTTTATGAAAAACATGAAAATTCTGTTCTACAGGTGAGTCATTCCAGAAGCTCTAATTAGATAAATGCCACTTGTGGTTTATTTCGATTAGGAGACTAAAAGTTTGTGTAACTACAGGTTAGATTTGCATACAGGATAATGTTTCAGAATTTGTAAGCATGGTTAGATTTAAGTAGCATTTATTCAAGCACTTCAATTAACTACTTTTGATTACGGAGACAGATCTTTTGTCAAATGTTTTTGCTAAATCAGTATGAGATTTAATGTCTTAAGTTATATTTACATTAAGAATTTATGTAGAAGATCTTTTAGTTTATGTCCCAGTGGATTAGCTATTTTTCACTTGGATCACAACAGTCCCATGTAGTACCACAGGCTGGGGGCAGAGTGGCTGGAAAGCTGCTCAGTGGAAAAGGACCTGGGTGTGCTGGTCAACAGCAGCTGAACATGAGCCAGGGTGTGTCCAGGTGGCCAGGAAGGCCAGTGGCACCCTGGCCTGGATCAGCCATGGTGTGGCCAGCAGGAGCAGGGCAGGGATTGTCCCCCTGTGCTCAGCACTGCTGAGGCCACACCTCGAGTGCTGTGTCCAGTTCTGGCCCCTCACTGTGAGAGAGACACTGAGGGGCTGCAGAGAGTCCAGGGAGGGGCAGTGGAGCTGGGGAAGGGTCTGGAGCACCAGTCCTGTGAGGAGCAACTGAGGGAGCTGGGGATGTTTAGCCTGGAGAAAAGGAGGCTCAGGGGAGACCTTATCAATATCTAGAACTGCCTGAAAGGATGATGTAGCCAGGTGGGGGTTAATCTCTTCTCCCAAGTGAGAGGGGACAGGACAAGAGGAAATGGACTCAGTTTGCACCAGAGGATGTTTAGCTTAGTATTGGGAATAATTTCTTTACTGAAATGGTGGTCACGAATTGTAAGAGGCTGCCCAAGGAAGAGGTTGACCACAATCCTTGGAAATGTTCAAAAGGCATGTGGATGTGGTGGTGTGAGATGTGGTTTAGCAGTGAACACAGTGGTGATGAGTTAACGATTAGACTCAAAGATCTTAGAGGTCTTTTCCAATCTTAATGATTCTATTATTTCATGTTAGAAGAGCTGGTGTAGAACTTTTTTTGTTTGTTTGTTTGTTTCTGTTTTGCTTTGCTTTTTAACAATAAGCAAATGCCCCGTGCTTGGAGAAGAGGATAGCTACCAGCTAGCCAAGGAAATGCCTAATGGTACAATAGTAACGGAAATTAAATTAACATCTGCAATAGGAGAGCAGGAGCAGTACTGGAAATACTCAGATTTTTCAGTGTAGATCTGTACTAAACTTTTTAATTATGCTGCAGAAAACAATTTTCTTTTGCTAATTGTAGTGGATACAGAATGCCTGAAAATGTGGGGTTTTATTTTTCCCAGTGAAGTCTAGCCTGTTGTAGTCTACCTCTCCCTTAACATGGTTAATACCTGAGAAGCTGACATTGAATGGCATTACTTGGCTGTAATATACTCAGTACTTAAATTGCTTTTAAACAGTGTATGAGTTTTATCAAATCAATTGAATTGGAAATTGGATACAAATTCATTACAGCACAGGCAGCTTGACCATATAAAGAAGCAACCTGTAGTAGAAAGCATCATATTTTTAAGGAGGATTATGTTGCAATGAGCTTTTTAAGGATTATTAATGTACAATGAGTATGTTGTTAGAATACCATAACAGGAAAGAGAAGGTGCATGTTCCCAAAAGTACAAGGAGCCTGTGTCCAGCTGAACATGAACATGATGTACATACATAGACATATGGTAATGTTTAGTGGAGTATCTATGCTACCATCCTTTCAGCAGTGTTCTAGACACCATATAGTACATTCGTCTGTTCACTGCATGCCAAATAAAAAGACAAATTAATCATGCTTTAATCAAAATTATATGTCTTAATAAAATTCTTTACAGAGCTTGTAGAGCTTTCATCTGAGCCATTTCAAAAACATAAAGTTATTTTTACCCAGAGCTGTTGTGCTAAGAATTCCAGCAACAATAAAGGTAGTTAGAATTATTGCCTTTTTGAAAAAAGAAAAAAAGTTCAGTCTTTTTTCATGCAGCAGCAGTGTTACATAATATTGACAATATTCATATACTGTTTCCTGGAACTGTTAAAGCCTGATCATATTTCCCATCAATTCTGAAATTAGTTGCCTGCATTCAGTATTTCTAGAAATCCCACCAGATAATTTCCTGAAGACATTTAGACCAGGAGGATGCAAGCAGACTAGGATGTGCCAAACTCCTTCTCAAAGTTCAAAGGTTCAAAGGAATGACCTGAGGTAGATAAATGCTTAACACAGTTTTTAAAATGTTTTTAGGGACTTATCTTACTTCAGGTACACCAAACCACTGAAAACCTAATTCTTGACACAGAAAATTCAAGGATATATTTGATACAGAAATCTCTCTGCTATTTATCTCATTTAGCTCAATCTTCATTAAAATGCAAATAGAAATTAAAAAGTAATTGGATATAGCCTAATTTTAAATATCCCTATTCATGATGAATCATGTCTTTCACACACCTAACAACTTATATGTCTAACAACTTTATCAGCTTGGCACCATATCCTTTTGTTTTTAGCTACTTGCAGTAGGTATTATAGTAAAGATTTTCCTTTAACTGCTACACAACAGTGTGTTAACAAAGCAAGTAGCTGATGACTCAGTTTTTCAGGATGACTTTGACACTGAAAAACTGGAAGTTGGCCTGCCCCTTTCTTTGCACAAGCACCTGAGGGAAGTTGATAGGCAATGCTAGGCATGGCAATTAGCTTACCCAGCATGAAACTCAATAGAAGCAGGTGCTGAAGAAAGATCTGACTAAGAAGATTTCTCCCTTCTCCTTCCTTCTTACTCCCTGCCACAGCAGCTCAAAGGTGGCACCTAGCCAAGGGTAGAAAGCCTGTCCCATTTTGTTCACCTGTTTTATATGATAGTATCACTGTTGCTTTTCAAAGCACTCAGCTAATAAAGTTGTGGAAAGAAGTAAACTTGTATGCTGGCCTGTGTTGCACCATCTGTCCTATGCTATCAGCTAAGACAGCTGTGGAAGAGTCACTTCAAAATACTTTCAGATTACATTGTTCTGAACATCATTTCTAGGAAACATAATAAAGAGCAAAATCCTTTTTTCATGAGAGGACTCTGAATTTCTGCTACTAGTCAAACCCTTTCCATCTGTTAAGTGTCAGAAAACTGGTTGTCTTTGACAGAAAATACATCTACACAAACAAATTAAAGCTTTGGTTATTTCAAGATACATTACCTGCGTTTCTCACACAGCACCCTTTATTAACATGCCTTCAGATTATTTTCAGTTGTTTTCTGTTCTGGGACTGAACTTTCTAAACAGTCAATTTTCTGCCAAAATTACAGTCAGTCACTTTACATTTCCTGTGTGCTTTTTTTACTTTCTGTGATTCTAGGTCTTCTGGTATGAAAAAAAAGGCACACTTGTCAACATTGCTGAGGTATGTGTTTTCCTTGGAGACAATCATAAGCTGTTTTGGGTTTGTTTTTTTTTTTTTTTTTTTTTGTTTTGTTGTTGTGTCTGTTTCGTTTGTTTTTTGTTTTTCTCTTTTGTTTTATTTTGGGGTTTTTCTGGGTTTTTTTGTTGTTGTTTTTTGTTTTGGTTTGGGTTTTTTTGGGTTTTTTGTTTTTTGGTTTTTTCTGTAAAGGAGAACACTGATGACTAAAACTAAGATCTTTGCTTTAAATGAACACATTTTCTGATTCCAGATGTCTGATCTGAGACAGCCAAGTCTTGTTTTCAGAATCTGGTATTTTATTGCTGAAATAGGTCATCCAAAAATCTGAGATGTAAAAAAAACCCTCATTGCTGTAAATCTAAACCTGCTGACCAAAAGGATTTCACACACAAGAAGTCTGTGGCTGTACGAACAATGGTATCTTAGTCTCCTGACTATCTGTTCTGCTCTCTGTAAGTGCAAGATCATATAGTCTTTGGTTCAGTTGGAAACTAAGCTTGTTGCTAATAGAAAGATGCAGCTTATCTCATATCTCAGCATGTGATACTCAATCTTGATCAGAGATATCACACGCTGGGACTTGCTGCAAGTTTTGCTGATTATTTCTCTGTATTAAGATGAGGACAGCTGTAATAGACTTCATTTTATTCATATTGCACAGTCTCCTAAGAAATTGCCAATTCAACCCACAGCTGGGCAAAGATCTGGCATTCTGACAATACCCCTTCAGAAATACACAGGCATGCTGTTACCTCCCACAAATGAGAAGGCATATTTGCTACTTTCCTCTGAATTTCTAACTGCTGGAAGTAATAGAAAGATCAGAAGTAAAGCTGCCACACCAATACTCAGATCCTTGGTGAGCACTCAAACTCTATTGAAAAGTAGACTCACAATTAAAAGTGAGTGGGAAAAGGCAAGATCTAAGTGATTGGCAGGGTTTTTGAGGCCTCCAGGTGTAGAAAGGAGCACTAATTTTTGATTAGTAAGGATTCATGCGTTTGATTCTGAAAGATGCTTAAAAAAATAACAGCAAACAGAAGGGGATATATTGCATGATAATTTATGATTTCAGTGTATAGATCTACTGCAGCCAATAACACTACTACTGGTAGGAAGTGGAATATGTGGAAGAGATTTCAGACAAAAGCAAAAGTTTTACAGAAACATCCTTAGTGTTGCTGTGTATATGCTTATACTGTGCTACTGTGTATGCTTCTATTTAACACTGCCTGTGTGAATGTGTATGCTTTCTAGTTACAGGCAAATAAACAGGTTTTCTGGCAGTGTCAGGTTCTATCATACAGTAACTGATGTGACTGTTTATAAAACAAAGGAAATATCCCACTGATCTCTGAGTTAAATTTCTCAGGGTTATGTTTCTAAATTACTTGACCCCCTAGAATTGAGCAGATGATGCCTACAGATTAAAGTATACACCTTAACTATTCTAGAGAATATTGTAATGTTTAACGGTATCAAAGTTCAGTGTACTTGCTTGCTCCATTCTGAGGACAAAAATGCATTTCTCACTACTGAAATAATGTCAGACATTCTTAGCATTCAAGCCCTAAATATCAAATTAATAATGATTGAGCATGATAATGAATTTTGCAATTCATATAGTAATATTGTCATTAGCATAAATAAAGTGTGTGGTGTTCATACTTAAATGACAAGCTTGCTTATCTTGCACAGCCTTTCAGACACAAGACATTTACACGAGATTTGATCTGTGTACTCAAAATCAGTTTGCAGATCCTAGTCCCTAGGAATTTAACTCATATTGACAAGACAATTTTATGTTCAGACTTACCACTTGGTATTAAATAACAAACTCAGCCTGGAGATGTGAATGTCTCCAAGTAATTGAACAAACCAGTCTCAAAAAGGGATTAGGAATTTACTTCCTTTATGTACCTCTCCACCTAAACCAGTATGGCACAAATCAATTACACTTTCAATTGGTATTAATTACATTTGAATCAATTTACATCACTACCTGAGATCTTTTTAAAAGAAAATATATGATCTGCCTCTAGGCCCCTAGTCTAAAGGCCTTGAATACTTTTCAGAAAAACATTTCAAATATTTTTGATTTTAAATATTTTACTTTTGGAGGTACTTTGGACACATTTTTAGATGCACAGTTTGAGACACTTTGAGGATTCTTACCTGCCAGAAAGTCCTGAGCAATGCTTAAGCATTTGGGATGTTTTTGAGAGCTTAACACAATGTGACTCAAGACACAGGCATTCAAAACCTCTGAAAATCTTGCCATTAGAGCCCATTTCAACTTTCAGCTGATAAATAGTGGCACATTTTACATAATGGAAAGGCTGCACAGGGTTTAACCCCCCCTCCCAATTCACTTAACGATTTTTCTGCTTTTTATATCACCATGTATTATACAAACATTTAATATTTTAATATGATTTTGAATAGGTGGAAATTATTAAACAGGAATATTGAGTATTACTGACAGACCTTCAACATGCTTAGCAATATATAAAAACATAATTATTCGAGGGAAAGGGAAAAAAAAAACCTTTGTTAAATTCCTTTCACTTGTTCTTAGCCCAATTGTTATTGAAAGGAAAAGCAAGAACTTGATCATCTCTCTTAGTGGAGTTTGGAATACCTCACCTTAGAGCAGAAGCAGCAATGACACAGAAAAATATAATCCACTAACTTTATTCATGCATAAATGAACTAATCTTTTAGATGCATATAATTTTATTTTCATGAAACAATCCATTCCCTAGTCTTAGTTTTTAAGGTGCTCAATGTAACCAGAAAAATAGAAAATAGATAAATAAGGAAATTTTTATTAGAAGCAAAAAATATAATTATCTAGCCAAATTGTATGCAAAATTCCGTTGTTTGCCACAATCACTGTTGGTAGTGAAACTGCCACATGTATTTGTGCAGCTATAGTAGATGCACCTTGATGAAGTCTAGAAATTACACTAATGAGCCTTGAAATTATTTTTTAAGACAGCTTGGAAGCTGATTTAGTAATTTTCTCATTGAGAACTCCTCATGCCAGTTGTTCTACATCACAAGAGTGTTTCCAATAATGTTCAGCAAGACACTTCTTAGAAATGTGGTTCACATTTCAAAAATTACTGATTTTTTTCCAGAGTAACTGAATGAAGACAGTATTTTTAATTTCTTCTTCTATAACAGTGTGGGTACCTCAGAAATACTGACACTTCCTCGCTTGTATCAGATTAAACAGGAGTATTAAAAATTCAACATCATTTGAAATTTGAATTATATCCACCATTATGCCCTTTTATGAACATCTGCAATCTTGCTATCCTAGATGTTTGCATAAGACATTGCTTAACTTTAGAGACATTGGCTAGCAGCACTGAAAAAAGGAGAATTTATTACTAGATCAAAGAAACTTGGGTTAGAAACTCCTTCATTAAATTTTAGCAAAACCACCTCCTTTCCACTAAAGATTGGCAATAAGTCACAATATTAATAATATTCCAGTTTAATTGCATGTGTGTGTGTTATTATTAAAAGATAATTATATGATAGTTTAAACCATCTATGATACTATCCAATAAATGTTTTCTCTTCATATTTCTAACAGCACATTTCCTAGGCATGTTTTTTCTAAAATTTTCTTTAATAAAGGACAATAAGATTGTGAAAAATATGAACACATTAGAGGTTACTCCAGCTGCAGGGTACAGTCTCATGCCTGTGCATACAGAAAAGCAGTAAGTAGCTCAGGTAAGAATGATTTTTCTCACAGGGTCATACCATTAAAAAATATGCTTTTTTGACAAGAATTAACAGTTCCTTTTTACTTTCCAGTGAACCTTCTGGCCATTTCAGGAATAAAAATGACAGGTGTTGGGGGTTGAGTGTTTTTCTATTACTGTGTCAATTTAGAGAATTTTTCCCATTATCATGCCAATGGAGCTGGCCGGGTTACACCCAGGACCTTTGATGACTCTAGACAAAAGGTG
>JAOTQP010001546.1:89483813-89495831 GCA_026413545.1 Cichladusa arquata | reverse complement strand
GTGGGGGGAGTGGAATTAAAGTCTCTATTTCAGAGGAAACTTCTGCCTCTACTGGCAGACACCTGTCCTTCAAACCAAGACAACAGGCTTGGGTGAGAATCATTGCAGTCATCTCAACCAAATACATGTTTATCAGAGGATTGCACGAGGAAAGCAAAGAATAATGACAAAAGCTAGATTTGGTAGGATTTTTTAAAAAAGAACATCCTGTTCTTCTGTGCAAAAACAGCTAGCAGAGGAGAAATATGGTGAAAAATTTGTGGCAGAGCAATCAGACCATCCTATATCAAAACCAAATATGTTTGTCTCATTAATGGAAGAAATAGGAATGAGATATTTGGGACGGCCAGTCAAAATAAGACTATCTTCTGAAATTACATTTTTTCTGTCTAAATATGAAATAAGTTTTTCTCTCCTCTAGAGACAGTTATATAAAACTATATAAAAACATGAAGTTGGTGACCTGTTTGTAGGAGCCAGTTCCTGGAAGCACCATACACATTAGGTACTGTACTGCGACATGCTGAGAATTTTGAAGGGTTCCAGAGGGAGGAGAGGGAGCTGAGATATGCTGCCTCTTGAGGGAAGCAGGCCATTTCTCCATTTTGCTGAAATCATTAGTCACACAGAGCCTCATTCCTGAGTGGGAGCTGCAGCTATAATTAGTGCTGAGACTCTCATTTGCATTCTTGCTATAAAAGTTAATATTTTACATGTCAAATAACCCATATGGATTCACATTTAATATTAAAAGAACTGCTGTTCATAATACATAAGCAGAAGGCTTTATTACACATATTTATGCCTCATACCAGGTATCTTCTATGTTAGAATAGCAAAATATGACTTATTAAAGCGGTGGTGAATATTTTTTAATAGCCTGATTATAAATGTGTTTAATCTACAAAATTTTAGCATATTCTGAATCACTATTAGTCAGAAATATACCTTTTCCCCCCTTTGCACAATTTAGCCTCATATTTTCTTGTAAGTATCCTGTTCTGCCATTGCAAAAGATGTCAAAAATATTTCTAACTCTTGAATCTCTGCAGAAGCATGAAGACTATGTCTACAGATGGATCACACTTCTATGAAACCCCATTGCTGATCAATTGCTAAACACAGAGGCTTCAAAATCGGAGTACTAGAAAATGTAAATGTCATGTAAAACGAAACCTGTTACTGTTAAAGATCTTGGAGTACAAACCCTCACATCTTTTGAGCTGTGCCTCATATAGCCAAAGCTAAATCAGCCAGTTGGGAAATGGTAGGAGATCCTATCAAAACCAGTCTTTGTGTAAGTATTCATTGAAGGATACTAAAATTGCAGTTAGCATAAATCCCATGGAAACATGTGTAACATCCACATGAATAGCAAATGAATTCTTTATGATCAGTGCTATTATACTGACTGAATTCCATTTGATCAGTGCTGATAAAAAAGAATATTAAGCAAGAGTCCACCTAACACAGACTCTGTAAAAATAACAACAGTTGCTGCTAACAATTGTTAGCAATAATAACAATTATTACATGTATTACATATAAGTGCAAAAAAATCAAAAGCAGCCAGGTAATGTACTTAGAATAATGAACAAAAAGACATGATAATTTCTGATTTCTCTTAAGAGATGAGATAAAAGTAGTGCATGAGTACTATGTGCTGCTTTTCATCCTGGCAGTCTTAGAATTTCTACATTATTGTTCTGTCAAAATCATCTCAGTTCAAATGTACTTGTCAGAGTGACTGAAGGGTTAATACAAGAGAAGCATAAAAGACAATCAGATAATAGCACAGTGTGCTTAATTGGAGTGTTTGATAAGTTACTATCTCTACCATTCCTACTGGCCCTACAAGCTGCAGGGCTAGCTTTGAGATATTAATGTACTCAATATACTGTAAGTCACTCCTTGGAAAGGCTAGTATGGTCAGCAATCACAATTAGGGTAATTAGCAGTGAGCATACAGATCTTCACAGTGGTGACCACAGTCACTCTCCTCAAGGCTACTGTTTCTTTGGCTGGAGGGGGGAAACTGGAAATGAAGCAGCAATTATTTTTCTCATAGAAGAAAGGCTGGGCCCCGGAAAATTTGAATCAGTGTGATGACAGCTGTCTTTCCAGTATAAGGTAATGTAGCAACTGGGGCTAAGAATCATAATGTGGAAAAAGAAAGAAGGAAAAAAAAAAAAAAGCTTGAATTTGTGAAAGGATTTTCAAATATATTCCTGCTAAAATCACAGGATAACTTATTGTGCTTTAGAAGCTTCCACCTTACATTTTTGCTTAGGCTTTTTCTTTCTCTGCTGTGGGTCATGCCATAGAAGCGTGACATCCCATGCCAGGTTTCCATGAGGCTGTGTGGAAGTGTGCCCTCATTCTTGCAGTGTGCCCACAGAAATCTGCCTCCCTGCCTTGAAATAACTTCAGCAAAGGAATCAAATGCAAAGAGCTGAGATACTGCATGTGCAATAATGATAATGCTGCTCTTGTTAATAATACTGTTACTAAATATGGATGGCACTTAGCACAAGATAAGGGGATAGGTACAATGCCTTGATCATTGTGCAACCTGAGAAGTGAACATTTGATTAAGTTACAACAAATTTAAAAATCACTCCCACATCAGCCAAGTTATTGCTATCTTGTATGTACTCTCAAAGAGTCTTAGAGAAGCGGATTTGTATTGATTTACGACTTGAACTCATATTTGGGGCAAACTAAGGTATTCAGTTGCCTCAGGTTAGCTAATGGACAGCTTCTTAGAGTGCTATGATGATTGTAAAAACAGAATATCAACTCTAATTTACAAACTAGAAAGATTGTATTAAAAATGTAAAAGTAGGCTGAGTAATTTACACTCCTAGAATACTTATACACAAAACTAAGATTAGCAGAAAAAAAGTTCTCATAAAAATATTTCAATTGACCAGATGTATATCAAGCAGGCCATTGTCAAGACAAGATATTGAATCACTGACATTAACTGAGCTCATTATTTTCAATTACACCCATTAACACACCATGAACACACATTGAAACTGTAAGAAGTTAGTATTTTGGTTTGCTAACTACTTATGCTGATGTTGTATAAAAATAGAATAAATAACAATGCAGATTGGTAAAATAAATCCTATTTAGCAAATCCGAGACTCAAAAGAAACAAAACTTTTAAAAACTGTGAGGGTGACGAAGCACTGGAACAGGTTGCTCAGAAAAGATGTGGGTGTCCCATCCTTTGGAAGTGTTAAAGACCAGCTTGGATGGGGCTTTGAGCAACATGGTCTAGTGAAAGGTTCCCTGCCCACGGCAGGGGAGTTGGAATTAAATGATCCTTAAGGTCTCTTCCCACTCAAACCATTCTACAATTCTATGAAAAACTGAAAAAAAGTCATTGGAATATCAAAAGACTAACTCCACAGAGGGTCTTAATCACTAGTACGAGGGCAGAGTTACTCTGCTGGAACCTTACCTCTAGGCACCATGTTTCCCTCATGAGAGTATCCCAAGTATACACTGGTCTGCCTTGGGGCAAACTCAACAGCATTTTAATTCTGGCCATCTCAAAGAATACATGAATATAGAAAGTCTATCTTCATCCATGTAAAGTGAAAGGTATGATCTGATGTGTGCTGTTAGAGCATTTCAACAGATCAGACTGAACAGAAAACAAAGGCAGTTTGTTGCTGGTGTTAAAGTGCTGTCCAGCCAGGACATTAGCCCTTTGGCAGAGGGATTCAAATCCGTATCTCCTCATTTTCCTGGTATCCTAAACACAGTGCATGTCCTCAGCCTCTCCTTTTGAAGTTCACTAAGTTTGTATGGCATACATAGACAGTCTTCTCTTAGGAAAGTGAATGAAATGTGAAAATGTAACCTGGACATTTATTAAGGAATGGGAAAAGCTAAGATTCAGTTCTCCTTCCAAGATTTATTTATTTATTAGGAACCATAATTATTTGTTGAAAGAAAAAATGTTCTTGCCACATGAGTTCCAAAAGTTCTAGATGCGCCTCACTGAGCCAAGGTACCCTCAATTCTTTTCTGAGCAGTGAAAATATTTTCATGGGAAGCACAAACCACAACACAACTCTCAGCCTGAGATTAATGGCTAGATAACTTCTATGGGAATGAGAAATATAGATATAAATCTATTATGGCAAAAAGAAATTGCATTTGGAATATTCTGTGACTAATCCACTTTTTGTAAAGATTACACTATTACTCTCTTCTCTTCTGGTAACAATTCTCTAAGAAATGCCCTTGACTGCTTTACTGTAAAGAAAATATTCAGGCATCTTGATTCAGGAGAAGTTTCTGTAACTGACTTGTAAAAAAGGATTGTGGTTCTCTGATGTTGTGAGAGACCAAACTATTCTCTAGTTGCTGTCTTCTGGACGTGGTCCATTCAGTCTACTGCTGTTTGGGTCCGTTCAGAGGCATCTGATGCTCCCTGCACAAATGGAGGGAGTCTGATGCCTGGGGAGAGTCTTTTGATTCTACTCATTGTAGCACTTGAATCCTTTAACAGGACTTGCTCTAAATGTTCAAATCACTTTGAAAATAAGATTTTTATGCCTGAGCCACCCAGATGAATTAACATTTTATAACCACTAAATCCTATGTTTAAAAAATCTACTTCACTATCGATCAAGCTCCACATGACACTCTTGCTGTTCTCTGTAGAGAGTGATCAAAAGGTTTGCTTTTTTATCCAGTAAGTTAACTTTTAAATGAGTTTGAAGAGATAACAAGTTGGTAAGCATACTTCTGCCTCTGGAATCTCACCTTTGTACTTTGTGATTGTTTGGTATCTGACCCAGTCTGCCATATGATATCCAGTGAAATTCTGTTATCTTAATAAAATCCATAAGGGAAAATAGACTGAGTCATAGTAGTATTTTCTGAATGCAATCAACAGCTCCACTTCAAGCATTTTAGGGTGGGTTTTTTCACTCTCAAACTAAAAAGTTACACTTATATGAATACAGCATGTCTGAAACCGCCAGAATTGTTTTCAATAACAGGATCAATTGAGACAATTTAGAAATAATTTAAGTGATTTCTAAAATAAAAGTTCATGTCTGGATAAATCACACAAAACACACTGGAAATCTTTGGTGGTGATCAATCATGTTTTGGAAATTATGGAAATTTTGACATGCAGAAGTGCTGTGAGATTTTTTTACCTTCTGGTCCCTAAACAAACCTATGGTGATACCTTCATTTTTGTGAGTTATTAAAGCTTAAGGACCTTGCTAGGTAAACTGAAATAATACTATGGCTTTTTCAGCTGCTCATTTCTTTAAGAATATTAACTGGAAAAAGCCAGGAAAGCCGTCATATAAACAGATCTCTTCACTTGAAATCTGATTTTACATTTGTGCTGTCTTGCCACAGAAAACAATCTTTCAGCTTTCCCTTTTAATTAAATATGGTTGGTGAGCATGACCTGAAAGTCATTTGCCTGTTTTTATATAAATATCTAAGGCAGATCTCTAAACTTGTGTGTTTTGAGCAGCAAATATTTAATAAGCTGCCTAATACAGGTGATATTCTCAAGACATTTATAAAGAAAAAAAAATGTTTTGCTTGACTTCAATGTTAACAGAATAAATACATAGAGAAAGAAATGGTAAACAGAAAAGATTATGCCTCTTCTTGACTCAGCTATAACACCCTGCATCAAGTAAATGTACTCATTTTCTTCTTTTCAAGAAACAGCTTTTGCTGTCAGTGTTCCATATAAACTGTTCTGCAAGATGTTAACCTGGATTTCTTTTTGGTTCAGAAAAGGACTACTCATTATCTAATCAGAAAATTTTAAATGCACTCTTTTATGCTTCAGAAAGATCATTTCAAAAACTCCAGTTGTATCTACAGTAAAGTCAAAAGCAAAGCTGACTGTTTAGAAATCAGGTTCTTGTCTTTCACAGCAGCCACACCTGCAGGCTCCCTTGGACTCTGCACGTCAGAGCAGGGGGGGAGGAAGGAAAGCCTCCCTGGCTGCTGGTGCCCAGTGGCCCCTCTGCCTGCCAGCCCCACACCAGCCTTCCCCCTGGGCTCAGGGTGTGTCCATGGCTGGCAGTGCTGCCTCTGCCCACTTCATGGGCTTTGGAGGCACCACCCCTCACCCCTCAACCAGCAGGGTCCTCTCTCTTTGCTGAAAACAAGGTGAGGGCTTAAATGGAACAAGTCCCCAACTCTGTATCTTGAAACAATTTCTGCCTCAACCTTGCAGCACCTAAACTATATGAGGCTTGAGCTTTTTCCAATTACTTCCCTATATCAAGTGTACAATGTCTTTATAGGATGCTTTACAGTCCCAAACTTTCCATGAAATCCCACCAGATCAGTAGGATACTATTATTTTCCCCCAAATCAACTGCATCAGTTTTGAACTGTTCTCATCAAAGTGAAACAGGCCCTAAAAGAGATCTGTGTCCCCTGACCCTACCTGTGTTTATGTTCAGGATTGACATGAGATGAGACAGACACAGAAAATGTTCTTGACACAAGTTTCTGGGAGTTCCTTGCCTTCAGAAAGCATCTTTCCCTATGGACAGTGAATTCCTTAACAGTGGCTACAGCAGCTACAGTAGGTAAGTTAGTTCAGAACTGTTACTGAACTAAGGCCATAAATATCTTCCTTGACTCACGTTCTCATTGCAAAATTCAACCTAAAACTAAAACTTGCTTAGACCAGAAGATCAGTAGCATTTTATATGAGCCTAAACTATATAAAGAATAAGATAATGGTTTGGGAGTAGGATCTACAGTTACCACCAGACAGGACCTTATGTGCTATCAGAGCAAAGAATGGCCAGCCTTGGACTGAGACTTCATGCAATTTGGTGTACAGGCATAATCACTGAATGTACCTTGTATAGAGATGTTAATGTTGCCTATTCTGGCTAGTAAGAAGCATTACCTGATGCAGGCACTTTCTGATCTGCTCCCTCCGTCCTTGGAGATGGAGGTACTGAAGCAGTGAGGGTGCTGGATCTGTAAGTGCATTGCACTGAACAGAGTGAAAAACAGATATGACCCTCTGTGTTATCAAACCTTAAAATTCAAATGATAATTTCTGGTCTTATGGTTTAGGAAGACAAGAGGATAGCTAGGAAGATGTGGTAGTAGTACATCTAGTAATAAAGAAGGATCTCCTTCTCACAGGGCTGAATGGAATAATTCTAGAGCGGAAAGGGATAGAGGATATTGTATCTACAATCTGTTGTATCAGTTCTGTCTACAAACACCCTGTCTATTAAAGATTTTATTCCAAGATGCCTAGGTTTTTCCCCAACAAATAATAAAGCTCACAGACTTGTAATTTCAGGATTTGTGACCAGATGTTAGGAAGTTAGGTACCATGGCTCCTTGTGCTGTAGTAGCAAAGTCTCCTTTTGGGTATAGCCCTAGCTGTAAGAGTGAGTGTATGTATGAAAGAAAATTAAATACATGAACTTAAAACCTCTGAGTCATATAGCAAAGAAACTTTCCATAACTAGGGGGAAGCACTGATCTTTTGAGAGCACTTTTACTTCCTAGAAGACCTTAGAGCATAAGAAAGTCACAATGAACGAAGAATATTTAATCAAAAAATAACCATTTCAGTCAAATTTTGTTAATTTTTTCGTCATTTTTCTCACATAAAACAAAATGTCTGCTGAACTTATTTATGTATATATTATTTAATTATTTTCCCTCAAAAATGCATATGCACTTTTTGCTCTGAAAGTCAGATAGTTAGGAAGGAATATAAAGATTCCTTAAGAATTTAATCTAATCTTTATTAGATTTAAGTAGGGCTCTGTGAAATCAGTGACTGACGTTAAGCCCTGAATAAAAGGAGAATAAGAATTTTCTATTTCTAAGCTTATATATATGTATAAAAAAGTTAATCAGCTAGGTTTTGTACCTCATGTTAAGCAAAAACCTTATACCTACAAAGGAATAATGTAGCTCATTATATAAAATATTGACTTGGGACTCAAAATATGAACCCTAGATGAAAATTTAGACACATACCTACTTTGGATAAATTATTGTGCTCTTTGTGTCTTTTTTTCCCCCTTGCCTGTATAGTTAGCCTTTTTTATTATAAGCTCCTTAGAACAGAAAGGTTCTTTCTCCCATTAGTATTAGTCTAAGAGAATACCTTAATTTTGACTAGAACGCCTAGGTCCTATTGTAATGAAAACATCATATATTTTCCTGGTTTACAGTAAAAAACCCTGAGGTTCTGTAACATCTCTCACAGTTACTGGGACCTTACATCCTTTGTTTCCCTACAATGAATCCCAACATGAAAATGTTTTCTGTGTTCTAAAATATCTTTGCATATAGGTATTTTAAAATGCTGCTTTCCTCTGGGCTGATGACTTCAGTTTATGCCTTTAATAATTCCCAAATTGTTTTCTTGCTAAGTATATTAGATGACTGTTTTATTTAGTGAATATTTGGTACTACAGTTTAGTATTTCTATATTAATTATTCTGCATTTTCCCAGCAAAATTCTGGGGTTTTTTTGCTAAACAAATTGTATAGAGCATACAAAACCTTTTGATCATGAGCATATTGCTCTGCACTCCATGCTATGCTTTCAGATTCCACATGAGCTACAAATTCTACCCCCTCCCCCTGTCACTTACATTCAGACAAACATAATCATGAATAACAGAAGGCCCAACACTGAATCCTCAGAAACTGTGTCCAGATTTTCCCTTTGTGGCCTAGTTAAGTTAGTTTCCATCCCAGTTTCTTTACTTTCATGATGATTTCTCTTAGCCATTAATCTCAGAGGTGGTGCCTTGTCAAAGCTTACAAGTAGATTACATCCATTGAATTTCCCTTATCTACAGTGGCAGTAAAACCTTCAAAGAACTCCATCAGGTTAGTTAAGCATGACCTCCCCTGACTGAATCTATGCTGGTTATCCTTAATCAAACTGATCTTCAAGCTGTTCTTTCACACTTCCTTATGGTAGTTTAATTTTCCCCACAATTCTTGTTAAATTCACTGATGTACAATTTCTTGGACTGTCTACTTTTTTTTGGAAGACTTATTTCCTTTTTTTCAACCTGAAAAAAATAATTCCTAGTTAGATCTAGTTTAAATTGTCTCAGTAAATAGACTTCTGTCCCTCTGGGTTCCTTACTAGCTGTTTAAAAATGGTTTTGTTGAAAAAAATCCCAAATATCATAAAATTATGCCTTTTTTGTTGTGGTGTGTTTTTTGATTTTTTTCTTATGAGTGCCCATTTGTATGTGCCATTTTACTACACGTAGTAAAATAGAATAAAGTCCTGTTGTCAATATAGAGTGGCAAAATTAAAAATATTTTGGTCACACTAAATTCATAGTGATGAGGAAGAACTTTCAAGGATGCCCTACTCTTTAGCACAGCAAATAGCTATCAAAAGCTTTTCTAAATGCATTCTTCTGTTTACAGGGAGCCAAAATGCAATGTGTCATCCTGAGGGAAATGGACGTGGTGATAAATTTACACATCTGTGTCCTCCAGTCTCAATTACATGACTCCTTGTGTCTTGAGGTGAAAATCCATGTAACATTGCATTTGATAAGTGAGGGAACACACTGCCAGCACATCACTCCAGTCTTTCAGAAATCCCTGGTGGAAGTTCAAGGTCATGGGCTTGAGCTGCTAAATTTCAATGGGTTAGGGTGAAGTATTCCAGAATGGCACCTTGCTGTGTGGCAGGAACTTGCTGGGACTGCTGAACTTATAAACAGAGGGAAAGGTGTTTTGCATTATTAGAAAAAAGGACAAAACTTGAAGAATAGTGAATGGTAGCTATGGCACTGCCTCCACAAGAGGTTCAAATTGCTCAATTCTGTGTCTCTCTCTGAGACACCTGTGCATACATGTATTTATACATTCATTGCCAAGGTAACTGGGCACCATAAGACTAATGCATGTAAATTCCAAAGGGGAGTATTATATCTAGACCTAAATTTTATCTCTCAAATATTAATGACAATTTCAGCAGAGATGTGGCAGATATAAATTAAATGGCATTACAGACTTTTTACTAGGGAAAAAAAAATTGCCTGGGTTTTAAATAAATATGAACCATGGGACAAATTAATCAATCCATTATAGTATCTTACCTCTCTTTATAAGACTGTAGATTTATGTGACGGGCATAACATGGTGGTTGTTAAGTCCCTAGTGATAAAAGCTATTGATTATTTTCAGAAGTGAGCTAAAAATAGGTTTTGCAGCACTTATCTTTTAGGTGCTTACTGGCAAATGAAGCTCAAAGCAGTATTCCGAGTTGACTACTTGCAATTCCACTTTTCATTTAATAACTGAATATTCATTGAACAAGACAGAAACCCATCCAGAAGCATGACTCTGATGTGGTGATTAATGCCCTTCATCATGTAAGAGGGGACCAGTAGGTGTCCAGTTCCTGTTCCAGCAGCTTTTTTAATATTTAATATTGATTTCCTTTAAGCAAGGTTTGGAACCCAAATCTTCTAATACCAAAGGAAACTTTAACTGGAAACCTCCCTGGAAACTGGAAACCCCAACAAGGAGGGACTACAGGAGTCATGGATTATGCCAGAAAAAAAAAAAAAAAAAAAAAAAAGAAAAAAAAGGACAAGACAGGCTTTAATTTTCCAAAGAAAGAGGTAGATAAATGCAGATTTTTCACAAGGTAGCTAAGCACTCCAACTGCTAAATTACTCTCTCTACTGTGGGAAAGTAAGAGGGCACCACTTCCACCCCCAGAAATATCTTATATAAGGCCAAAGTTGGCAGGTGCACTTAAAGACAGCCAAGCTGTTTTATTGCTATGGAAGGCCAATCTATATTGAAGATTACAATGACTGTTCAATAACAGTCCTACACAAACTGACACAGTATGCAACCATTCTCAGTATGCCAAGAAATGTAATTTTAGGCTCAAAGGATATTTTCTAATGAAAAATAGCCTGTGTAAATTTGTCTGGTTTTGGGGTTAAAGCAGGTGGTAGCTCCATAAAATCCAAGTATTAGATGTAAGTATCTTCACAATAAAGGGAAAACCAGATGCCTAAATTCTTCTCTGTGTTTATTTACCACAAAGTGTCCACAACATCCATGAAATAAGTTAGGAACTCAAGAGTTCAGCACATCTCAGATCTAGGTCTTGAATTTATGCATTCTATTACATTGTATTAGAATAGTTACCAGGTTTTTATTTTCTGAAATTTTCAGGTACATACACTACACTGTGCACACTACCCTGTGTTCTTGCCTCTTCTTAAAAGATAAGCAATAGTTCTGTTTGCACAGGAAAAGAGTAATTAGTGCCTTCCTTTCCTGAATAAAATCTGTCAGAAATATTCAGAAATTTCTTGTTTATGGAAATAAAACAATGAAGGAGAAACAATAGTTATGGAAGACTTGCTAACATTAAAGACAGTCTTGCTTCTTCTATCTCATGCTTTCTTGTTCACAGTGGCCAGCTATGCTCTTGCTGAGTATTTATTTGCATCACTGTTTTGTTTTTATGATGCTGATAGGTTTTTCCACTGACAGTCCTGAGAGGAAGGGGTAGAATAAAAGATAATGCCAGGATTTGTACATTCTCTATTGCCCTCTTAAATGCATGAAGGAAGGCTGCTGTCTTAGGAAACAAGAGAAACAATTCTTTTTCAGACAGTAACACATTTTTTAACATGAAACTGCAACAGGAAACCTATGGATTTGAGCTCAGAGAATATCTTGCATGTTTTAAGTGTTGAGCTAAGTATCTAGAGGCAGAATTTTCAATGTTTTTTTGTGGGTTTTTTTCACAATTTGTTTTAGATCTGGGTCTTGGGAGGGGGTAAATTGCATGATTTATAAGGCTGAAGTGGTTTCAGCATTTGCAGTATAATGGTCCTCTTCTTAAACCCCTTCTACCAGAAACTCCTGCAGTGTTTCCCTGATCTTCACAGAAACCCAATACTTTACCATCATTCCATGATTCCATCATTCAAGTTTGTCACACCAGTTTTCCCA
>JAOTQP010001546.1:89437935-89483783 GCA_026413545.1 Cichladusa arquata | reverse complement strand
AAGAGAACACCATCAAGATATGACTTGTGACAAGTGAAACATTGGATCACAGAGCATATATGGAAGATGAAGCTACTATTTAGTGCACCTTATACTATCATTGAGGTACTAAACACACTCCATGGAGGTTAACATCAGTGGGACAGGTGTTGGATCACTAAACACCTTGTTTGATGTATTCATTCCCCACCAGGACCTAATTTTTCCAAGTGTTTTCTCTGTTATCCCTCCAGAAATCTCTCATAGGGCAAAATGTGGAACATTGCTGTCATCCAGATGGTCACCAGATACAGTCTTTACTATTTATTGGAAAGAAAACAATAAAATATTATTATGAGAATAAAAACTAGGTAATAGGATTGGAGGATAAAAGGAGGTGTCTGTTTGTAATGAAATACAGACTATTATTCTTTTAAATGCATCAGCAGCACTGACTACAATATCATAATCATTAAAAACTATGAGAAATGCACTTGGGAATCATGCATTGGTATTGATTGAAGGTAGGTACTCTAAATATCCGTATGGATTTTTTGCATTTACAGGGGGAAATATGCAATTTACAGATTCACATAAATCCTTCCTATCTATCAGGCACAAAGTTCTGTGCTGGGTGAAGTATTTCTGAAGAGCTGGAAGTGCTCAGTAAAATGAGCAGGTAGAAGCTTCAAGACAAGCAAAATGCAGTGTTTTTCCACACAGCAGGAATTAAATTGTAAAACAGATTGTCAGAAAATAGTGTGGTAGTCTGAATTATGAATAAGTTCAAGAACAGATTCAGGAAGGTTAAATTTGTTGATGGATGTTGAACAGAGATGCAACCTCTGGCTAAGAGTTCTCTAAACTGGCCAGAGGCTGCTAAAATATAAGCCTGTCTATATCTTGATTCCTGCAATTTTTTTTCTATGCATTTGCTAATGGCCATTGTCAGAGAGGTTATTTTGGTCTGATTTGATGTGACACTTTTTGCATTTTTAAATACATGAAGACAGAAACGTAACCAAATTCATAGGACATAACAAAATCTGGGTACAGTTTATGTCCCTGACTTAATTCTTCAGGTCTTAAGAGGGCCCTGTGCCCATCTTCAGCCTCTGTGCTGGCTGCCCCCAGTGCAGGAGTCAGCACAGATTAGACCCTGGGCATTTTCTCCCTTGAGAATGTTAAACAACCATGTTGGGGAATAATAAAGAAGATATCTTATACTCCTTCAGCAAAAGAAGAAATAATAGAGTGACTGGAACAAGAAAGATAAGCTCTGCAAAAGCAAAATTTTAAAGAAACAGTAATGGAAGAAGAAAGAAAAATAGTGTTTAATTATGCAAATCTGATAGTGCCAGCCCTCCCAGTCCTACAAGATGAAAACCATGGTTTTGAGCATGCCAGCATAAAGCCTGTATCAGCCTAACAGCTGAACTACCAAGCCCATGAGAGCACCAGTCTCTGTTTGAGACCACATCAGACCTCCACAGCAGTGGCACCAGAACTTCCACTGAGGACCATTGCCAGCAGATGCTTCAAGTTTTGAGATATACTACCAGTTCTGATTAGCAGGACTACATCAATACTACTGTGTTACTGGTGGCAAACAGGGAAGTTGATTATGCACTGCTCTCCAGTAAAATAAATGCAAGCAATGGAAATCAGAAAAAGCCTTGAATAATGATTGATGGTTACAAGGGAAGTAATCTGAGCTATGTCATCTGTATAATACAGAGCAGCATGAAGCTCCTATGGCCTAAGCTTCAGAATATAAGAGGTTTTGTTTAATACTTGTCATAAAAGAGATAAAATTTCCCAGACTTGAATTTCCTGTGGCAATGTTGTCCTCATTGTCCATTTCATCTTTCTATGTCCATATAATCCTTTGTATCATGGGTCCCTATACTCTGGGATATACAAAAAACCAAATTAATAAATCATTGCCTAATAGACTTTAAGAATAAATGTAATCATAGACAAAATATCCTAGGAAAAAATTGAGTGGAAGAGGGCAAATGACATGAGTAGGTATTGATTTAAAAACTAGAATAGTCCTGACTGAAAAACCCATTAAATGCTGTCATATTTTTTCATATGTAGCTTCTTTTTTGAGATATCTTATCTTCTTCAGTGGCACTACTGAAGAATATGTCGATGAAGTATAAGAATGATTTCCATCTGCTGTCTATGCTAAATGCTCATCCTTCACCTGACACAGTCTGTCACCACGACAACTCATTTTTTTACATTGGGCAGTGCATTCTCCTTCTAGAATAAAACAGTAGTTTCGTTTTTTAATTGAGTTTTTACCCTCAGGGGACCTAATTCTTGTGCACATTTTGGACAACACCAAAGACAACAGCAGTATAACTGAGTGGATCTGAGCAGCTGTTGAGACTGTGCACAAATGCTTCTGATTTACTTGTACCTACAAGTACCAGTGTTATGTGACTGCACCAGGTTGGCTCTGGCTGGATGGACATTCCCATCAAAGCTGCTCTATCGCTCCCATCCTCATTTGGACACAGGACAGAAAATATCATGAAAGGCTCATGGATTGAGATAAGGACATGCAGAGGTCACTCACCAGTTACTGTCATAGGCAAAACAGACCACCCAGGGAAATGAGCTAATTTATTAACAATCAAATCAGAGAAGGACAATGAGAAATAAACCCAACTCTTAAAATACCTTCCCCCAACCCCTCCCTTCTCCTAGGGCACAAATTCACCCCTGATATTTTCTCTACATTCTCTCCCTAACAGTGCAGGGGGACAGGGAATGGGGATTACAGTCCCCGTACATCAGAGATTAGTCTTTGCTGTTCCTTCCTCCTCAGGAGGAGGACTCACACTCTTCCCCTGCTCCACCATGTGATCCCTCCCACAGGTGACAATCCTCCGTAAACGTCTCCAATATGAGTCCTTCCCATGAGCTGCCCTTCTTCACAAACTGCTCCAGCACGGGTCCCTTCCACAGGGTGCAGTCCTTAAAGAACAGGCTGCTCCAGCATGGGTCCTCTATGAGATCAAAAGTCCTGCCAGCAAACCTGCTCCAGTGTGGGCTTCTCTTTCCATGGGTCCACAGGTTCTTCCAGGAGCCTGCTGTGTGGAAGTGTGGGCTTCCAACAGGGTCACAGCCTGCATCAGGCATGCACCTGCTCTGGCAGGGGTCTGCTGCACGCACCCCCATGCACCTCCATGGGCTGAGGGGCACAGATGCTTCACCATGGTCTGCACCACAGACTGCAGGGGAATCTCTGGCACCTGGAGCACTTCCCTAACTTCTTCAGGGATTTGGGGGCCTGCAGTTGTTCTCTCCCACATTCTCAGTGCTCTCTCCCAGCTGTAGTTGCCATTGCATTCTCTATTTTCTCTCTTCTTAACTATATTCCCTCAGAGGCTCTACCACTGTTGCTGGTGGGCTCAGCTTTGGCCAACAGTGAGTCCATCTTGGAACTAGCTAGCATCAGCTCTGTTGGGAGAAGCTTCTAGAAACTTCTTACAGAAACCACCCCTGTAGCATCCCAACTACCAAAACCTGGCCACACAAAACCAATACAGTGGCAAACCACATTCAAAATATTTGTACAAATATATCCATCCTGCAAATATAGTCGGTAGAGGGATGCACAATATCAAAAGAAGTTTAGTACATATTCCACAGTGGTAAAACTGGGTAGATACTTTTCTTCCACAAGAGCCTGCCCACCACTTACAAACAGCCTGTTTTTTTAGAAAGAAAAATGGAGCCACAAGGAACTGTACCTAGTTACCATCCGTGGAGGATAAATATAAAAATGATAAATACTCATAGAGGAACTGACTGGTTTTAGTTCTAGCCATGGACAGCAGCCTCCATTATGCAGTATGGACAGTAGTAGTTGAGTCGGCTTCACTCCAAATACTGATTTTTGTTTGCTTTGCAATCACAAATGTTTTGTTTCAGGCTACATCAGATCCAGGTTGGTTTTTCATTTGTTTAGGGGTTTTTTTGTTAGTTTATTTTTTTTCTCTGTTGTGGATGTTGTTTCAATACTCAGACTTACTTAAATCCAGTGGTTTTAAAGAAAAATTTCAACTTCCCTTGGGGAATTCTTCTTCCTAAAACAATAACACAACACTGATAGGTTTAGAAACTTTGCTTAATTCAGATACTACTTAGGAGATAACAGTAGTAAATGCTTAATATGGTTGTCTATTCATTTCCTTTACAGCACTATTGCATTCAGATTCTGAAAATTCTCAAGTGTAATAGTTAAGTACAGCACATTTTTTTTATGTTCAAAAGTGCTGAGATCTGCAATTTTCTCTTATGTCAGTGGGAACTGCAGGTATATCTAGGCTCTTGACTGCAAACAGTACCTTCTGCCCACTTCCCAGAATCCTTAAACTTAGTGCTAAAGCTTGTTCTGCAGGTAGAATGAGCTCAGACACGTCTTATTGTTCAGTATGCCCATGTTATATTATTCAACCAATGGATCTTCTCTTCCATTAAATATTTTTGAAAAAGAAGGTTGTTTTTCCTTCTGAATGCCTAGCATCATATATATCATAAGTACTCCATCCACAAGTCTGTTTCTTTACCAAATATTCTGATAAGTATCATTTTTCCTAACTCTGGATAAACTGAGACGCATTACCAGTAAAGTGGACTTACAAAGTCAGTAAGGAATTAAGACAGAAATAAAAATGTCTATAGAACATGAAATCTTAAGAACTCATCCTATAGTCCTTATTCAGTCAGCTCCCATTCTGAAGGCAAGAGGATAGAAAGGCTTGAGAAAAACAACTGTGCTTGTAGATGTTGAAATTACTGTGTTCAAACTAGCATGAAAATAAAATAGTGGAGATGCATGAGGTGAAGTGACAGAAGGCTCCAGCTCAGCCACCTTATTCCATATATTGAAAGTATATATCTGCATTTACCATTTCTAACAACAGGAACTCAGATTTATGGACACAACAAGAATAAACACTTATTAAACATCAATTAGGTGTCTCTGTTTAAAGAGAACTAGTAATTTGAGTATACATGACAAAAAAGGAAAACAGAATTCACTTTGACAAAACAACTTCTCAATTTTCCTTCTAATGTGATATGACTCATCTCAAATCTTTTGCAAAGCGGTAAACAAACTACACCAACACAGTGACCATCATCTGCCAGGAACATTTTAAAAAGAAAACCATTACTGAGCTACTTTTCTTGTCTTCTATACAGAGAAATGTATTTTCCCAGCAGAAACAGCATTTCACATTATCTTCTTTCAATTATCATGTTTTCATCAGTGCTAACAGCAACCTAAGAAATACCTCATTTAGCCAGTAATTTATTTCTTAGGAATTAAATTAAATTAAATTAATTTGGACTAGTTTTAGTTCTTTTTCAAAACAGTCTACTTCAATTAAAACAAATAACAAGAGGGAAGTTCAGTTTGATTACCAAGAACATTGTACGGGGCACTTATCTAGGATAGCAATTTAAATATGAGGACAACAGCCTTTTGATTTTATTTCTCATTCATTGAACTAATGTTATAATTGTAACTGCAGCAAAAATAAAATGTTTAGTCCATCTTTGTTCTATAATCCTTCTGTAATCTAATTACCTCAAAATGACTGCAAGATAAAGTACTGTCATGAGGATCAAAATGACAGCTATAAGCTGAGCTCTCCACTATTCATCATCCATTCTTATTTTTATGATAACTATTATTATCACATAGCTAATAAAAAAAATCTAAGTCACTTAATAATGCATCTGAAGTCAGCTTCACTGCCAATGTAAATCATCAGAGATATACAAAGAGAGTAACATGATGTTATATTTTTTGCAATAGTTCTAGTTTGTAGAACTTACAATCTTCTGGATCAGACTCCTTACTGTGCTAAATGATACTAAATTTTAAAAAGAGAGCAACTTCAATTTCCAAAATATCCCCTGATTCATTGCCTTAAAGAAATTACTTCGAAGCTTCTCAGGAGTTGACAAGAAAAATCTAAATTGTCATGGCAACATGGGTTGAAGAAATCCTTCTTTGCTGTTTGCATAGATCATCTCCATGATATCAGCCTATTTACTAAATCTTGCTAAAGAAAGCAATTAAAGGTTAATCTTTTCTCAGAACCAAACAAATTATGTAACCAGTGAAAGGCAGTGGAGTGAGATACATTTCAGATAGGTCAAAAACATTTGAGGTATCATTTATCTTTAAGCAAATGACACCGAGTTGCAGGGCAGACTCACGCTGGAGGGAAGTGACAACATCCAGCAGGACAGGCTTGAGAGCTGGGCCTGTGCAAACCTCATGAAATTTAACAAGACCAATTGTAAGGTCCTGCACAGGAGTTGGGGCAATCCCAAGCACAAACACAGGCTGGAAAGAGAATGGATTGAGAGCAGCCCTGAGGAGAAGAAGGACATGGGGGTGTTTGGTGAGAAGTCCAAACGATGCAGCAATGTGCGCTCGCAGCCCAGAGAGCCAAGCGTGTCCTGAGCTGCATCGAAAGAAGTGGGACCAGCAGGTTGAGGGAAGGGATTCTGCCCTCCACTCCCTCTCATGAGATCCCACCTGGAGCACTGTGTCCAGCCCTGGGCCCCTGACAGTAAAAAAAAATTCCTGTTGGAAGTCCAGAGAAGGCCATGAAGATGATCAGAGGGATGGAGCACCTCTCCTGTGGTGACAGGCTGAGAGAGTTGGGGCTGTTCAGTGTGAAGAAGAAAACTCTCCAGGAACACCTCAGAGCACCTTCCAGCACCTAAAGAGGGCCTACAAGCAACACTCTGAAGGACTTTCTACAAGAGCATGTAGTGACAGGACAAGGGGGAAAGGCTTCAAACTGAAGGATGGTAGGTTTAGATTAAACATTACAATGAAATTCTTGACTGTGAGGATGGTCAGGCACTGCAGCAGGTTGCCCAGAGAAACTGTGGATATTTCATGCCAGAAAGTGTTCAAAGCCAGGTTGGATGGGGTTTTGAGCAAGATGGAATTAATGGAAAGTGTCCCTGCCCATGGCAGAAGAGTTAGAATGAGGTGATCTTTAAGGTTCTTTCAAACCCAAACCATTCTGTGATTCTAAACAGCATTTCTATGGTCAATTTCATAACAAACTAAGAGTCTGAATTTCCTTTAATGCTATTAGACTTGTTCTAGCATTCTTGTTTCGATGCAAGTTGTCTGTGTGATATGTGGCTATAACAAGGACAAGATAAAAACTCTGTTAAGGTTAATGAGACTTTTTAAATTCTGTGAGTCTCCCAACCTTCAGATCAGATTCTAACTAGTTCAAATCTGTTATAAAGCAACCCAAACTACTTAACTGACAACTACTTACTTCTGCACAGCAGAATGCCTTTTTTCACTACAACTAGTTTCAAGTTAACTACATTATGTACCAGGAAAAAGAATGGAAGATATCTGTACTTTCATTCATGTTAATTAAATTTCACAATAAAGCCTTTCCTATACAGATTTCACAGGAAAGCTAAACAGAAACAATTGAGTACAGCTAGTGATCAAAATGCTGCTCCTGCTGCCACTGTTGACTTCGTAAGATCTATTAACACTACATTCTCCAGTGCAACAGCCACTGCAAACAATGGGTCAAAATGTGTGCTGAGGATATTTACATGCTAAGATAATCAATTTAATTTCTCGAGAGAGATAATCTACAAATGCAGAGGGTCACTGATTGTGATCTTAGCAGTTGTTCGATTGAACTGTGGTTCTGAAAGTGAATTATAAAATGTTTCCCCCTTCCCCTCAAAAAAAAAGCTTGGTATGACACAATCTATGTATTATAAGAAACATCAGCAGGCTATCAATAGAGAATCTGGCTGCTGGGGCAAAGCTAAAATAGTGTACTTAGTCACTTGAATGCAGTCAGCTTCTGCATTGATATCCCACAAACATTAGTGAGAACAGTGTGATTTGTCATGACCATTTGTTTCACAGCCAGAAGCATACAAAATTAGTCTAAAAATAAGTTAAATTTAGCTTTTTTTATTTTATTGAAGTGGCTTTTTCAAAAATTTCACTGTTGTGTAAACATCATTCTTTCTTTCCGTTTTTCCTTGCCCTTACAGTCACCTGCATTTTTTTTTGCTAGGTTCAGGGCAAGGCATGTTTTGTAAGCTCCTGTATATTCCTGCAATATCTAGCCACTTGCTTCCTAACATCAGCTGCCTCTTGACAAAGTGACCTCCCTGCTCCGTGCAGCTCCACCTGTGCTGTACAGCAGCAGTGTGACGTGGGTCCCGAGCTCCATGGTGTGTATTATACACACCACGACTTCAGGCTGAACCCCAAGGCACTCACACAAGGCAAGCTCAAGCACAATGCCCAAAGCCAAGCCTCAGATCTCAGCCATGTATTCTGGATACACTCTGCAAAGCAAGCCCAGCTAACCCCTCCATTTTAGTAGACAGCAGTGCAAGCACAGTGTAGCTTGAAATCCAAGCTACAGCTTGGCCAGTATTTAAAAAAGAAAATAACCTGGTTGTGGTCTCCAGTGTGTCCCCTTGAACCCAACTTTCAAGTACAGGGCAAGGCTGGCTGCACTTTTGTTCCCAGTGCACTGTAAGTTGCTTGTGTTTCAGCACCAGTGTAAGCAAAATAAAAGTTTGGATGTCTGTATTCTTTTGGAGTTTATGTGTGAACACAATATGGCAAGTAATGCTGGTCAAAGGAAGTAAACAATGATTTATGCAATATTGTATCATGGCTATATTTGATCTGCAAATCATGGGATGGGTGAAGGGGAAAAAATATCCCTAGATGCAGATTTACTCTGTGACGAATGTCAAAGGTTTGCTGCAAACATCAGAATTATAAGAACATTTCACTAAAAACTCTCATGCATAGGTTTAAAAATTATTCTCAACAAACAAACAAACAAAACAAACAACAAACAAACAAACCAAGGAAAATATCAGACAAGCAAGAAGAAATAAAAAAAGAAAAACCTAATGTTTGGCAAAATTGCATGAAAAAAACACTGTCTTGTAATTGAACACAAGGCACTAAGCAAGCACTGCAAAATGTAATTTTTAAATGCTGACCATATTTCACGCAAATTTGCAAAACAAACACTGCATAAAAAGTTTTATTCATTATTATTTATTCAGGTTTGTGTCAGCTGCAGTGCTGCAAATGTTTCTTTTGGAAAGCCACTGAACAACAAAGACATGAATATGGAACATGATTCTGTACTTCAGTATCCATAGGATACTGTAAGACATATATAAAGCATCCAGATACTAAAATGATACTAGTTTTATTCATAATGTCTTTAAAGGAAAAAGCAGAGAAAAAAATGAAGTAAAGTAGAGGTCAGATGTTCAGAGATGCCAGAGATAATGTTTAAAAACAAATTGCTTCCACATATACATAAATATATTAATATTATCCAGGTTTGTTGCTGTGATTCATCTAGTTTTCCTTTTTTTAAAGTCAGTCATGGATGCAAACATAATAAGAAGTTCTCATCCATAAGAGCTCAAATTAAACAGGGTCTGACTCCACCATTCAGCTGCAATATCTACTTTGTCTGGATTATTTGGAGTAGCAATCTCTTCAAAAGTAGCCAATTGAACTATTTCTGAAATCAATACAAATTTCAGTTTCCAATGCAGCAGAATTGAGCTCTCAGAACTGCCTGAAGTTACCTTTTACTGGACAGGGATGAGACAAGAAATTTACTTGAAAGAAGTCAAATCACTATTTCAGAATACGCATGAATGTATCATTAAAATGCATAATTAAATAATTAAAAAGCTGCAAGAAACTGTGATTAATTTTTATTATGGAAATTAAGGCATTACTATAATTGCTAGAAATTGTGATTTTTTTTCTGATTTTTTGCTAAAAGCAGATCATTGATGATATTCGGATTAATCAAGAGTTCTGGTTAATCATCAGCAATGTAAGAGTGATTAAATCTTGCTTTGTCCTTTAAATGAATCTGCCCTCCAGGTAAAAATGGCAAGAAACTACCATCACTTTTTTTTTCCCTATGTGAGAAAGAAATGCAGAAAAAATTATTGTCTCTGAGAAAGTAAGACTTGCTATTAGAAATAAGTTGCACTATTACTCTTAAAAGCACGCATGCATGCCTCCATTTATTGGTCAATTACTAAATGCAGACAACAGATATATGCTGCCTTTGGGTGTCAATATAATACTAACAATAATCCAAGTAATTTGTGTAAGTAGTTATTCCTCTGAGAAATCTTATAACAAATACAGGGTAGATTTTTTTAAATGCAATAGAAATGTCATATAGAGGAGTGAAGTCTTTCATCCAGTCAGAACAAAGTCAGGACAAAGAAAGATCTCACAGCTTTCCTCAGGCATTAATGCCATTTTTTCCCCTATTTCAAAAGTCTGTGGTTGATAAAAAAATGGTTTAAGGGAAATTATAGCTGGCATAGAAAAGTAAAACTTCTAAGTAAAAGAAAGTGATTCATACGCTTGAGAAGAATTTCCATATGATTCTTATTCTTTGCTCACCGCAAAAATTGGAAGAACATCCAATTTATCTCAGTCTAATACAGCTAATTTTGCAGCCATGCGGAGAACTAGAGGCCAGATTCTTATTCTGTGACCCTGACTTGAATCCAGTTGTACACTTGAGTTTTACCAGAGATCAGGTCTCAGACTCATGGTACTGCTCCGGTGGATTGCACAGTTAAACCAGCAGCTCCCCTTCCACGCTGCATCCCCTGCCGGCTGCAGGCAGCCCGGCACCGCCGCAGTGTCTGTGCTCACATGGAAAGCTGCTTGCCAGCAGAATAATGCCAAAACACGATGGCTCAATACAGATTTGAGCAAGATGAAATTACATCTTATCTTTAAATCCACTGTGACACTATCAAGCAGTCACTTCTCCCAGGAAAGGTTACAAGAGGGAGTTTAATGTGAGGGTGTACGGATTACATCTCACAGAAGTTGAAAACAGTGGTCCCTGGGGCTTTCCAGCCTTTCTATAGAGCATGGTAAATCTTGAATGCATAACTCAAAACATTTAGAGTTTCAGATTGTTCCTAATTTGTTTGGACAAGAGTTTTTATTAGTAAAATAGAGCTATTGTAATAATGTAATGTAAAAATAGTGCTATTGAGGCATAAGTGGCATAGATGTCTTTTTAAAAACTTGCCTATATCAATGCATGTGTAATACTAATACTGAGTAAAAATAAGATGAAGTGCTTGTATAGACAAAGCAGTCTGCTGGGGAAAAAATGACAACTGTCCTTTCTAAACAAAAAAACTCCATTGTCTGATCAAAATCATACATGTCTGTATAAAGGGACATGAGAGTGAGTCAGTAACATAGACAGATTTGCAGTATAGACAATCTGCAGAATGGTTATCTATACCAATCAGAGGTGATGCTGAAATGGCCTCACAGATTTCAATACATCCTGAAGTTCCATGTGTGCTTATGTCTTCATGTGCCTGTAAACCATTTCCAGTTCCTCACACCAGTATCCTATTCCACACACACGCCAGAGAAACTGAAAAATCTTTACTGGCTGACAGTGGGAATTCAAACTGCAACTATGGGTTCAAGAGTCTAAAATGAGTGTTTGGGGAATCTTTGTTGAATTGATATGCTCCCCACTACATTATATTCAAGGTGACCAAGTTTCCAAGTTTCCTATTCCTATACATAGTTAAGGACATCATATACATATCTCAGTGCAAAAAAAAAAATATGGCAGACACAGATCTTGCCAAGAAAGTAAACGCATTTTTACTTTAAAATATTACGTGGTCAGAGATGGATATTCTCTACTATGTCAAATCCCTCATTGAGCTTGGGGATGAAGAACACATCCATCAAATACTTGGTTTTGCAGCTGGGTGTTCAATACCTTGCTCTGGTGTTCTTTTAAAAATTATTTTTTTTTCAGCTCATTTTCCCCAGAATTGTTTTAGTCTTCTCTGGAAGAGAATGGAGCCTCTCTAGAGAGACCAGCCACACAGTTTGAAAAGCACTGCTTTGGAGGAAAAATTAAAAAAAAAGACTTTAAAAGAGACAAACACTCTCAGTCCAACAGGAGTAGGCCTTAAACAGAGTGGCAACTTTGTGTGTGATGTAGTTATAGCAATTATTTTGACAAAGTGATAGCAGCAAACAGAAGGTACATAAAATGTTTTCAGATTTATTTATTCATTTTTTTAAACAAAGTCCTGAGCTGTAGATGTGAGAGTCCTTTCACTGCCTCTACCTAATTTAAGAACAGAAGTGTTTTCCCTTTGCTATTTCCATCAATCTGAATGATATCTCTGTGCATAAGCCTGCTTATATATGTTTAGTTTGAGGCAATTAGGTGGCAATGAAGGTGCTGTATTTGGTTATCTAAACACGTCCAGGAAATTACTTGAAAACATGTACTGGAACAACCCTAGGTATTAAGTAGTATGTATTTCTACTGAATCTAGAGTCTACCGAATATAGGTTGTCCCCAGATGTTAGGCCACAGCAGAAATTTATTTTACTCTTTTTTTTCTTGAATTTTAGTCTGAATTCAGTCTAAATCTACCATTTGTTCTATACCAGTAGGAATTTTTACTGAAATCTTACCTATGTGCTTTGTCTTTCAAGAAAATCAATAGAGTTTTTTATGTTTGCTTTTCTTACAATATAACATATCAGAATTAGCAAATGGCTCTATAAACAATCCCATCTTAACATGCATAGCTGAACACCATGCTGTCTGTCTTGTTGAAGCGTAATTGCTATGATAGGGTAGCTTCTGGGAAAGCGGTTCCTTTAAATGGCTCCATACTAATTTCCCTTGATGTTTAAACCACAATGAGCAGGGAAGAATTCCCCAAATGTTTTCCAAAACGCTCAGGTCCATCAATCAGGTTAAATCAGTCCAAAGAAATGTATAGAACTGCACCTCAAGTCTAACACAGTGAACGATGATGAATGTTCATTTTCATCCCTCCTTGTTCCTTAAAAAAGTTACAGAAAATTCCACAGCAACAAAGGGTTTCCATTTCATTTCATAACGAGGAACAATGTGGAAAGCAAACCACCTGTCATTTTACTGAAAGATATGGGAATGCCTGTGGCAACACCTCCAGAAATTCAGCACTTGTTTCTTTTTTCGCTTATAAAACCCCCAAATCGACAAAACCTGGATTAATTCCTTCTACAGTGACCAAATTATTTGATAGCAAGGGTCTTGTAAAACAGAGTTCTGAGGATCTAATAATTAAAATTATTTCGTGTGCTCCTGAAACCTTGGATCTTTATATTATGAAGGAAGGAGTTTTCACTCTCGAAAGTATAAACGTAATTTCAGCCTCAGGATTACATTTGACTAAATATAGATACCTGTGCTCAATTGCCTGGGAAGATAAACGGGAAGGAATTATGTCAACTGTCCCCAATGGTTCCCCTTCAACCTGTTGTTTGACTTCGACATTAAGTCAGTCTTTAGCCTTTAAGTGGGTGTGTTGCTGCTTCACATTAAGCAGGTATAATTACACTCCGCAGAGCAGCATCAGAGGCAGTGCCCAAACGTTCCTGGCAAAGCCTTTGTATGTAAGCAAAACACGTCGGATCGTCGCTGAATAACCATGATCCAGCCTCCAGCCTTTCCTATGTGCTGTCAGCCATGAAAAGAAAACACTTAAATGTCAAACGACATAACCGGCTACAGTGTATTTAACAAATGAGTCGCGGGTGTCGGCCCGCCCCGGGAGCGGCGCGGTAGCGGCAGCAGCGGCCCCGCGTCCCGCGGTGCCCGGGCGCGGCTGTCGGAGCAGCGCCCGCAGCTGCCGCCCGGCCGGGCCGTGCCCCGGGCAGCGCCGGGAGCCCCGGGCAGCGCCGGGAGCCCCGCACGTGTGCGGCGGGGAGCGGCCGCCCAGCCCCGCCGGGCGGGGACCGGGGGAAGGAGGCACCTGCGGCTGTGGGGGGCGGCGATGCTGGAAGTTTGGGTAGGGCGGCCACGCCGAGAAGCCCCCGCCCGCCCCCGGCTGTGTGTGCTGCCGGGCACAGCCCCATCTCCAGGAGCCGCGGATTCGCAGCCCAGGAAAGCCGTGCGCCTTTCTCGCCCCGCTCGCTTCCACGGAGGCAGCCGGGTGGCGGTGCCCGGTGGAGCGCGGCAGCGGCAGGATCCGGGCAGAGGAGGGATGCCATCGGGCTGGTGCGGAGCCGCAGCCGCTCCTCCGGACCGGGCAAAGCTCCTGCCCGCTTCCCAGCAGCCCGAGCTGGCCTCCTACCCTCTCTCCCTGCAGATCACGGCCGGAGGCTATCGGAGGGAAGGCACCCTGCCGTGCCGCCGAGGCGGGCGAGGGAACACGGCCGTGGGCACCCGGCCGTGGGCACCCGCAGGACGGGGAAGGCTCCAGCCTCCCCCGCCAACCTGGGCCGCGGTAGCCCTGCTCTCCCCGCTTCAGCCGCCTCCGCACCGAAAAGAGCAGCGAGAAAAATAAAATGGTGGGAACGATGTGAGGCGCCTTAGAAGGGTTAAGGGAGACTCAGACAGTACAAACCGCAAGGGGAACCGTCATCCCGGAGGCAGGCAGAGCAACCGGGAGCGAGGTGGGAGAAGACAGAGGCTGTATCGGGGACAGGTGCTCAGCTGCGAGCTGCCTCCCTCCCTCCCTCCCTCTCTCTCTCATACACACACGCAGACTCGCATCTCTCCCAGCATGAAAAAGCGCAAGGCTAATGAGAGGAGAAGTGAATAATGGGGAAGTTGTTGTCTCCAGCGATGAGGCAAGTAATGGGGCTGAGGCCAGCACTGAAGTTGTGTAACCAAATTCTCCACCGTCACCCCCTCGGTTTCTCCACCCTCCCCTATTGATTTTAAGGAGAAACCCAGCTGAGGTTGGGAGACTCTCCACCGCACACCCAGCAGAGAGGAGTCCTCTTCCCTCAGGCACGGGCAGGCAGCTGGCGGAGGTGTCCCCGGCGCCGCATTCCCGCCTCCGCGCAACTTGCGGGGAGCGGAGCCGGCTGAAAGCAGGCGGAGGCGGCTCTCCGCGACCACCCACTCCGCGCTCCCCCTCGAGCACGGCAAAAGCCGGGGAGGCGGGAGGAGGGGAGATCCAAACTTGCCAGCCCGGGGACTGTCCCTCACACGGCAGCGAGTGCTGTTCGTGCGTGCGCGGAGAGCGAAGTGTTCCCAAACTCCGGCGCTGCCCAGGCGGCTGGATGCGCACGGTTTCGCTCGCGGCGTCGCAGCGGCTGCTGCCCAACTCCAGGGGGCTGGTTTCTCCCGGGGGAAGTGACCGGCCGAGAGCAGAGCCCTCGGGGAACATCGGCGGGAGGTGGGAGGCAGGGAGCAGGGAGACCGGGCTGGAGGAGCCTGCTATTTGCCGGCAAACCGAGCGAGGGAGAGAGCTCAACCGAGCGGCAGAGATTTAGCTGGGGGGTTATGAGTGCCGTAACCACAGCCTACATGAATGCAATGTAAGAAACCCGAATCTTACCCTGAGCTGCAGTGAGGAGCCCCGCGCAGAGAACCAGCAGAGACTTGAATTTCCTCCACGCAGTCATGTCTGCAGTTATTCCACACACACACACACTCTCACGCAAAACCCCCGGCGGCTCTTCTCGGCTGCGACCGTGTCCTCCGAGCGGCAGCGGGGCTAAGGACAGCGCCAAATAACCACGGCAGGGCGAGGAGAGGCGGAGAGGAGCGGTCCGGGTCCCGAGCGCCGCGCAGCGCCCGGCGCCTCCTGCAGGACTGCGCGGGCGGCTCGCTCCGCTCTGCTCGCAGACAGCATCAGTCCCGCGCCGCGGCGGGGCTGCGCCGCTCAGCGCCCGCGGAGCCCCGGCGCTGCCGGCCCGCCGCCCGCCCAGCGGAGGGCAGGGCGCCCGGGGAGGGACGGCAGGCGCGCCCGGGGCCGCGGGCAGCGCGGCATGCACGGCCGCCGCGGGGAGAGCCGGGCAGCGGCGGCGGCGGCAGGAGAGGGATGCGGAGAGTGCGAGGAAGAGGAGGAGGAGAGGGAGGAGGAGGAGGAGGAGGATAAGGAGAGAAGAGGGAGGGAGGGATCGCGGCGAGAGTAGCGCAGGCAGCGCAGCGGAGCGGCTGCCAGCCACACGAGAAGCCGCCGCCGCTGGACTCAACCATCACTTCCCACCGAGAGGGGAAGGGGCCGGCGCTGTGCAGCCGGCGCTGGCCGAGCCCGCAGCCTCCCCGCGCCGCCGGACGGCCCCGCACGGCCCCCCGGGGCTGCTGCCGGCCCCCGACAGGCCCCGGCGGGGCGATGGCTTTCCCCGGGCCCGGTGTCCCCCGGGGGAAGGTGGCTGTAGGGCTGCACCTGCCCGGGAGGCTCCTGCTGCCATTCCCGCTGTCCTGTCCCCCAGCTCTGCCTGCAGTTCGCCTGCCCCAGCCACATGCGGGGTGCTGGGTGCGGGTGCTGGGGTCCCTCGTCCTAGGTGAAATTACCCTCTGCTTTCGTCTCCGCTCTCTCAAGAGAGGAAGGCTTTCAGGTCCAAAATGTGCTCTGCTCGTTCCTTCTAAGTTGTTCATCAGAACAAGCTGTTGTTCCTGAGAGGAAGGAGACGAGCCAAAATCTCCTTGTGGAGCACTGCTTTGTCTTAATGTTGCCATTCTCGAGAGCTCCTGTTGCCAAGAGGAATTTCTGCAAGAGGAATTAACAATCCTTTCCAAAACTAAAGAAAAACCAATCAAAATATGACATGGCAGTATGCACCAGAGGCTTCCCCACCACCAGCCTGGAGCAGGCAGGGTTGGTTCCTTGTGCCCGAGGGAAAGGAAATGGTGACCCAAGGTCGTCATGTCATAGGTCCCCATGCTCCATGATTCCAACAAGGGTTTCTGTGCCAGGCCTACCTTCAAACGGGTGGCAAAAGCGTGCCCAACCCTGACTTTCAATCCAGTGTGAATTGCCTCCATCACTGCACGCTGGGCCTGATTCCATAATTAATGCTTACCTATATCCGTAATTAAAACACAAAGGCTCATAGGAAGGAAAGACAGAAACACAAGCCCTTTTGGAAAGGTAGTTTCAAGGCTGTAATTATTCACTTATGAGTTTTCTTTCGTGGGGAAATATGCAAAGTTGTTTTCTCGTTGTAAGTTGCATGAAGGTGGTGAATGGGCACTGAACGAGGTAGGCTGACTTTGTAATAAGCTGGTATTTATGTAAAAACGTTGTGGTTCTCACTCGGAAAAAAAAAAAAAAAAAAAAAAAAAAAAAAAATTAAAAAAGCTGAACCAGGCAGGCTGCCGAGCCAGACGTGGCATTGCTGCCATCTCGTGGCAAGCGCTCCCTCCCTGCCGGGCCCAGGCTGCAGCCCCTTCACTGCCTTTCCCCGCAGCTCCCAAGCCCACTGCCTTCTGAACACTCCCACTGAAGGGATCTGGGTTTAGTTAGCATTCATCCGTATTTTAAGAACACCTCCGGGACTCATTTTTTTCCATTCGTGAAAGCAAAATGATGCTAATACTTGTTAGTACCAGACATCGTGTAGTCAAGCTGCTGTGCAGAATTCCCCAGTCAGAGCTCCTCAGGCTCATCCACTTATCCTTGTCAGAGGGCTGGGGGGAGTTTGTTAAAGATTGTGAGAAAGATGGAAGTGGGCACTTAGCTTAAGCTGAGACTTACTTTCTGGCATCGAGTAGTCTGAGGCTCAGAATTCTGAAATGAGCAATTGTTTGCATTGCATCTGACCCAATAATTTTTTGTTTTGTTATGTTGTATTTTCTGTTAAGTTGAGATAGTTGAAAAGTCATATATAAACACCGTTTATAGCTGCCTTTGTCTAGTTGAAAGCAGTAATGATGGTGTCATTTCTTGCTATGCTGTTTCAGTGAGCACTGTTGAGAAGTTGCTGTTTAATCCTACTCATGGCAGATTTTGCCAAAGCTCCGGTATGATATAATATAATATGTGCCTTCTTGGTCTTGACTCAGACAGCATAGATTTACTGTATCTGAGGCCTTCTGTTCTTCTGAGGATTTTCTGGGCTTCATTGAGCTTTTGGGACCAAATTCCTTCTCTTTTGAACTATACAAGTGTTAATTTCTTCCCTTTATAGCACCTAGCTAGAGTAAAATAACTAAGCACCACAATCAGCATGACTGCAAAAGATGCCTTTTCTCCTTTCTTATATTCTATGGCAGTAAACCATAATGCATGAACATTGTCTACCTTTAGCATGTTACCATTTGTCACCTGAGATCGTGCCTTACTGAGATAAACAAGATAGCACAGACTCTCTCTGAGGAGGTTTCAGCCTCTCAACCGACTCAGGCAGCTGTCACAATGCCTTTTACAAACCTTATGTGACATAACTTTTTTTTCCCAAAGCCAAAAAATCTGGAAGATTACTCTGGAACTGAAGCATGGCATTCCAGGAGGAATCTCCACCAACCTGACTTGAGCTCAGTGTGGAACTGCAGTACCTAAACATGGTAATTACAGAACATGATCTAACCTAATGACTGTAATCTCTCTGTTGTATATTAAGTACCTAATGTACTACCATAAAATCCACGAATTTATGAGTTTGAACAGAGGCAATATTTCTCTCTATTCCCTATAGACAGTATGGGGAGTGTATATGTCAAGACTATTTGTACTAATCAGGGTGATTTAAAGGTAGCTTGACGGGGATTTATTTTCAGTTGAGAGCTTGTCCTTTTGTTCCTCTATGCCATATAAAACAAAGGTCTGAAGGGTTAGATTTCCTCTTTTATTTCATTTTTTTTTCAGCTTGCTATGTTAATAATACTGAATCCGTATTTCCATGTTGTCATTTTATGGGAGGAAGAAGCATCTTTCAGTAAGGTGCAAGAATCTTTACACCTATCCAAGAAAAACTACTGATTCAGAACATACCTGAAAATATACTATATACTTATTAAAAAGGGATGTTTGTGGAAACCCATAGCCACAACCTGTACTTTCCACTGGACACAGAAATCTGTAGCTTTCTGCCAGAAGGTTATTGTGAAATTCAAAATGTCAAAGCTTAAAAATTCAAGATATTATGTTGGGGAAAAAAAATCTGTAAGAAGATAGTCTTCAGCAGAACAGAGATTTAGTGTGAGGAAGTCAGAAAGTAGAACAGTGCTCTCCACGAGCAACTTCAGCCAAATGGTTTTTTGTCACATAAGCTCTTTAGTTTGAGAAAAAAAAAAAATAGTTCCAAGTAGTCCACTTAGTACATTCTCTTTTCAAGAACTCTGCTTTCAGACTTGAAATATTTAATGATTCCTTTAATCATAATAGTCTTCTAGGCCGGAACAATGAAAAAATATTTATATATACATATGTTCCTTACCACAATTTGTTATACCATAAAGCATAAAAAGGAGGCCATGCCACCCACAGTCTGTCTGCAGTTAAATTTTTTTTTTTATTTGGCTTAGATTGGACTCTGTTTTCTTTTTCTGGTGATGTTGTGTCCAAACTAGAATCTCTTGTAAGACTGACAATAATGACAACATCTGCAATATCAGCTACAGCGACATAGTTGTTTTATATACTACCAGCACAGGCCAATAAATGTAAGTATCAATGGCGTAGGCCGGAGAAAGAAGGAGAAAACAGGGAAAAGGTGGTTACAGGCTGTCAGGCAGGACACTTCAAGGGAGTACTGGTCAGCAAAAAGGATATCATGATACTGTTCAAGAGGGCTCCTGGGCAGCCTGCTCCTGCTCTGCTATATTATATTCCCCTCCAGAGTGCTTAGTTTAGGGGGGACAGCTGGCAAAATTGTTGGGGAAAATGTAAGTTGCGTGTTTTAAGGTACTGTCAAGCACTACTTAGCTCCTCAGAGGCAGCTCCTCTAACACACCTTCTTTTCAGAGCACCTACACTGATCCCATCTGTCCTTAAGGTGACACTAATAATTGATGTGAGGAAGATGAGACTTCTGAAAGACATTTCTCCCTTTGTGGAAGGTGGAATTTATAGGTAGTAGCCTTCAGGGTGCCTGTAAGAGACAACATCAAGATCATTATTCCAATTAGGAACTGTTTTTCAGAGGTTTAAACATCTTCTCCTTGGAGGGTTAACAGAAGAAAAGGGAACTTTGTTGTAGTTGTTCAAGGAAAAAAGATTATTTGTTTTATCGTTAAGCATAAGAAGATCCTGCAAAGCATGAGGTATGACTATGCAAGGCTAATAGTGTGGATAACAGTAGCTAGGACAATGGTCTGAACAGATAAGTAAGTCAGTATCTTGACAGCAAGTAAAATGTGACAGTGTCAGCAGGCTTTGAGAATGAAAAGTAGTAACTTCTATCAGATGGGAGAGATATGGAAGAAGCAGAGAAAAGAGGTCAAAAATAGCTCAGAAAACAATCATTTTTTGGCAGAAGTCTCATTGCATATGGGAAGGGCAACACTACATTTGTCAGAGCTGGAAAGATGCTGCTTTCATTGAGACAGGATAGATGTTTGGTTGTGAGGGGACTTTCATCATACCTGTCAGGAGGGCTCCATACCCAAGTGTACTGAATCCAGTTACTTCCCTTGAGCTGTCCTACCCGAGTGTCCGTGCTGCTGAATGCAGCATATTAATTATGAGCACACATTGACTTATTAAGAAAGTGCCTTGGTTTAGCATCTAGTGAACTGCTGCTAACTTGAGCTGCCATGACTATTCTATACTATTTGTTTAATCATTTGGAAGAGTCATGCTTCAGCCTGGCTCTCTTGGTGTGGTTTCCTCATGCTAAGTCTTACATCTCATGTAATCTTGCAACCTAGTAAAGATCTTCTTGTGTGTTAGGAAAAAGACTTAAGTTATATCCTTGACTCATATTTTGAGCTAACTGACTGAGAAAGAAAGATTTAGTGTATAGGAAGGGATAGGCTGTCTGTTTGATTCATGATGCATTGGAGATGATGGCTACATATACATGAGGATATGTCAGAGATGCAGGCTGAGATTTCAGTTTGGACATAAGGAGATTAGTCTGGAGTAGACTAGTATATCTCTGAGTCATTAGCAAACAGATGGTAGTTGAATTCGTATTTGCTGATGAGAAACAAGGTGCAGCGGGAAGAGAAGGAAAACAAGGACAGAAAACCCACACAGTAATTTGAAGAGTGGATGAGAAGTATATTCTCAAATATACTACCTTAGCAATCAGGTGAATTGAGATATGGACATACACTATTCTAAGAAGAGTTCTATATTAGGTCCAAGTGGAAAAAAATGGAGTGTTCCTAAACTTTCATTTTGGGAGATTGAGGCATTAATAGTTTCTTAGGGCCCTGAAGAAGGGCAAGATTAAATCAGAGAAAACAAATTGTTTCAGAGTGTTACAATAACCCTAATATTCTTCTTGTGTTCTCATTCTTCTTCCATAAAGAGTGAGCTGATATCTGGGAGCTGAAAGTGAAATAGGAGGAAATGTAGGTAAAATCATACAATTTCTAACATGGCAAAGACTAATCCATAAATAGAGGGGTAAGTTGTCAGAAGAGAGAAAAGAGGATAAGAAGAGTACAGGTCATGAGAAACATGGTGAGAAATTATGATACTGATCATGAAGGAAGTCAGATGGCTGGGTGGAATGGAGGCATTGAAGCAGCTAATGAAGTAAATTGAGGCAAACACAGAATAAACTTTTGAATCCATGGTCAGGAGAAAAAAAATGTTAAGAGTTAATGATTAAAGGAGGAAATAAAGATGTGTAAAGCTAAAGCAAGGGTAATCTTAAGTAGGTGTTTAAAAGTTGTCATAAGCACCTCTTCTGGGTAGGGTACTTGAGGTTTCTATTCATTGTTAGATACTGCTCCTAATTGAGGTTTAGACCACTATTGCGCTAGTGGAAGCTTCATAAATAGAGAACAAAATATATTGAAATCAAAAAATCAAACATGTCAGCAAGAGCAGTTAATCAAGTGTCTTGCATCTCTTTTTTTCATCATACCTTGAGGCTGCTTGGTTGGACTTAAATTCTGCCAGATTGCCAGATGAAAGAGATTTCAGAGATAGAATCAGCCCTCCTATCTTGACATTGAATGTTTGGTTTGCCTTTTAATAGCAGGGTCTTCACAAGAAGTGTTTACAGGCTTGAGAGGAAAATAGGGAGAATGCACATATAACCAAGTGCGCAATCATTAGTGCTTTAAAAATAATCACTATCAGCAAATTACACTTAGACTCAAAGAGTCCTTGACTGAAGTGACTTAATCTCTAGAGATATATTCACTTTGGCAGGTGTTCCAAGAAATGAGTTTGTATGTCTTACACTAACTGAACATTTGGGTATGCTTCACCTGCTCATAAGAAAAGGGTCCTGCAATAAGAACAGAGAGGATTTCTGTGATTTTTTTTTTTTTTTTTTTTTTTTTTAATCAGGAAGATGTTGCTGCAGTTACCTGAGTTCTGATTGTGTGCTCACTGGTTGTGCTAAGCTGGAAAGTAGTAACTGCGACAGTCCCAATAGAACATCTGTGAAGTTCACATATTCATTTTCCCAATAGATGTTGCAGAAATAGCTTCTGCCACACCTCAAAGTATTTTTTTCAGAGTAGATGGATTTCACCTATGTACCTCAATCACTTAATTTGTACCTATCCACACATCAGGGATCTTCATGCAGGAGTTCCTTAAAGTGAGTGGTCTGTACAGGCCTGCAGAGGGAGACAGTCTGTTCAGGTGCTTGCTAGATTTCACAGCTAGTTATCTCCCTGTATTAACCGAAAAAGAATTAGATAGTCTGTTTCAAGCAACCTTTGTGACAATGTCAGATTTAAAATTACTTAAATGTCTCAAAACTGTTTCCTTAAATGTTTTTTCTTTCATGTATTAATCTGCTTCTAAGTCCCACTTCAACTTTATGATGTGGCTGCATCTGGGATGTGCATATGCAGATACACTGAAATGATTTATTCTTTATATCTGTATACTAACTTTTCAGTGGGGGGCAGGGGAAAGAGGCTGATTACCCTATTTTTCAAAGGCAGACAGCATTACAGTTACTGCAAAGTAGGATTACACGTGAATGCTTACTGCAATTATCCATCAAAGCTTTGCTAACCTGAGCTAAATAACAGTCTTTCCGCTGACTTCAATGATGACAGGATTGTGTCCTATATGATAATAAATCCAGAATTTTGGCTGGGTGGGAAAGAGTTATAAAATCAAAGTATTGATTGCATTGAAGTTTCAGTCACAATGCAGCATTACTCCCTGTAGCTATGTATAAGTATGGGACAAGAATAATCTGCTGGAATTTTGCACCTGTAAAGGAAGAATTTGAGGTGCTCTTCCTGCTGTAGCCCATTACCAATAATATCTGACTTCATAGGAAAAATCTAAGAGGCCCATCCACAGAATAGAATCATTAGGAAATGATCATGTGCTCTCATTACTCACATATTGACCAAGCTAGATGGGGACCATCTAAATCTTTGATATGCAAACATTGCTAGCATTGACCCATCAGCATAACCTCAATTATCTTCCCAAATATTGGATGGCCTGACACTGGACAGTGATTGGCTTTGCTAATACCATCCAAAGATGGAGTTTTGAGAAAGAGCCTAACTGCTGCTTAAGTAAAGCTGGCAAAATGCCCTTCTGAAGAGAGGCATAATGATATTCATAAATAATGAGATTAAGTATCTTCCTACTTGCTTTAACCAGTCATGATTTCTTTTCATTTGGAAAGAAGGCAGAACCATGTTCTACCCTTCATGCATGAAACTAAGAGAGGTCTAGCCTTTTTTACTGAATTAAATTTTTGTTCTTTGTCATCTCATTCCCTTCTTAAACAGGATTTTAGCCAGCTGTTATAAAACAGTGAGTTCCAAGCAGTGATGATCTATCCTCCCTACTTATTTCTTTACAGTTCATCTACTTTCTAAGTTGCCATTGCCTTTCCTTTTCTAACTTCTAAATTAGAGTTCCTCTCTGTCTAAAAAGACACACAAGAGGGGCTTTCCTTCTTGAGAACATCAGTGACCTTGTCTGTCTGTGGGACTTCTACTACAAAGATCAGAACTCACCACAGAAATAATCTGCTTCTCAGGTTCACTTTTCCCATTTCCTATATAAAGTCTCTATGTCTCTGTTTCTGGAGAGCTTAATTCCCAGACTGCAGATCTGAAAAAATCAGATGAGTTCTGATTGAATTCAAGATAGCATCACTATCATTTTTCACATGTACAGATTTCTGATTAAATTAGTTATCATCAGTTCTTTGTAGTACACACAAGTCATATTTACCTGGCATTGCCTTAAATCTTTGTGTTTTCAGCCCTCCATTATATGCTAGTAAAATGGAGTGAAAGAAGATCAGAACAAGGATTTTCACCAGTATCTATTCTAAGCATGCAACAATTTCAAGTCTTCAATTTTTTTTAAGGAAATTACTAAGTAATTGATCAATTTAGATTTCTTTTTAATATTTGTGGTGACTATTGTTAGAAAAAAATTAAGAACTAGGAATTCTGAGTGTTGTTATCTGTCCATGCCTCCTCGTGGGAGCACAAGTCTTCTGAAACAGGCAGCATAAGAATTCTTTGAAGATTTTGGGAAGTAGATCAAAATTCATTTGATCCTCAAAAAAAGCCCACAGATTCTCATAGCAATGTCCTGAAGTCAGTGTGAAATACATTAGTGACTGGGAGGGAGCTGCCATATCTCAGGGATTCTCAGGTCCACAAGATTGAATTGGATCACTTTATTACAGGCAGTTATTTAAAAAGCCAATTTAGAGTTTGTTGGAAATAGGTCTGTCAGATTCAAAAGACCTTAATGATGATGTGGTGTGATAATTTTTTCCCACAGGACTTTGGTTCTCAATCATTTATTATTACCTTATTTTCACTTAGAATATTCAGAAGGGGGTGATAAAGGCATAAGTGTATTCCTAGCTCATAGTATGTGCAGGAGGCATTCACGTTGTTCCATGTCCCGACATTCAGAGGTTTTGCTGCCCATATATCAATAGAGATAGTTAGAGAATAAGACCCATTTTGCCCAATTTTAGGCCCCTGGATGAGAGACAGCAAGAATCCAGATGGTGTTCGATCATGATCTGTGAGTATGTTCAGTGTTCGCTGTGTAGTAGCTTGCAGGAATTATGTGCTAACGTTAGGTGGGTGGCTTTGGTCCTCTTGTTAAGGGGATGAGTGACTAACCCTAGTCATCCATCCAAAGTGAGAACATGTACTTTGTCATCTCAGCTGGACTGCTGTGCTTTCCACAGCAGAAAAAAGACCTTGGGAGGTGGGGGGTAAGGTATGATCCCTGGCACAGGAGGAGAGCAATTCTTGGTATCTTTTTCATTTTGCATGTACGCCAAAAAGTCTGTCAGTCATTGTCTTTTATTCCATTGGCTTTAAAATGCAATCTATTGAAAAATAAGAAAATGTTGTGTTCTTTGTGAAATAGGTGATTTGCTTAAGGTTTGCAGTGAAAACAAGAACATGTAATACAGAGTCAGCACTGAGTTGATTTGTTATAGTTAAAGCTTCTGGGGCAGATTTTCAAAGGCACAAGGGAGTTAGGAGCCAAATTCCTGTTGGTGTTCAGTGCATTTTCAGCATCTAGCTGCCTATTTCTGCTTTTGAAACCTTCTCCCATAGCAGTTAGTCGTCGAATTGTAATGGATAAACCAACAAAAAAACTACAACCATCTCTGTTTTTCTGACTGTTAGAAATATACTCCTTTGAAGAATAAAGTTTGTAAAACAGAAAAAGAAATATCAGTGGACCTCTGCTCACTGTGGGCTCTATTTGTGCCTTAAAGCACTCACAAAGCCTGCATTAATGTTGAGACTTATTCAGACATATAAAGGGTATGTTATTAATATATTCTTGCAGTTGCTTGGAATAGGTCTCTGTGAGAATCAGGCTGTAGGAGGGGTTTCCATATGTGTTTAATCACAAGGCTTATATTTCTAAGGAAAAATCTCTTTATTACAAGTGTAGTCCTTCTCTTGTAGGTGTTTGTGGTAGGTTGAAATCTCCTGGTCTCAGTGCCACAGGCCAGCTCCTCCAGAGGCACAGCAGAGTAGGTCTGGATGCAGCACCACACAGCTCACATGCTCTGATCATCTCTCTTTACCTCCATCAAAAAAAAGCTGCAGGGCTCCTATCCCAGCTCCCTGGAAAGGGCAGCTCCCACTTCCCCACTGCGGTTACCAAACAGTAGCTACAGCAGAATGCATTGTCACTAAAGATAAACTAAGTGAACTGTTACATTCAGATTTCACAGCCGGACCAAACCTCAAGGGCATGTAACCAGAACAACCACCAATAATGAAACCTTGAGATCTGACTTTAGGATACAGCTGCCCTTCTCACTAACAAGGTAATGCTTGTGCAATTAGTCATACAGGGCAGGATGCCACAGCACCAGTTCTGCACACCTGACTCTGAAAAGACACAGCCCCTCACACTGCTCACTGGGGTTTGCCTCAGCTTTGTATTTCCAGTTTAGAGGCAGCATCACCTGTTATAGTCAATTTTGATGATTACCTGTATTTTAAAAGTATGATAAATTTTTGATTCCTATTCAAAACTAATTAATTCAAATTTATTTGTTTTCTTTAATTTTGTTAATAGATATTTTTGTAGACTACTTTTTAATGTGTGTTTACTCAGATCCATCTTGGTCACATTGTGTGCGATCCATTGTCAAACAGTCTGGTGTCAAACACCTTTGGAGCAGACATATTTTTTATATAAATTTGTCATCTGTGGGCTATCCTAGTAGGTATGTTTTTTTCAAATATGGGCTAGAATTCTTCTAAGACACTGCACCTGAGTGATGGGGTTTTCTAATCATAATTCCAGGGATCCTTAATACATTCATGCCAGTCTATATTCTTTAAAATTGCAAGAATTCTTAGATTTTGTAGAAGTTCAAGTTGCCAAATAATTGTGAAAAAATGTATGTGTGTGTATCTTAAATTATTTTCTCTCTTCTTGCTATTGATAATATTAATATCTCAAAAATCTACCCAAACATGGCAATGTTTACAGTAATTATAAAAAAATATTTACTTCAATTTGTTTGATTTTCTTCAAGCTGCAAAGAACCCCCTCTCTATAACATCTGTTCTAGATATTTCTTATGTACTTGGAAAATGCAGGTATTTCCACAATAGTGACCAAAAGGCTGGACCATCTGGAGAGGAACTTTTGACAAGAAAATGTAGTGATAGGAGAAAAGGGAAAAGCTTCAAACTGAAAGAGGGTGAGTTTAGATTATTTAGATATCAGGAAGAAATTTTTACTGTGAAGGCAGTGAAGCTCTGGAACAAGTTTCCCAGGGAAGTTGTGGATGCCCCATCCCTGGAAGTGTTCAAGGACAGGACAGATGGAGCTCTGAGCAATCTGGTCTAGCAGAAGGTGTCCCTGCCTGTGGCAGGGTGGTTGGATCCAGGTGACTTTTAAGGTCCCTTCCATCCAAAACTATTCTATGATTCGATGCATTTCTGGCTATAACATTTCCTGGACAGCACCAACTGTTCTGGGCAGAGGTGTAAGCCTGAGTACATTTATTTGAACCATGAGAGGAACTGTAGTTCTTTGATGCTGATCAGTGGCATAGTGGAGATGGCTATGTACTGTGATAACACAAAAAGCTCTACAAAGGTTAAGCAGTGTTTTGATAGCAAAAATATTCAGATGGATTCTTCTTTCTTATATTTCATAGAATTGCTGTGGTTGGAAAAGATCTTAAAAATTGTCAAGTCCAAATGTAAACCTAACACTGCCAAACCCATGTCTCTAACTCTACAAATTGGTTTCTGAATAGTTTAACTTCAAACAAATACAAAGCCCCAAAAAACAATCCACAAACAAGCACCATGATTATGTTGTGAATTGAATTTGATCATTATTTGTTAAAAAGTAAGGTGTGTTTGCTTTTTCCACAGTCTTTCCCTGGATCCTCTTATACAAAGAAAACAGAGTTACTGTTTTTGAGCTACAGAAATACCTTCTGTATTCAGCTGAGGTTTTATTGATTATCAAATTAAGGGGATCTATATTGTTATCTGTCACAAGTGACTCAAAGCGCTGTACCTTTATCAATTTTTCCTATCCTAAGCAAAATTAGCAATTAACTTTTTTGATTTTTTTAATTCTGGTTTTTTTTTTTGAGGAGAATTTGACATTCAATGGCTTTGACTCTGCGAGACAGGTCTGAGTCATGGGGAATAGGACTGAAGGATACTCGGCTGTATTTGTTGGGGTATTTATAGTTTTTTGTGATTTCCACAAGTTTTTGTAAAGTCTAAGTTCCATTTTGATGTCTACTTTATATGTAAAGATATGCAAATACTGTGTTTACAAAGTCCACCAGCTTTCATCTGTTTACATACTAAGACTGCTTCATTCAGGTAGATTAATCTCCCTAAAATTGCAGCTATACCTGATACATCAGTTTAAAATTTTTCTGTTTGGAATAGCATTGTGATTTAAAAGTGTAGAATAAATGACCTTTTCTTACAATCCCTCTACTAAGAAATATGAATGTGGAGATCTACACTTTTTCTGGCATAGAAAGAGGCATAGATCTCATCTGGAGAACAGGAGATGATTTGTATACTGTGAAAGCACTGCTTGCTTTAAAGGTCTGTGAAAAAATGTGCAGTCAAGGACAGAGTTTTACCCACCCTGAGGATCTGAGACAGTTTCTTAGTTTTTACACATCTATAAACATAATTACTAAAAATTGCACTTGGGGTTGGGCTTGATAATTTTTCAGTGTCAGAAATGAGTATTTGAAAATGATAGGGTTGTGTGCCTAAATTATGCTTAGTATTATGTACCTAAAGTTTCTGTGGATGTTATTGCTGTTCCCATGAGTTCTGTGTGCAGATAAGAAACAGTAAGAACCTTCATGAAACTGTGATATTGCCTGTTCTGGTATAAATTGAGGGTGATGCAGTTCAGATCAATGGAGTTATGACCATTTGCTCTTAAGGGAATTTATTTCATAGCTGTCTCCAGTTAGATACAGCAAGAAAATACCTCAAAAATGTCATTTTCCTTGTGTTCTAATTCTAAGAAAAATCAGCAACCATTTTGACTTTTTTTTTTCCCCAATCTGCTTCTATGATCAATGCAGGGACAAGAATTTTAGGTGACAGAAATTGAAAAATCAAATCATTGATTTTTCAGGAACAATGGTAATTTACGTGACTTGCATATTCCTGTCCCAAAACACACAGACTGGAAAAAAATTTCCTATCTCTTGGCAGTAGCTTTATAAATGCATGTCTCACTGTACTGCTGTCATTTAATTCTTATTCACCAAAAATTTAGCATGATACAAAACACTTATTTCTTATACTCACAAGGAATCAGCTCCTTTATGTCTAGCTCTGACTGCCCTTGAATAAGATGCTCACCAGTTACCCATTCTTGAAAGCACTTAAGCTTTGCTTCTTTTTGCTGGAGTGCCATTCATAATGTTTGCATAATAGCACTGAAGTGTTTGCAAGAATGGAACTGAGAAGAATCTGTCAGACAAATTTAAAAGATGGAAATTGCATTGGAAGAACACAGGCAATTCAAACAGCCAGATATTCCATAATAATAATTTTACTAGGTTTGCTCCAAAAACATGAAAATAAGGAAAGTACCCCACTATAAATTCACGCTCCCTCTGGAGTTGTGTCCCCTTTGAAGTAATTATTGAATACACCTGGGTTATGTTGGAATAGCATTGAAACCCAAGTTCCTCTGTTAGATTGAGGTCTCAGAAAACTTACCTATGTGAATTACACGTTATAATATTCCACTAGGTTTAACTCCCCCTAGTACAGAGAGATGGAGCTCCATTGCTCTGTGGGCATGCTTGGTTAGTTCACTAATGATAAGGCCCCCCACAAGCTATTGTTATTACTTTTTTATAAGCAATTTAACACCTTAATTACTGAAGTGACCAAATCCAACTACTATTCTTATTTACTCTTTCTTAAATTTTCTAAAAAAATCCCAACCCAAATTTTCCAAACTGATTACATATTTGTCAATTAAGTGTAATCTGAGTTGGTGCTTAAATTTCCATGTTAGCACCATTAACTCATGTCCCTCTTAGTGTCTGGGACCTTTCAGAGAGGCTTAGCAGGACCTGTCTCCTCTGAGCCCTCTGTATTGCATCTTGACAGGTAGGTATGTGCACAGGGCTGTATGTGCAGCTCAAGATGTACCACCTGAAAGTTGCCATTGGAAGGACTAAGCTGTGATTTTGTAATAAGAGGCTTTTGCCCCAGACAAAACCTGGTTGCAAATCACTTTCAAGGCAAGCCGAAAAGCTGCTGCTTTTCTCACAGCAGGGGTTTCACTATAACTTGTGATCATTGACCTCCATTCTTATTTACAGTGATATAAATTAGAATTTGCTAAGAATCCAGGTTCTCCAAGTACAGTAATATTTTGTATTTTATCAAATTCCTTAGACCTTGGGGATTTTTTTCTTTCCCCCAAGTTAATATTTGGGGCTCCTGTGAACAGCACAAAACCTTCTATTCCTTTTCCATATTTTTTAATCCAGTCTTTCTGTTAATTTCAATATTAATCTGAACTGTCATGTTTTACTTTGATATAAAATGTGCCTTGCTCTGAGTCGCTGTTGTGGAAGAGTCGTTAACAGAGATATAATTCTAATAATTTGTAATAAATTACCTTTTCAAATTGTGTCTGATTCATTCCTTAAAAATGCAGGGCTCAAGTAATTTGTATTGCAATTAGTTTGTGTTCGTAAGTGAATTGAGGGCTTTTGTCTGATCAATAAAAAATCTGTTAAAATTCTTCTGCCTGTGAAATATTTGGAAGGTAATGAATACAGAACTGTTACTGTGTAATGTACATATTTCTTGTTTATATTCTTGGTCAAATTGCAGTTAAGGTTGCCATAGTAACTAATACCCTATACAAAAATACATGACCAGAACAAAACATTGAAAATAGCCTGAGCAATAGAAAACATAAAAGGAGTCTTTTAGGGTGTGGTAACCTTTGTATCACAGACAGAGCATTGAGAAGGTTCCTGCTGCTGAGGCTCAGAGGATGAACGAGCTGAGACTCTGCTGAGGAATTTGAAGTACAACTAAAGATACCTGCTCTGTTAACAGCCTCATTCCCTCCTTGAAATACCTTCTGCTTTCTCTTCTGAGACTTACACCTGATGACATTTCTCTGTTTGTCTGTCATTGCTACAAATATAATGAGTTGTAGGCATCCATAAACAGCCTCCAGCATGACAGGGCCTCCAATCACATCTCTGCCATTACCTTAAATGAGCTTGGCACCATGAAAGATATATGGCCCAGAAAAAAATAAAAGATAACAATGAGATGGGTGGAACAGCAGAGCTAGGGAAAAGATTATGAAGCTACATAAAACATTGGGAAAACAGAAAATGGTAGAACCCAGGGCAGGTGGGAGTAAGAAATGGGAGTAGGAATTAAGTAAATGACACATAACACATAAGATTAAGATAATAAGGAAAAGTTGGAAGAAAAGAAGTATACAGGGTATATGACAAAGGAAGAAATAGGAAGACAGAAAACTTTTGGTTTGAAAAAGGCAGTGGATGTTTCTGTTACAGGGAGGATGGCTTGCAGGACATTCACAGCACGTGGTACAAACAAGTGTTCATAAGTTCCCAAAATAAAAGAAGGAAAGATTCAATGATATACAGGACAGACACAGACAATTATTAGAAACTTTCAGTGTGGTTGGCCAGCAGGCAGCCAGGGAAGAAATTCTTCAGCCATCAGAAATAAATATGCACACAATCACTGTAGTTTTCTGCTAAAAAAAACCTCTTTTTTCAGTTCTGGGCTTTGGGAAAGATTCACTTGCTCCCCTCTCATGGTCTGAAGAGAAGTTGTCTCTGGTATTTTCTCAAGGGCCAAGGATCTCAGACAGGTACATCCATAAGAATGATTCCCACACCCAGTACTCACCAACTGTACTAGAACAGGAAAATTCCTCTCCTTATTCCTCATTCATCTCTCCTCTGCTGGCTGTCTTTTCGTGCTTCCACACTTCTTTTTTAAAAGGGATTCTTCTTTTAGCTGTCCAGGTCAGTCACGCTTCTTCCCCTCTTAGTTCCTTCTTCTGTCTGTGGAAGACAACATTAGCTTTTCTATACCATAAGGGATCCATCAGCATGCAGTTTTAGAGCCACAGAAGGTTTGGAAGTATGCCACTGGGGAGGAAGTCTGCCCTAGGAGCTGCTAAGAACTGTCAAACTGCCTTTCTGCAGAACCTGGAGCTGCTCAGGGTAACAACCAGTTTGAAAAGTAAAAGTCTTGCCTATTTTCTCTCTGCAAGATATCCAGCTAGCTTCTCAGTGCTCTAAATTTGGGAAAAATGAAAAAGCAGAATTTTTTGGTATAGAAATTGTATGTTTTGCACTTCAAGAGAAAAAAAAGTTGAAAAGAAAAAAAAAATTAAAACTATATTTTGTGTCAGTTTTCATGGAGAAAAGACAGAATGATCAACCTGTTTGGTTAAGCTAGATTTGGTTAAGATAAATTTAACTATATTTTAAGGCATTAAAACATTTCGTTTGAGAGCTCAAAAACCTGAAAAGTACTTTTGATACATTCTTGAAAATAAGCAGTACTAGAAAAAGCTGTCTAAAATAAATTTATAATTTGAACTATGATCCTCACTCTCCTGGTCTAGCACTCATGAGCCAAAGCCTATTCGAGTAAGTGAGAGCCCTCTATTGACTTAAATGGGTTCCAGCTCAGGCTCTGACTGTGAACTCATGGTACCTGTACAAAAAGCTCTCCACGAGCACCAGCCAAACAGGTGAAAAATGCTATTTTTTTTTAATTTAATATATGAAGAATCAATTGTGAAATAGAAAACTTGAAGAGCTGGTTCGTCTATTTTGAACTTTTAAGAAAAGTTGACTTAATTTTTTAGCTCCTGTGAGGCATCACTAAACCTTTAAGCTGCTACTTTTCTAGAGTTGGATACAATTGGCCTGTCAGTATATTCTAGAGCTAAGATTCTTCATTACAGAATTCTCTAGGCTTTTTTTTTTTTTTTTTTAATTTGTGCAAGATCAACTGTCTGTTGATACTGTCAAGTATCTGTTGTTTTACTTCTTTCTTCCTTTTCCATCCTAGTTTATCCATTTATTTGATAGAGTAATTGGGTTAAATTCACTTTATTCTAAAAGATCGACCAACACCAAGAAAAGCGAAAATGTTGGAATATTAATGATTTTAACTACCATGAACAGAAGATTTGGGAGCTTTGTGTGTGGCTACATTGAAGTGCAAACACAATTTAACTACTTTAAGTTTCCTTACTGTGTTTATTAAAAGAAATTGATTTTTTTAACATACATATTGTATGAGTTCCACCAAGGGAGGATCATGCCAACACCATTTATCTTCCTCATTTTGAAATTAAAGAAAACATGAAGAACGTTTGTGTACAACCTTTCAATGTACAACATTGGCAGTCAGACTTTGCAATGGTATCAGGACAGTCATTTAGTTTCTCTAAAAAGCAGTCCCTTGATTTCCTTGTCTATCTTTCTTTCCTTTAAGATTGCACCTGACAGATAGAAATCTGATACCAAATTATTTTCTCTCATCTTGCTTACTTGTTCAAAATGTTTCCTTTCCAAATCTCTCCTGTTACACTGAGAAAAACACTGTGTGGTTGCTGTAATTGGCACCACAAAAATATTGTAGCACAGAAAAAATACTTCCACAGAAGAATGAAAAATTTCTCTGAAATCAGAAATGTAGAGGGGACATCTCTCACTGAGAAGGAAAAAAAACGTGTCTGGGAGGTCAATATAGCTCCACAGGACTTTGATAATCAGTTTTTAAATTTTGTTTAGGCCCTAAGTCCCATCTAATCTTTTTTGTCTGTCCCAGTGTGAACTAGGGGCAGTGCCCTCTTCTTGGTGCACAGGGGAGGTGAGTCAGTGTGCCTGTGTGCAGATGTGCACAGGTGGACACAGGCCATCTCTGAACACTGAGTTGGCCACACACCAAGCAGCAGTTCTGCAGAAACCAGGTAGCTCCATCAGCTTAGTGTTGTCCCAGGGCTAAGAAACTCTGAAAAGACTCAAACTGCACTAGAGCGTGGCAATACTCTCATATGACAACATAAATTAGGGGATGGCACTGACTGGCAGAAGTGTGAGCAGAGGAGCCTTGTTGTCCGGTTCCCATCACAGTTTGTACAGAGCCTGGAAAGTGCTGCTGCAGTGGGAAATGTAAATATCTACAACCTTCCCTGAATGGAACTGTGGGGACTAGTATATCCCTTTGCACAGGTCTCCTTGAGACCCTGCTTCTGTGAGGCTTTTCAAGGCATCAGTATTACTGGTCTGGTCTTTTTATGCTGGTTGTATCTCTGCTTATATCTGACTATCTATCTCCCTTACATCCTCAGATGCCTGGGAAAGTTTCCTGTCTTCTGTCATACTGGATTGCTGTTTGCAGTTTTACAAGACAATTGAAGGATGACTCTAATGCCTTAAGTTTTACCTTTCATATTTTCCAGATTCTGTACTGCCTTAGTGCGTGACTCTGGACTTCATATAAAGTGTTACCAAGTTCTCTTCACAATTTAGTTAGACAAAACAATCCTTTTCCAGACTGAGAACCAAGGACAGCATTGCAGCTTTAGCCCAAAAAGTGTAAACAACAGCAAATTGAGGAAAGCAAACTGGGAGGATGGGACTTCATAACCTGGAGCTGTAATTGGACAATTAACCCCAATATGTAAATGCACCAAACCAAGTGTGAAAACTCGTGACACGGGTGCATCTTGGGTCCATCCTGGGTGGAGCCTCAGCCAGGCTCTTGCACTGCCCAAGGTATATCCTTTGAAGGCCTTTAATAAATACCTACTTTAGTCCTTTAACACTGTCTAGGCTCTTTAGGCATCAACTCTGGAATTAATCCTTCTTGTGTTCCTTTGGGTAGTTAATTCACAAGGATATAATTTTGGAATAGATCTTGTTTATTTGCTGATCAAGCTACAGAGCAAAACTTGTTGGAATTTTTTTGCTCCCACTAGATTGCATACATGCTACCCCAGGGTTTAATCCCCTGACAGTTAGGTATTTTATTTTCCAAGATAAATTTATCCCTGATGGGTTTTTCCCATTTTGAGAATGGTCTCCTGACAGATTTTGGATTACTTTAGTCCTCAAGGTCACCAACTGTTCATATATCATATTGCTGTTTCCCTCTCTATCTTTTTTTTGGGGTGTAATCTCCAGATTCCACAATCTTCCATTTTTTTGTACTAAGGTCATGTGTGATGGTATTTAACAAAATTGTTTACAAGACTAATCCCTAGGTCCCTGAGGTCTTATTCAGGAGCAGGGATGACAGCTTATATCCCAATATTGTACATGCAAAGTCACAGAGTGTCACTTTGCATTTACCTGCATTTCAAGTATACTTAATTTCATCTGCTATTTTTTTGCCAGTCACTCACAGAAGAGTCTTTGCCATTTCTTCACAGAATTCACGCACCATCTTTACAATTGTGAGAAGCTTGGCATCATCAGCAAACTTTGCAGTTGTTGTCATCTTGGTTTTCACCCTCTTTTTCAGCTGAATAGCCTAAAGATTGAGGTGATGTCCTGCTTCTGCAAAAAGGACATAGTGTTCTTTGCTTTTTATCTTTTAATCAATGGTTTACCTCTTTAAAGACCTTTGCTTTCTTCCAGTGGTTGCCTGGCTTCTGTAAGAGCCTTTGACACAGACTTTTGCTGCTGTATTCTTGAAATCCAAGTATAATATATCAACCAAATCTCCCTCATCAGCTTCACTATTAACCCCTCTAAAGAGCTTCAGCTGTGGAGCAAGAACTAGTACTTTCCCTTCAGCCCAATATTTCTCCTTTCATCCAAACCTCATGTTACCTCTCTATTATGTTGTTCCTTAGAAGCTATTACAGGGATTTTTTTTTTTTAATCCCACTGTTCACCTAAAAATCTACTTAAATTTTAGAAAGTAAATAGAAGCTTAAGAAATTCCAAAAGTAAAATGAGAATTTTATTTTATTTTTTATAATATTTTGGATCTTTTAAAATAATGTTTTTGACATAAAAATATCAATATTACTCCACCAGTTAAGAAAAACAAAACAGATTCTGTGATTTACAATGAAACCAAACTAACTTTCATGCTATATCCAATTTTTCAGCAGGAACAAATACAGAAGAAAAACAGTTATGACAGGTATTCTTGCTTTTTGCAAAAAGAGTATTTGAATGTGCATAGCTTCAAATGAATAAAGTTCTTTTTTCAAATAGTATTTTTTCTCTATCTTACATATTCACTATCATTGTGCTGACAGCAGTTGTATCCTCTCCTATATTTACATTCTTGTGCCTTGGGACTTCTGTACAGAGTCATACTGTCTTTGTGTCTTAATTTTCTTTTAATGGAAACTGTTAACTCTTAAATGCACTACACCATTAGTACATAACTCTGTGATCAAACCTGCTGCAGAGTTTGTGACTGAGTATTTCAGTATTCTCTTGTGTCTCATCCCCTCATTTTTCAGAGATATCCAATACTCCTTCTTCCTTCTAAGCTGCTTTGTATTTCAGTTTGTCCTGGTTAGTTTCTAAATATCCTGAGTTAGCAAATTGTCATTTTTAGCTTTTATTCTTTGCAATAACATCTCCAGCAACAGTGATCAGAACCTGGTATATTTCAAAGGATGCCTCAACAAAGGCAAGACAGCTTATTTATTCATTCTTTTTGTTCAGTGATTTGCATGATGATGTCCATTGCACATTTACAAGGCTGCAAAATGAGGGGAAGGAGGGGTAGGCTTGCTGTGGATATACCTCTTAGCTGGTTCACTCTTTGTTTAGCTCCAGGACTAAATCATATCCACATCACATGTGCATTGATTTGTTCCTGTGCCCTAATTGAGAGCCAAACTACTTTCTCGATAAGGAAAATTATTTGTGGAAGACAAAATTATTAGCTTTAGGCTTTGAATTTTAGGGAAAGAATATACATTCAGTTGGTGTATGTATTCTGTTTGGCTAGGAGTGATCCCTTGATGAAGGTCACAAAGGTTATATTACCAAGAAATAAAGGGAATAATCCTCTTTAGACTTGCAGCATTCTGGTGTATAAAACTATATATGGCATTTAGAAGTGGGGAATATAAAATTCAAAATTTAATTAATCTGTTCTATTTAAAGTCATCTTCTATGTTTCACTGGAAGAAAAATAAATGAGATCCCAAGTTTAGATATTTTATAGAATCATTGAATGTATCATGAATCATACCTTCTGCTAGACCAGGTTGCTCAGAGCCCTATCCTGTCTGGCCTTGAACACTTCCAGGGATGGGACATCCACATTCCTGGGCAACCTGTTCCACTGCCTCACCAACCTGGCAGTAAAGAATTTCTTCCTAGTATCTAATTTAAATCTACCCTCTTTCAATTTAAAGCCATTCCTGCTTGTCCTACCTCTACATGCCCTTGTAAAAAGTCCCACTCTTGCCTTCTTCTAGCCCCCTTTAGGCACTGTAAGGTGCCTCAAGGTCTGCTTGGAGCCTTCTCTTCTCCAGGCTGAACAAGCCAAACCCTCTCAGTCTATCTTCATAGGAGAAGGGTTTTGAGCCCTTGGATCTCCTTCCTCTCCTCCACTGGCCAGTAAAATCCTAGGCCTCCTCTTGTTTATTCCCAGTGCATTTGCATACAGACATTAACATTGGATCCCCAGTGAAGCTAAGGATGGTGTGGCTGGAATTCCTTTGTCCTGCTCTTATAGTGCTCTCGTGCTCACCTGTGATCCCTCTCCAGGCTCTGGCACTGGCAGCACTGGTAGGAGTGGCATGGATTGAGGTTCCTCCAGGAACTTATTTTAAAGCACTGTCACATCAAGCGAAATGCCTTTTCAGCTGGAGAGCACAGAGAGTTAGTAACTACAGACTCTTAGAATAAAAAGAATGGACTACAGGCTGAAAAGCAAACAAGTATTTTGTTTACTCAAAATGCTGATATTTCACTTCTTTTGAATCTCATGAAAAGTGTCACATTTCCTAACTTGCATACTTTTTCTCCTAAGTGACCAAAAAACCTGAACGAATTGTCTGTACAATGCTAAGCCAAAAAACTACATTAGCTTTGCATTTAGAGTATCTTATATATAGAAGGTAAAGGATTATTGAAAAATCTTTCAACACATAGACATGTTGTTTGAGGCTTATCAGCTTTACTACAGCAGATAGGTTCTCTTCTACATACACAATTTGTAAAGATTTTGCAAAACTGTGCACAGGGGAAAAAAGTAAATAATATCATCTGCAGATGTAAGTAAAATATATGGATTTTAAAATTTTATTTACCCTTTGTGGGCTTAAATGAAAATTAATGTTAGTTCTCCTATAGTCAGCAGACAACAGATATCCAGATAAAAAGTCTTAGAGGTCCATTCATCTCTAGTTGGTTTTATGAATCTGGTCAGTGTAAATCCCATTTTAATAAAACATTTTGTCATTTTAATAACAGTGAAAAAAACAGACAAGAGTGGATTTCTGTCTAATGATTATGCTGCCCATAAGAAAACTGTGGGCTTTGGAGTGTTGTTAAAGGGAATCTATTAAAACTCTGTTTCCACCATGAGAGGGGTATGCAGTACCTTAAACCCACACAGACCCCCAGTGGCTTCAGTGATGTTTGATACAGATACAAGATTTCACTCACATAATTTTTTTTTCCACATCTAGGATCCTGGTGTTTCAAAGTTTGTTTATTTTGTTTTTGACATTTGGGTTGTCAAAACCATCTCTGTAATGCTGAGCATTAGCAAACCAGAATCTACATAGGAACTTACTGAGTAGCATTTCCAGAGGAGTGGTTATGAAGACCCTCTTTTTCCACTAAATGATAAGGAACCCACTACTCACTGTTTTACAGGATAGCTGTATTCTGTGAAACACCATTGGTGATATGGAACATTGCCTAAATAAATGGTCCGATATTTTATGTTTCACCTTTTCTTCCCAGTCCTATTTTGCCTTATTGTTTGAGTTGTCAAAAGTCCTATCAATAGGACTTTTGTGAAATAAATCTCTCCTGACTCTGGCACTTAAAATTTGCCTGTCATTGTTCATCTAGCCACCATAGATCTGCCTTGTAAAGAGAGGAAGGAATGACCATGTATTGAATACGAGTGTTGAAGTTAAGTGAGACAAATTTTTATTGGTAGTGCATACTCCTCTTAGGTGCCTAACCTCAAATTTGATTTTTAATTGTTTGGTTAGGTGAAAAGAGTGTTTTCAATAGATAAGGTTTCCAGAGACAAGCTGTGTATTTAATTAGTATGCACACAATATTCTTTTTTTCTAAAAAAAGGCTTTATTATTGAGTTAAGCTTCATTATGTTTATTATTAAATGTGAATATAAGTAATTTCCATGTGTACAGTTTCATTTTTTCATGAATTCATAATAAGAAGTTTCCTTTTTTCACTGTTGTTAACTTTGATGGACCCAATGATGACTCCCTAAACAGGTAGGAAACATTTACAAGGCTGGATGCAAAGTTCACTGTAAAGATTAGGAACATAAACATGCAAAAAGTCTCACACTGCATAGACTTCAGAGAGAGACATTTTCTTCTTCTTTTAACATAATAGACTTTAACTTGAAGCCCCTGCAAGATGGCTCCTATGCAGTCCTTTATTGTTAAATTATACCATTTTCAGTTAACACTAGTTTTCATCTAAAATGCCATGATGTTTTATGGACAAATGATATTTAAAGATGTATCTTTGGATTAGGGACTAAATTAGGCAAAATATCAGGGAGTACAATAATAAATATAGGTAGTAGGACTAGATCTATGCAACTGATGGGGATAAAGCAAATTGTCATAGTTTTGTCTAGTTCCTCTGCCCAAAGTTCAACAAATAACAGAATAATGGGCTTAGTTTCTACTGAATTAACTGAAACTACTTAAATTCAAAAAGGCTATACATTTGTACAGGCGTTGCTGTCCTTGCAAATACATGCATCCTAGTACAAAAGAAAAAAAACAGAACAAAACATAAAAAAACCCACCCAACTCCTGTTTTCTTTGATTGCACAGACAGTATACTAATGTGGGTACACAGTGTGACCCAAGTTAATGAAGACATATCTTTTACTATTACCAAGCACTGGACTAGTGCAAATGTATATACTGCACATCAGCAGTACAGGGATATCTTGTATTTTGTTTTGTGCATACATTTCTATCAGCTCAATCTTACCTAGGGCTTTTGTACAGTTAATAACCTAGGGGTACCATTACAAATCCAGTTGTCTTTTTGGATCATTGAAAATCTCATATTATTATTGAATTGTAACAGGTTTGTTGTATACAGGCTTTGTAGAAACAAAAGTAATGGTGTTTTTCAAGAAAATACAATATACAGAGCACAGTTCAGAAGAGGCAACTTTTTGTTAAGATTGCAATAACATTCTTAATTTATAGAGAAAATCTCCCTGCTTATAGAAATATCTTTCAAACCACAGCAGAATGTAAAGGTGCCTATTGTTTCTGCCTCTAGGACAGCTGATGATTCCTCCTGTTATCCTCAGATAGCTGAATCTGTTGGTATTAAAGCTCTTCTGAATCTGCCAGGGTAAGGAAAAGAAACCAGGTAATACTTGCGTCCTATAAATCGTGACTTGATTGCTCTGCATATTGAACAGAAAGAATTCTTGCAATTTTAGGAGAAATGGAACTGCTAAATAACACTTCAACCAAAGAAGTGTTCAGTAACTGAAAAAAATTATTTTTAGCCTAGAGAAATGTGCGGTTTGTATTGTTCCATTATCACACTTCCTTGTTTGCTTGTTTTCTTGCTTTCTTGATTTTGTTTTCATATTAGCTATTTTTTTTCTGCGTTTTGATGCACTTATTTCTTTTAGCACCTCAGCATGGGATAGGTGCAATACACCTGTGATGTTTCACCTGGGCACCTGAGCCTATTTTGCTATGGAACTGTAGTAAGTCCAAGGAAATCAATGAGAAAGTGATTATACTGAGATTACATTCTGGTCTACTTAATTCAATTCGGGAGTGGTGCACAAGTGAAGATTCGTTGCATCAAATTTTAGATGTCTGAAAGTTTTTTGTCTAATCATCTTTTGCAGAGAATGGAGAGAAAGGTAAACATAAGGAACAGTTCACATCATCCTGAGTCACAAGATAGGAATCCCTCTCTGGAGGTACCTGTTTCTAACCTCTGACTTTAAAGTGAGATGAGGTGCTTAGTTTTAAATAAAGTCACATGATAAGTCTATGAATGGCTGAAAAGCTAAGAGTGTGAATGAACATTGAGGTAACACTGGCATGTTGATAATACTTAAAATTATGAATTGGCATAGACCTTATCAAACTTACCTATATTCACTAAACTTCCTTTTGAGTTTGGCTGTAAGTCAACTACGACTAGCAGACTGTGAATGAAATGAACAGCTGTGCCTTCATAACATAAATCTCTTAGACAGGGGAAATCATTCAATCAAGTTAGTGAGAAAATTAGCACCTTTATGTTTCATTCTCACTCTCTTTCTCAAAGGAGTTTCATTAGCACAGACAGAACTGATGATACTAGATTTTCAGTCTAGAGACTTGCCACAGTTGATCTGTGATATCATGGATATGCTTCAGACTTAGTTGCTGTTGATAACTGAATCTGATCTACTAGTAAATCCATTATTTCAGATTTTCCTTAGATTGTACAGCTTTGATTAACTTGGTATATTGCTGCCTACCTTGTTAGCGTGACCAATAGAAAAAGAATAGAGAAATCCTTTCCTGCCTCTAGCAGTTAATCAACAAACCTCCAAATCTGCTCTCTTGCTATGTGACTTGGAGGGTGGAGGATAAAAGGAACAGTTTCCTTCTTCCAATACACCATGCCATGCAATTTCAGCCAGAAGCAGAGGTGGATGCTTTCCTCTGAGGCAGAGCACCTTTGCAGAGGCACAGTACAATCCCTCTGTGATTTGCTGGAAACAGGAAACAGTGATGGTAGAAGTGTTGTTGCTGGTATTATTTCAACCAGTGGTTATGGAGTCAATAAAACTGTGACTCTTGGGTGTTTCAATTATCTGGGAACATTCTATTTGCAAGTCAGGTATTTATAGACTATAAAATACATATTAGGGCATGATTTTACATTAGAAAGCATTAAATTGAATTTTTCCTCTGTCTTTTAAAGGGTAAAATGAAATTAATTTGACATGTCTACTAATAAGCTTGTCTTCTTTAGGCAAAGAATATACTTTTAAAATGCTCTTTCTAATGTTCATTTCCCCACCCAGAAATGGGAATCTCATTAGATGATTAAGACTCTGTGCTTTTAAACTTGCCTTGTGTGGATAGACACATCTAAGAAACAGGAGTAGCCCAAAATACCCTATTGGAAAAACCTAGTTATCTAAGAAATGGGTTCATAGATGGACAGAGAGAGATAAAAAATACTACCCAACTTCAGCACTAAAACCATGAACATTCACAACAGTTCTATAGCTCAGGACTGAGTGCCCTAAAGCAAAACTAGCTACGTGTTTGCAACTGAGTAATTTTTTTCTTATGAGCAAAAACATTCTGATATATCAGAAAATTGCAGTGTATTATGTGATACTTCCAGAAAGCTGCTTGTATCTTTTGGCTGCAGCAATGGTCCATATGTTTGATATCCTTTATGTAATCCAGGAATACATCATTAGCTGTCATTTCATGATAGGGCCATTGGCCATCTCTGTCGACAGTGACAACTACTGCCTCTTAAAATTCTTTGACAAACTATGGTGAAATTTTCATCCATCCTTATAATCCAAAACAATGTACAGCGTTCACAGATTATGATGTACTTGTGCTTTAAAATTGAAGCATCCTGTTTGTGGGTGAAAAAACCTGCCTCTTAGGAAGCCGCAGTAAGCGTAGAGAAAAAAATCTCTTTAGAATCTCAGAATTATTTCCTGTGACAAGTGGAACTGCTATTAATATAAAATTCAGTTTTCATTTATTAATTTGCAATATCCTCTAGGGGACTTTTTGTTAATAATCACTAGCATTCCTCAAAAAACCAAAATGAAATCCTAAGTTTTCCCTGGTCCTTAGTTTTCTCCTACACTTTAAAACACTTTATCCTGACAAGGACTTGATACTATTAAATGTGTAAGAAAAAAATCAAAGTTCTCACACTACTGGAGTCTGTCTGGTTGTTGATATATATCAAAGCCCATAGCTCCAAGAATTTTTGGAAACCTGTGAAAAAAATGTGGTTTTTTTTCCTTTTTCTTTTTTTCTTGTACATCTCAAATCCTTCAAAATATTGAATGAAACTGTAATTCTGTGAGAAATGAGCATACTTGATGCAAATTGAACTTCAGACAGAGAGTGTGGGTCTAGGAGGTTGAGAACAGCCAGGTTTAGGCTTATATATGTGTTTCTCTTAGCACCAAATTATTTTCTTTTTGTTAAAGCTTAAAACATTCATACTTGCTTGATAGCTACAGCAGAGATAATGACTTTAAGTATGCCAATTTGAACCAACTGTATATTTGTCCCTCTATTTCCAAACTAGTTTCCCAGCTCTCTTATTGGTCTGCACCACAGACTTTACTGCGTTCTCAATAGTTCTCTTGTTTATAATATGAAGGCCTACTTCATTTCATGAAAAAAAGGTTGCCATTAAAATAGAAAAATAATGTTAGGCACACAGTCTTAGCATGACTGTAAGGATGTACCAATTCAGTGTTAATTATTGGAATGCAAATGCTTGTTCTGTCTATCTCTGCAGTTGCATGCCTGAAAGCGCCATATGATTTCCAAGCAGGTTCATTAATTTATTAGCCTGATAAGTTAACATGAAAAGCAAAGAAAACAAACTACTTTAGGTTTATTTATTGAATTAAGTCCAGAAAATGCATCTCTGTTCTTTTATTGAGTGGCTGTGGGCTGAAATGTGACATACCTTTGGGAAAAACAAATCAAGGATTATTTAAGTGGTTGTTTACTTCAGAAATGCAAAACATGCTGTTTGGGAAGCTGAATCATTAAAACAATTGCAGTGGGACACAGTGCTTCTCACACTGAGATCAAAAGCTTTGCACAGATTGTGTAATCTGTTTATACCATATATTCCTACAAGCTTTCAGATCATCAAGTTACAGAACTTGAATTCAATGTAAATTGCTGGTCAGATTGACCCACAGCTAGACACTTCATAATCTTTTCCAGTGAGATACTATCTTAAATCAACTGTGATATTATACACTTCTAGTTGTAGTCCTGTCTTTCTCAGAACTGGGTGTATGTGCTTGTGTTGGTTGGAGGTGGTGGTGTTTGCTCACAAGATTTAGTTTTATTCTGAAGGGATTAATTTTGTATTCTGCCTTGAAGATGGGTGAGCATTCCACATCTTTCCTATGTGGAAGAGTGATTCAAAGCTCCTTCTGTCAGCACAATTTCCTGCCTAGCTGATAGCTCCACCACCCCTGAGGAGTGGATCTTTTCTCACAGTGATAAATTATTATCCTCAAAGTAATCTGGACCTAGGGCTTTGAAGATTAGGATTAGAACAACAAATATGATTCACCATTCACTCAAGAGCCAATGTAGTGTTCATAGCACTGAAATGATGTACCAAAATTGACTTATTTTGCTTAGCAAGCAGAGTGATGAGTTTTGATCAGCTGCCCATTGAAGGCTATCATTGGCATGGCCAGCACAGAATATGATAGCTGTGAAGCCTGGAAGCCATGACTATGTACAATGCTATTGCCAAGTCAGCATCTGAGAGGATGTTCATAGAACAGCCTGCTGGCTCGTTGTGGATAGGAGAATTTATTTCTGACAGATTTCATACTTGGGAGGATGTCAGCTAACCCTGAGGCTGTGAAGTCTCTTGACAGTCAGAAAACAGACCCCTTGTTTGAGAATGCTGTCATGGCTTTGGATGGTTCTTCAAAATGTTACCCTTTTCATTCTAATCTCATTTCTGCCTCATTCAGATTTAGTTTCAGCCAGCTGAATTCCAATTCAGAAGCTGATCTCCTGTAGGCACTAAGGCAGATGGGAAGCAGTGCTGTTAGGGTATGATGTGAGGGATGGCTTGAACTGAGAGTCAGTAACACACTGTTCAATGCAGTGTTTCAAAAATATCTCCTGGTAGTTTCACATGTATGGCTACCAGATTAAAACAGAAAAATGGAGAAGTTCACCAGCAAGGGGCCCAGATAGAAGGTACTGTTACCAGACACAAATGTTCTGAATCATTCACAGTAGATAGATTTGATCTGGCTCTGTGCAGTCTGCTCATTGCTGTGTGATGCTGCATGCAATGGCTAGTACAGCAAATGTGACTGCAAGATCAGCAGCAGAAGCATGATAGAATATTATCACAGCCTGGAACTAATGTTGTAAATATAAAAAATCCAGGCAGAAAAATTTTCTCATGCTTCTTCTGTCTTAAATATGGTTTGAACCTCATTAGCAGATCAAATGATGACATTTTTATGTGAAATTAGTTAATTGCCCTTTGTCACAGTTTCTTCTGGGAGGTGGATTGCAACAAAGGGAAAATATAACAATCACATACAGAAAAGCTGTTCTGCCATCTGTTTGTTTATTTTTACAATTCCGTATATTACCAATTTCTGTATGAGGAAAAAACTATTAAAACTTGTTAAAGTTTTCATTTCTTCCTCTATGTGCATTTCAAATAAATATGGAATGATCTGAGATGTAACATTGACAATAACATAATAAATTGAACGAATGAACAGGAAAGGATGTCTTAAAATATCAAATCTATTTATAGTCAATTTTCAGTCCTTTCAGACCTACAAGTCAAGAATAAATTGAGTGGGATAGAATTTCGTAAATACGTGAAGTAA
>JAOTQP010001546.1:89415264-89437835 GCA_026413545.1 Cichladusa arquata | reverse complement strand
AAAGAAATTGCTTCCTGTGAGTGTTAGTCTCTTCGTTTCTGTACCTAGAACAATCACTGAGGAACTGTTTATCTGAAAAAACAAAGGACAAGCAATGTTATGCCTGTGTAGTGTAGGGTCTTCCATAGGAAAAAAAAATACAGTGTCACCTGGATGTATGTTGTTTTTATCTGACTATGGTGAAAGTCAGCTATTTAGCAGAGCTGCTTATGAAATCCTACAGAAAAAACTAAAGTAAATCTTTCACTGCACATCATTCAAGCAGTGGTCTGTTCTAAAGAACAGTGGGGTAACATCCGAAATAGGGGGGAGTAATATGCAAATTTACTACGAGCTCAGAAAACCCCTCTGAAGTCAGTCCCAAAGGCTTGAGTAAAGACCTTTGGAAAAAGAAAATAATCTGCTAATCTTTAAAGCTGAGATGTGCCACAATTTTCTTAAGCATCTCTGTGATATACCAATAAACTCTTCCCAGTCTTGCATTCCTCTCCTAAACTTTGTCACTAAAAAACCGTATATCAGCTATGGTACACATCTGTGAGCTATGCACTCCACTGCCTTCACCTACTGAATCCAAGTAATTTCAGGCTTTTTGTTTGTGCTTCTGGTTTTTGTCCAGTGGGTCTAGGTGAAAGGACAGTAAGTCCTGTGGAAAAAAACTTCTTTTTGTATCTAAATCACATTCTTCAAAGACTGGATGAATGTCTATCAGAAAAGCTGTATAGTTAAAAAAAAATATTTTTGAAAGGATGGAAAAAACCCTGCGTGTCCAATACAAGAGATCATTGCTTGTCTATGCACTGAACAGACTCACATCACACAAATCACAGTAGGACTGCATACTGTTAGCAAGGAAAGAATTTCTCAGGTTAATAATTGAGAGCAAAAGTTACCTCACCAAAGCATTGGAAGGGCAAGTCAGGCTTACAGGATGAGAATGGATTCCGGGACTAACAGATGCAGCCTCACATGAGAGAAATACTTATAGACTAAAAACTGACTATAATAAATCTGAGGAGATCTGAGGACAATTATGGAAATTTGTCAAACCTTGAAGTAGTCCATGTATGTAAGCATAAGAGATTAATAAATTCTAACCTTGGCCTCTACCTTTCCTTCTTTTCTCTCTGACATCAAGTTTTGGCTCCTAAGCAGAGAAGAAAATAAAAAAGATAGTTCAGTGGTTCATTTCCAGTACAAATAGGTAAAAGTAAGTAGCAATTTGAATAGTGCTTCAGTATAGAGATATTACTTCTTCTTGTGTTATAAAAAAATCTTATTGTTCCTGTTTCATATTTATTATCAGTCTGATTTACTTTTTATGTATTTAGTAGAATCATATTAATTAGGATTTGGTATTAAGAAATAATTTAAGGGTGTGTATGGTTTCATATCAATGGATTCCATCACGATAAATCATGTGGGGAAGATTATGTTGCAGAGTATCTGTAAAAGATGTTTGGAATCAGACTTGGCTTTGAGAGGAGACGTGTCACATAGTGATGGTCACTCTGGCGCCACATGAAGCAAATCTTTCAATTATTTGCACCTGATTCCTGAACAGAACAGAATGCAAGTAGCACTGAAAAGATGTACAACATGCTGAGTTGTATAATGTTGGTCCTGATACAATTTCAAAAGATTAGGCCAAGATCCCTTTAGTGTAGTTCAAGTAGTTCACTGGAATAGCCTTTCTCTGCACCAGCTACTGAGGGATCTCAGAACAACCAAAATTCTAAATCAGTTATGTCCCTGGTATTAGTTGAGATGAATTCTATCTGTACAGCTTAACTCAGCGTGGCAAAACAAGAGAGCTGTGTGGCTGAGGATACCCAAATAAAAGTTTTATGCCAGGTAAGTGGAGTGCTAAGAAGAAAATCAGCTTCAGGAAATGGTTCAAGAAACATGGACACAAACAGCAGTGGTATCACATCAGCAGTGACTCCAACTGAGAATAAGCAGACAAGAATAATCAAGTCTCTTCATTCCCATAGATCTGTAACCAGCTTAGAGTACAAGGCAACCAGACAAGTTATTATTTTTATGCTCCATCAGAAGCTCCACACACACACTGTTATGAAACACATTACATTTTCTTGGGAGCAACTATATATTTCTAACAAAAAAAAAATATGCTTTTTATACATTGCTCCTGGGGTGGAAAATGTCACTTTATAACTAGACCCTTTAAAAAGTACAGGACTAAAATGGAATGAAGGTGCTTATATCCAGAAATAGCCTTCCAGCTGCTGCCTGATCTTTGTTTAACTCTAAACTCTGTGTCTTCCCTCAGCTTCAAAGTCCCCCTTGCCTGGATTAGTACATCTCTGCAAGGCCAAGTGTCTTGAATGCATAATACCAACAGGAGGCAGAAACTACATATTCTTCCAGGGTCTGATCTATACAGTTTCTTAACAGACTAAGCTCTTTTAGCAAGCAGACTTTAAAAAGATCACAGTAAAACTGTTTCCTATATTAGTCAACTGCTGTATTAGTCACTCCAAAGTGGAAGAACCTGCATTTAATTGATTCTGAAACTTGAAAAAATTCAAACCACTTATCCCACAAGGCTGCCTTGGGCACTGAGACTTAAGTCTGTGACAGATGTGGGAAAGTGCAGATGGAATTAAAGGTGAAGGGAGGCTTTTCCTATTGGAGCTGAGGTATTTTGCAGCAATGAATTTATGATTCATGTGGCAGAGTGCAGAAAATGAGTGATGACTGTTCAACAGCTCCTTTTCCCATGAGTCATTTTTTAAAATATTGGAAAATGTTTCTAATAGGCAGAAGAACACCTTAGCCTCCATTCCACAGATTCAAGTCATCTTTGGTCTTGTTCTTTCTTGCTAATTCCCAGTTTAATTTCATGGTAATAAATGTATCAGGAAAATGTATTTGGGGGGTTGCTATAAGTTTTTTTGTCTGACACTGTCTTTCAACTACAAGCTGCAAGATAATTGTGATCAGTTCTGAGCTCCCCAGTGCAAGAGAGAGACGTGGAGCTTCAGGAGTGGGTCCAGCAGAGAGCAGCAGAGATGATGGAGTGACTGGAACATCTCTCTTATGGGGAAAGGCTGAGGAAGCTGGGCCCGTTCAGCTTTGAGAAGAGATGACTGAGAGGGGAACTCATCAATGTCTGTCAGTATCTGAAGGGAGGGTGCCAAGAGGATGGGTCAGGCTCTTCTTGGTGGTGCCAAGCAATAGGACAAGAGGAAACAGGCAAAAACTGATGCATAGGAAGCTCCAAAGCTTGGAAGAATTCTATAGAAGAATTTCTCTACTGTGCTGAGCACTGGAAGAGATTGTCCAGAGAGATTGTGGTATCTCCCTCACTGAAAATATTCAGGAAGCATCTGGACACAATTCTACTACAATGTACTCTAGGATGATCCTGCTAGAGCAGGGAAGCTAGACCAGATGACCCTCTGTGGTCACACCCAATCTCACCCACTCCGTGATTCTAAATAGGACAGAAAAACAGGTAGCAAGAAATGAACAAATATAGAGCAGGGGAAAATCCAGCGTTGCTTTAGGACAGAGTGACAACTCGGATGTTAGCAGAATTTGGACTATTAAGATGTGTTGGCTAGGAACTCACCACAGGGAAAAAGATTACACTAAATAAAATAGTCACAGAGTCATATAATAATTTAGGCTGAAAGGGGCCTCTGGAGGACAGCAAATACAATACCCTACTGCTCAAAGCAAGGGTAACTTTGAAATCACACCTGGTTGTCCAGGCCTTGACCGATTGAGTTCTGCATATTTCTAAAGACACTGGCTACATAGCCTCTCTGAGCAGCCCCTTCCAGGGCTTATTTCCACATATCTAGTCTGAATTTTCTTCATTGTAACTTGCAAACATTTCTTCTTCTCCTGTCACTTGAGTTGTGTCATATGGTACTCTGCAGCAACTGTCTTTAATTTTCCCATATTGGGTACTTTTGCACCCACAGCATTAGATCCCTGATTAAATAAGCTTAACTACCTGACTATTTTCTATTAGAAAAATCTTGAAAAAACATTAATTTTACGTAGTATACCTCTCTGTAGATTTTTTTTCTCTTTCTTAATTTTCTTTTCCAATGTGATTTGGTCTCAGACCAAGAGCTGAAAAAATTCCAAACTGATATTTGGTTGTTGGACAACAATTTTTTTCAGTGACTTCAGTGGGATTTTCACACTATTTTTGTACATTTTAGCTTCATCTATACTGTCAGCTTAATTCACTTTTGGGCTTTTTGAAGACCTGTGCTTTGATAGTGAAAAAGATATGAAATTTTATTAATTTTTAAATATTATAACTGAAGAATAACTTCAAAAGTGACCCTAAGGTGTGTAGCTCAAATGCCTAGCTTTCTGATATCTGTGTAACAGTGGAAAAAGCCCATTGTAAATGTCTTGTCCATGATAGTTATACAGTCCTCTTTCATAGTAAAAAAAAGTGATCAGAGTCCTTATAAAATGATTTAGTTTACCTGTGTTGGACCTTATTTTAGGATGAGTGTAATGACTCAAAACACCGCAAATAATCAATCTCAGTGTATTTGAAAAATACAAAGCAGCTCTTTTAGTATTTCTAACTAGTACTCTGAGAATAGAAGGAATGGTAGAGAGTTTCTGTAAAAAAAGGCTAGAAAATGGCTTTAATTTAAAAAAATTAGGAAAATATAGATTCTTTATATTCCAATTTTTTTTTTTTTTTTTTTTTTTGGAGCTTTTGCTGTATTTGGTTTGGGCATTGGACTTCTTGACAATGAATTAAATTAAGCACCAGAAGTTCCAACTTTCTCAGTGGCATCTGTGACTCCAGCCTTACTGACTTCGTAGTTATGGCATTCCTCTTGGTTTAAACCTGGAAAGAGAAAAGTAAAAGGAATTAGAATAGACCTGAATATCACCAAATATGAGCATAGGATATCCAGGTCTTAACAAAAATATAGGTTTTGACACCCTGATATTAAGTGACTTGAGGAAAAAAATCCAAAATAGAAGTTATATACTGTTACACTATATATTTATATATTATAAATATAAAGCTTCAGTGTTCTAAATTGGTAAAATATTCTTTTGGAGAGATCAGTGCTCATTTGGAAATGATCCACCTGTCTTATTCATATAAGGAACCAATGTTCAACAAAAGTCAAAAGCTTACTGAAACACAGGAAATATTAGCTAATCTGAGAATATTTATTAATTAGCTAATATTACAGTCAGTGCTCACAGTTTTGTAATATTTCGATCTCTTAAAAATAAGTCCAATAGCATCTCAGAAAAAAGATGTTTGTCTGTTTGCATTCTTGTTTAATTATCATGTTCACTTGCTAAGCAACAAAATTATCCATCAGAATGACAAAATCTAACAATGTGCCTGAGCTGAAGATCTGCCAACAATTTTCTGCAAATCTCAAGCAGAATTGCAATAGCCAAAGTCTGTTTCACGTGCAAAGTCACACTTCAAAATTACCTTTTTGTGAGAAACCTTGACCACAAATGTGTTATACAATCAATATTGTGTGAAATTAGCACAGTGTAGTACTGGTGCTCTTTGAACCCTCTTTCAAGCAAAACTATGTAGTTTCATAATTCTTTTAAAGAAACAAACAAAAAAATCCTAACTCAATAGATATTTAGTTAGAAATTATGGAGTAATCTGGTTTGGCTAACTCTACATAAAAAGGACTATGTTTCTATTACCTTGCTGTTTATTTTCATTTACCAAATCAAGATATCAATTTAAGTAGTATTGAGTAGCTGAGAAACGTGTCAGACTGTGGCCAGTAGTGGAGAATGTACAGGGAGGAAAACAACATGAAATTACAGTGCAGCTTTCTCTTTATCAAATATTTTACTGCTGGGAAAAAAGGTGACCAAATATAGTATGCTGATCCTAATACTTAGCTGATTTGACTCTGCTGAATTCCTAATAGACTAGTGCAATATATACTTTCTGAGAAAATGCTGGAATACACAAATAAGTTTTATACTCTGTCAGAAAACTAATTATAGACTAATGAGTAATGGACCTCTTTAAGATATAAGAGACCAAGAGGAAAAAAAGAAGATACATTTTAAACCATTTCTTATAAAAATTAATGTGCAATACTTGTCAGGTTTATCTCTCTTTTACAAAACAGAGTAATTAGTACATGGAGCCATCATATAAACCAACTGAAAACAACATATAAACCAAATCCCTGCCATATAAACCAAATGGGCCATTTACTTTAGCATTGGATTTGATGATCCCTGTGGGTCCCTTCCAACTCAGACTATTCTGTGAATCTGTGAAAGCTTCTTCAAAAAGACAGGCTATTTTCCTTGGCTGTATTGCCATAATTTGTATTAGAAACAGTGGTATACTAAATAATTAATTAATTAAATAGCATTATTTAAAACCCAGTAGATGTGAAAGAGGTTCAGGTATTTATAAAAACATACGAAACAGTGATCAATGTGGATATGATCAAAGGCTGTAGGATTGATAATTGATAAGTTTGCTCATGTCTATAAAGCCTGTATGAAGCTGGTTTCCAGGGCTGCTTGCTTCACTGCCAGACGTGTGCTCCCAGAAGCATCTCTGAAAATCATCATAAGGAAATGTGATAGTCATCAGCACAGCCACAATCCCTGGGCACTTTAGAAAATGTTTGCCCTTGGGACTTACCCAGCCTGGTAAATATCAGGTAGCTCAACTGAGGTCAGTGAAATAGTTTATAAACTGACACATATATACTGCAAATACCTGCAACTGTTGTCTTAAACATAGCTAGCACTTTGGTTTCCTGCATTAATAATTATTTTCAGAGACTTTTACTTCACTGTGTTTAGTCATTGCTTGTCATGCCTTAGTTTATTATAACACACACCTTAACCTTAGTCTAACTTTTCAGGATTTCAGCAGACAATAATGATACATTATAAGAACACAGGAAACAGAAATAAAGCCACAAAAAGAACCTATGCTTGAGCAGCTAAATCCAGAGTTAGAAAAAGACCACCTTTGTTCATCCTGTTCATCCCTACATGGATTTTTGACCGGTGTTGAATGTGCTATCTTTTTTATGTTTTACTCAGGAATGATTGAAAATGAGCCATATGGAAGTATTTTACTATTTTATGTGTTAATAGATAAAATGTGTGTTAATAGCAATTGTTTGTCCCCACATCACTTAAAAGAATATAAGTGCATGTTCAAGTAAAGTCTGATGTTTAGGTCAATGTTATGGTGTGTTTTCAGAGACTCTAATCAGGAAGAAAAACAGCAAAGCTAGTGCTTTAGACACAAAAATTAGGCATTGTCATAGAATGCATTTATTCCAAAAAAAGTAAACAGAGCCACAGCACTTATTTTTATGCTGCTAATCTGGGAATATTGTTTATTTAGCTTTAGTTAGTACAAATCTGTTCTGCTGAAATGCTAAATCGAGGTTTACAGAAGTGGTTGGGAAATTAGATGTCATTATCTTCAGGTCTTGCTCCTTCTGCTCTGCAAGTGCAACCATCTGCAAACAACAGCTCTCTAACAAAGACTCTGATGATGCACACAAATAAAATAGATTAAAAAGTTTGTATGAGTGGATTCTAATCTTTACTCCCAGGGTAGATCATGAACTGCATGATCTAAATTTAGTGCAAAGGAATCTTCAGGCAGTGATGACACAGTGAGTCACTCAACCAAACCATCATGCTGTTGTTAGATAATATAGGTCTATTTATTCAGCACAACAATTATGTTTGCTCTGGGTATATGACAAGCACAAACTTCTCTTTTTACTGCCCTGGTGTGGAAAAATATCTTAAGAATATCAGATAAACAAAAGGATATAGGTGCCACAAGTTTTTGCATTACAACATGCTGAGCTCAGGTAAGAAAAAAGCAACCTGCCAGAGGATTTCAAGCACACAATTGTCACTACTCCAAAGAAAGCTGTACCATAAGGAAGAAAGGCTTCTCAACTGGGGTATTGTTAGCTCTTATTGACCAGTCAAAGGATTGTTGGACCAAAGATGAGGCATACCCTGGCTACCCTGTTTCCTGCTCCAAGAACAGTTCATTCTTTTTGCCCAATTTCTATTTACTTCATTAAAAAAATCCCTTCAGGCCATCCCTTAAAGAGAAGTTTAGCTGCTAGAGCTTTTCCTAACTGTATCTATGTGGGGTTAACAAAATTCTTAAATAAAATAATGAAATTTCTGCATCAGACATGAACTTTTAGCTGAAATGTTTCCTTATTATTCAGTCATAAAAAAGATGAGGTGATTTAAAAATGCTGAATTTCTCCATATAAGGAGTAATTTCAGAAGAGAAGTATCTCTGCAATTCAAGGGTCTACAGGTTGAAAACAGCGCTGGACTGGGATTTTCCTGTGAATAGGCTTTAACATTAAGGAACATGTCTTCCTGGTTTACAGTATTAAAAGTTCTGTCTCAGGTCAGGATTTAACTCGAGCAATATGAGCAAGTCTACACAAATAATCAGTGGTAAAGTTGATTCTTAGTCCTGGCTTCCCTTCTGGCATTCATCTAGTACACACTGATATTCAGCAGCAAACTGGCTTCATTCCACAAATCTCACTGTCTAGGTAACAAAATGTATAAGTGCACCAAAAAGTAGAAGTACTTTTCTTTTAGCCATACTCTGTAATGAGTTCTAGACCCTGAAAATGAAATAATTGGTGATGAGATGCACCTTACAAGAAAATGGAGATTTCCTTCAGAATTAACAAGCCAGTGAGTAGAAAGCAGAAATGCAGCTGGCAGAAGTGCACTGCTTTATGTTTTATTATAATGGAAAGGATCAGCACACGTCGCTGCTTTAGGCTGTAGCTGTAGCTCTGTCTGTCAAAGCTTTGGTACCTCAGTGAGTACCCTGAGGCACCATGGCAAGTCTGTAGTGCAGCAGCCTTCTCTTCAGCATGCAAGGAAGCCTTCTGCCTTGTGCACCTGTGCTCTGAGCAAGCCAAAAAAGGGGCAGACTCAGCAGAAAAAAAAAAAAAAAAAAAAAGGAAAAGAACAAAAGGAACCTTCCCTGCAGGTTTTTACTTGTACTCTTGACATTTACAGAGTAGTATGCTCTAGTATTTATTCTAATATTTAAAAAGTTCTCCTCCAGAAGAATATTGTCATTGCTTGACAGATGTGTGCATTGCTGGTAGATAAGAACATGTCTATAGAATTGGTTTGAAATACATCTTTGAAATATTTTAATAGCCTATTGATTTTTTTCACATTAACCTACTCTGACAAGAGAGAATGAAAAGTGTGGGGGCTGACTAGAGTCTGCTTTCTGCGCAGAATTTAGAAGTAATTCGAGTTTCTTGCATTTCTGCTACCCTTTATATGTGTCCTCCAAAGTTACCTTGATAGGAAGGTATTTGCATGTATACCTTATTTCAGCTTTTACTGGTTAGAAACTATCTGATATGTTTTCTTTTTCCACCCAGCTGAGTTACATTTACATTCTCCCTGGCTGTTTTGAAATGTACAATTGTGGATCTGTTTTTCATTGTGACAGAGGAAAGCTGATCCTTCAAAGTCAGATTCTGTGTTTGAGTAAAAAATCTGACAATTGTCACATTTCCTCAATTCACCAGGTCTTTGGCATGGTGGCAGAGCAATTGTGAGCACTGCTTTGCAAACATACATTATTTCCCAGTGCCTCATCAGCTGTATCACACATTGAATACAAATTAATGATAAATGCCAATCAATGCTAGTTTATGGTTCCCCATGCTGCCATTGTTGTTATTCTGTGCTCTTATTGGATTTTCATGTCTAATTGTATGTTCACCCACATTTAGCCACATTCCCTTCGCATGAATGAGTAATGAAGGCATTTCTATATTTGAATTTGGAAGCTTTGCTAGGCACTAACTCCTGTGTAAAAGTTCCATAGATCCATGCGAAAAATTGAAGAGTGGCTGTGTGATTCTTTCTCTCTCTTTTTTAAAAAAATATGATTACAGTTCTATTTGTGCAATACATAACTACCTTATCCTATGCACAAAAAGTTATTTATTTATGCAAAGATAATGCACTGACTTGACTAAGTCTTGCCCCAAATCTGTTACCATGAATTATATTTAAATTCTCATCAGTTCTTCCCACATCTTCAAGGTAACAGAATAGAATCTATGAATACATAAAATAAATATCTTGAAACAGGTTAGTCAGCAATTATTCAGGAAAACAAAAATCCCTCTCAGCTAACCTTATTCTTTTTAAGCTTTTCAATGTTGTATTGTTTGTGAAAGCGATAAAAAATAGCTGAGCTTAATTTATTTTGTTCTGAGAACCATATAAATCTTCTTTCATTATACAGCATCTCAAGTAGCAGGCAGGTACAGGAAAAAAGTTATTTGCTGATTCTCTTTAATATGATTCTCTTCTAGAATTTGAATTTAGTGTCAAATGTAATCCAAATCCTTGTAAAACTTGCTGAAACTTATGGCCTTCAGTGGGCTGAATGTCAGTACAAAACACAGATGTCCTAGGTGTTCTCAAAGTGTTGTATGTGCGTCATTACTGTAAGGCTAGGCTTGATCACAATACTTACTTGCAGTTTCACCAGTCATAAAAGCCCTTATTATAAGACAGGTCAGACATCTGACTATGGGAATCCAGGGTATTTCCCTGGCTTCCCTGGACGCCTCCAGACCCGGGCAGGGGGCTCAGAGGCCTTGGCACAGTGCCCAAGACCCCTGTGGGTTTGATCTCAGTCCCGGGGAAAAATTACCATCATTACGGGAAGAATTGCAAGTCACAAAAAATAAGTAGAGCATAAATTAGATTGTTAGAAGGTAGAAAAGTGAATTTATAGAATTGTTGTAATAAGGGGTTCAGAGCCAAGATGGAGGAATTTGGGCGTGGTATGCTTTTCTTTCTTCTACTTTGTGGCATCAGTCTTTTGGGTTAGGATGACACTTCTGGATTGGTTTGGGAGAAAGCTGGACAGGGCAATGTAAGTGTCATGTATCGGAAAGTAATTGTAAACATCATGTACGTAATTTATAGTATAAAAGATAAGACCTGCCCAGAGGGCAGGCAATGTGCCTCCAACTGACCTGCTCGACAGACCTCTGTAGGCCAGGGAAAGAATTCCTTAGATAAGAAAGAATAAACAACATTGGAAACCTCAGAAAACATCTTCTGACTCTTCCTTCGGCTCTCGAGCTGGGAAAAAACCAAGAACTCTAAAACCACCGAATGTTGTGCAGTGAGTGATCTCAGGCTCAAAGAGACGTCACCACTCGCAACATCTGACGAGGCAAACATTATTTTATTTGAGTTTTTATTCAGGATCTGGATCACATATTCATTAATCACCTGCTTTTAAGCTATTGAACCCATGAAATCAGTAACTGCGGCAAGAAACTTCCACTTCTGAAGAACTCTTAGAAGGAGAAGTTGTGTATGGCTGGAACTTCTGTATAGAGAGAATATTTCTTGTAATTAAAGGAGTAGTCACAAAGACCAATTTGTGTCCAGTCTAGATTAACCCTGCCTGAACTCCACCCGCAGAACTGAACATCAGCTGGACAGTGTGTTATGAAGTTCTTTGTCTCCTACAAAGAACAAAAGTCTGTGCAATTCCTTAACCTGCTATTTCTGAAGGTGTGAAGGCTGTTCTCAAAGCAGTGCTGAGTGTCAGGAGAGTGAATTGCAATTGCATTAAGAATAGAGAGGGCTACTGTGTTTATTGAAAGCAAGACCTCAAAGCTGACCCCCCACAAATACAATCACTCCAAAAGCAACGAGTTCAGGCATCATAAAAAGCCAATGCATATTTTCTGTTGTGAGAAACTAATTTTTTACGCACCAGGAAAACAGCTTTCATCAGTAACTGTACTGGAAAAATTGCAACCAAAGAGATCCTCATTTGCAACTGTTCAGGATGGAACATATTTAAATTGCCCACACAGCAAATTTGCTGTCCTAGAGCTATAAAAAATTATTCAGCCCTTTTTATCTTTAATTTTTTATCTCAAAGGCTGACCTATTCTATTTTTGAAAATTTTTTTGCAGCTAAGAAGGAAAGGTTATTAGGCTGAATCAGTAACACAGATGATCTCTGCGTGTAAATGTTCAAGGTATATTTTACTGATACATGCTGCCCGAGCCATTTCCTGGAATTGTGGCTGGAAACTGCCCTTTTATTGCTCATTTCTCACACTAAAACTCAATGAAATTCAATTATCACAAAAACAGTCAGTAGGCTTCAATTTTGCGTGTCCTGTTACTTTTTAAATTTGGAGTGCCTCCCTATTGCTGTCACAGCTATTGCATTGTCTAAATCAATTGCCATGGCAAGCTCACTAAATTGAGAAATGCTGTTGTGAATGCATAAGAGATCTCAAGTATCAACAGAAGCAGATACAGACAGAGAAAATAAAAGATAGGGGAATTCTTCATCTGCTACAAAACTTTATTCCTTAGTTTGATTTCCTTTGAGGATTCACTAAGGGACAAATACTTCAGCCTTTCTGTCTGTGTATTTGTTTCAATACTTCTTAAGCAGGCAAAAGCACTGCTAAAGCAGTGATTCAAAGAGAGATGGTTAAAAGTGGAAATTTTATAGCTTCAGGTCTGCAATTCTTTTTCAAACTCAAATATAGTACATTTTTTTGCCACATTTCATTCACAAAGAGACGTGCTTAAGGCCAGAATGTGTCTTGCATATTCAGGTGTTTATGAAGAAGGAAAAAGTACAGATTTGCTACATGCTCAGGGGCTGTTTCCAGTCTATTAAAAGGTTGGTATAGGTGGTGGAAAAGCCCCATTCTTTTGGTACACCTTTATGTAAAAGTGGAGTAAAGCAATTCACCTCAGCAAAGGCATTGTGCTCCAGTCTAACAGCCATGGAAGAGCTCTCTGTTCCTCTGGCTTTATCCAGGCAAAGGGGGCACAAACATTTTCCACAGTTTCATACACATCCCACTTTGACTCAGTCACACAGAGTGGACTGTGAGAAATGTACACAGACATGAATAAGAGAATTTGCTAAAAGGACTGGAATTGTGTGTATCTTGAAGGGAAACAGACTAAATTGCTTCTGTACAGCATGGAGGAAAACAAACACAGTACTTTTCATCTAGAAGTTTAAATCCAATGTATATAATATTAATTGCATGAAAAAAAAAGTGCTCTTTTCTCTCTTTTGACTGTAAAGGGCAACTCTTCAATTAGCTTAGAAAAATATGAAGGTGCAAAGGATATGCAGAGTGGACAAAAAAACCCCTACAAACCCAAAAACCTAACCCCTCCTCCCATCACCAATACTCAAAAAACAAGTCTTGTTAAATTTGAATTGAGTTGAAATATTTGATGATCTTTCAATAGTATAGACTCTTCATCTATATTCTTCATATTTGAAAAAAAGGTTTGATCATCAATATTAAATCAATAGTTTTCAGATTAATTGGTCCTGTTGAAATTGAGTCCATATTCCACTTTCTTCTCTACAACAAAACCACAGCTGCATCTCAGAAGAATGTCAGGCTTCATATGCTCATATCTATAAATTACTAACTAAAGTTAACCAATGTTTTTCTTTGGAAAACTCCAGATCCACCATGACTTAGAAAAAGGATCTGGCTAAAAAGTGTGAGAGTGAAGAGATGGCCATGTCAAGCAGTAGCCTTTTGTTGTCTAGAAATGTGGTGATACAGATAACCCAGAAAAAGACATTCCATCCTTGCTCTGTACAATTTTACAAGTTTTGCAATTCTGTATCTCATAGATTCATTTATTTCAGCATGTTTCATTCTTGAAATTTCAGCAGGTTTTTCAATGCAATTGCAGCTGTGAGCTGCTGCAGGGAGGAGCAGAAACAATACGTGTAAGTGAGAATAAGGACACCTTTTCCTTTATACTGTAGTCAACTTTTTGGGCTGTTGGCTTTAGGAGGATCCTGCCTGAATGAAACTCAGAGGGACATAAGTAGACCTAGAAGAGTGTAGATAGGAGTATTTTAGATTGAGGGAGTAAGAAAGGAAGCTGGCAGCTGAGGTGGACAAAGGGTTGTCCAAAAGAATAGAGAAATGGTTCCTGATTCATTGATGTGGAGCTGAGGCACAGATTGATTGAAAATCTGGAGTGAAAAGAATGGAATAGGAATCAGAGACAATGAGTGATGTGTGTGTAAATACAAAAAAAAAGAAAAACAAAGCAAAGAACAGCAGGTGGAAATAGGACCAAGGAAGACATGCTTTATGAAGGAAAGGAGATTTAAAATGGTTATACAAAGAGAATGGGAACAGGAGGTCAAAGTGAACAGAGAACATGGGGAGTATCAGAGTCACAGTGAAACAAAATGTCTTGCATCCTAAGAAAATTGGAAGGGAGCTCTTGCTGGAAAGGAAATATTTTGCTGTCATAGTATGAAGGTTGCAACAGTCAAGTCTCACTGTTCCTCTGGTATCAGAACTGCAAATGTCTCCTTATTTTCTAGTGATGGCATAAGATATCTGTTGTAATTCCCTGAATTTGAAAAACTGTCTCTTATTAGATTTAATAATTCTGACTGTGTTGATGAAAAATTGATATATGATCACACATAGGATTCAGCACAAACAAAAATCTCAAAAGATCTTTATTTTGGTTGCAAAGTCAACTGCTCAAATTTTAAGAAATGTCAAGATTGAGGTGCTTGAGAATCTCTCATTACATTTATTGACAAGGCAGTCTTGCCTTGATTACAAGTGATTTCTTCTGCAAATAGCAGATTTCTTCTGCATAATACAGCATTGTGAGCAGATTTGCTTTGGTATGGTTTAAGGTCATTCAAGAAATGATTGTTTTCTATAGGATCCCTTCCTCAGAAGATGAAATATAGAAATGTAGTAGTGGATTGGGCAAATTATAAGAGGAAAAGGAAGAAATTAGGCCTCAATTAAGGCAATTAGTTTTTCTAGGACAACTGGACTCAGTCCCTGATTCTGAGGGACAGAGTTCCTTAGTCAGAAAAATTAATTTAAACCAAAATTAGTCCTAAAGCTCACTAACCATGATTTTCTGAAATGGAATACTCAATATTAGTTAAAAATGTTACCATTAATGCCTCTTTGTTTGTCTTCTCAGTTGCTGAAACATTGATAGCCTCAAAACTCACATGACTGACATTAGAACATAATTCCTAGAATAATTTTGTCTCATAAACTATAATGTGCAACTTGAAAAGACGAATAGGAAAATAGGCTTGTCTTAAGAGAAGAGCTTGTCTCATGAGCAGTAAATAGAGTGCAGGCTTTAAAACAAAAAATTAGGAGAAAATACAAGACTGAGTAACCATCACTAAGCATTATTTGCTTCAGAGAACTGAAAAACATTCAGTTAAAATCACAGTTTCTGGAACATTAATTATTATAGAAGAGGATAACCTAAGGTAACACTGGAATTTCTTAATTTTTCTAAATTTGCAGCTTTAGTAGTAAAGCTTATCTTTGTCATGTATTCTTTGAACACTTTTATTTTTAGTTTTTAAAATAAATATTTTGAATAACACTAAGTAATTTAGTCATGCTTTCTGTCTAGCCTTTTTTATTTTCTTGTGCCAAAATTCTTCCGAATTTTTTAAAGAATAAAACAACCAAAGCAGTTATCACGTTCCCAGGTGGGATTAATTGAATATCTGTGGACTAATGTGCTTCTTCAGTAAAATAGTTCAAGAGCAGTACTGAACCATTTCTGCTTCTTAGTTTGTACCCAGGACATTTATTTATTTCTTTACTGCATTGTAAATTTATACTGTGCAGTATAAAAACATACTTGACACATAAGTTCTGTTTCTTAGACATCTTCTGGGAAAGTGGGGAAAATAGCATATTTCTACATTTGTATTCCAGGCTCAAGAGCCTCTGGGCTTGTGTTACAATAGCCATGTCTCTACCCTCACTAACCCTTATTTTGGGGACAGCTGGAGCAGAGATCAGCAGGAAATCTCAGGTAGATAAGCTACATCTCCCTGCTGCAACTCTATAATGAGGGAAAAGAGGCTTTTTGGGGACTACAATCTGTCTGTTTGTGTTACTGCAATTGTGGTACCTTGGTAGGGTGAATGAAAAGCTGGCTGATTTTAGATGCTGGGAAGAATTCACTGTGACTGCATAGGTTTTTAGCAGTGTTTCTAAAAGCAGTGGTATGCCCTGGGGTTGGGAATGAACTCCAAGCTATTTTGGTGAGTTCTTGTAAATAACCTTAGTAGGTGTTCATGTAATGCCTTGTGTAATCAAAGTGAAGAAGTCTCAAGCTTTACTGAGTTTCAGGTCTGGAGCAGCAATCACACAGGGTGACAGATTTTCCCTAAGAGGCAGGTGGTGAAATGAGCATCACTAGTCTGTCATCCCCCAGAGAGTTAAAAGGACATAGATTCAGCAAAAACATGCACTGTGGAACTTGTGGAATTTGAAAAGATAAAAAGATAACCTATTTGTTGATAAGTTAAATATGCAAAGCTGTTAGAGCCTGGCAGGATTGCTGGCTTGAAACATTTCAGGGAGGTGCGTTTGTGTGGGTGTGGCAGGGGGCAGCTCGGGTCTTGCTCAGGTGAGCTGATGAACTGCCCCTTACACCCCACCCTTCCCAGCCTGTATCCCAGCCCTGCAGTGCTGCCAGTCCCTGGCACACTGGAGGCAATGCTCCACAGCTGCCTCTGGAGCCCCCAACCCAGCTCCTGTGTGACCAAAGGGCTGCAAGCTCCACCTGGGGAAGGGCCCAGGAAGGCATTTAAAGAACAAATTCCTCCTCTTGGAATTTCTTTCAGCTAAACACTACTAGAGCCAGGAGCTGGTAACAACACTTGTACTTTTCTGCATATTTTCTGTATTTCTCTCTTCCTTTTTATTTTTCTAATTCCTTCTTCTTGGAGTTTTAAGAAACTTAAAATTGGATGGGCTTGGAGTTTCCTAAGTTAATGCTTTGTGAAGTGTTTTATATTGATTGAATGCTGCTTTAAACTTTTGCCAAAGTTCTCTGATTTTCTGAAGCTGTCAGTAAAGTTTGGGGTTTTTTTGTGTTGTTTGGACCTCTTGAGAATATCTTGTCTGTGCTTCTGTGAGAAACTAAGAGCACATGAACAACCATAAACTTTTTTTAAGAGTCTGATGAAGAGCGTTTTTTGGGGCCTTATGAAAGTTTGCATATATGTCTCTTATTCAAGTTTTATTTCAGTAGCTTTCTACCAGTTTCCTTTTCTAAGGAAACCTGGAAGGTGGTGGTTTTTGCTACCTCCCATCCTTTCTCCCTCTCTCCTTACCCCAGTGCTGTGTTTGTTCCACTTTCACTGGCAGAGATGAAGCTGTAACACTGTGAGCCCCTTGTGTACCTTCACGTAGCCCCTGCCCTTCATGGCAGTAGCAAATGATTTTTGCAAAGTCACAAGGAAAAGGACAAAGTTCAGAGTGATGGATGGGAAGATTGTGAAGTAACAGAGTTCCTTTAATGAACTGCAAGTCTTTAGCAAGTTTTAGGCGAGTTTTTCAAATAGGCTTGTGCATTGTTGCATGTACTGCTTGGAAAATGTGGCCTAATTCATCTTTTCCATGCCATTTAGTGAAGGCCTGTAATTACAAAGGGAATAATTCACAGAGGTAGTCTGCAAGTAACACATAGAATAAGTGCTTAGATGCATTCCTGTTTGAATCACTGTGCACGAACATGCCTGGAAGCGTAAGATGTCATGTCATATGTTTGTTTTGTTAAATGAAATAAAGTCAGCAGCATACTTAGAAAGGAAAGGTTATTGAATACTCAAAATTAATATCTTAGTTTGTGAGAATATTTTATATTTCTTTAAAACATTGTGGGTATTCAAAGGTGAGAGATTACTGCTGTAAAAGGTTCTGATCTTTGTCAGTATTCTGAATAAGGAAAGATGTCTTTTGTGAGAGCTTGTGTCTTTACAAAGAATTTACATTTTCAACTGCTAGAACCTAAATAGTGAAGTAGGTATATTGGAAGAGTTTGTCATTAGTATTATTGAGGTTCTGCTCTGGAGCAGCAGCTGGACAAAAACCTGTCTCTAACCCACATCATATCAGCATCCAGTCCTAGGTAGCAATGTAGGCACAGCATTTTCTTAGCATTGGCATGGGGTCAAGAGCTTGTGACCTTTTTTTTTGCAGATACAGATCTAGCCTCTGTTATCCCTGCTTGAGACTAAATTGCTTTTTGTTTTCTCCATATGTTCAAAGATTAGAGCACTACCCTGTAAATAGTACAGTTCCCATCATCTCTTTGCTAGCACGTGCAAGAAGTACTGGGTCATTATTCTGAATGTATTCTCCTGCACCTGCTTTGGGGCATAAAGCAGTTCTGGCTGCCCCTTACACAGCTATGGAAAGGATATATCACAGATTAAGGTATATCCTTTCTCAGTACTGAAGTTTATATGCCTTAGTGAGAATATACATGTATGAGAAATGCCCACCACAAATGCACTGTGGCTAGGCTTATCAGATAACACTTAAATATCCAATAAATAATTGCTGACATGGAAGTCTGCATCTGTTATACTACTGTATTTCTAGTTTTACTCGGATTACAGGGGAAAACAAAGGAAAGAAAAAAGCAGTTTCTTGTAGTTTTCTTAACATTGCAAACGATCTCCAGAATGAACCACAGACAGACAGAAGACTGATAATAAAGTTACTTGTTTGGATTAGTGCAACTGTTTCTTCTATAGTCTAGCAAACTACCTGCTGTGAACTGCACAGAGGGGTCCTCCCTGTTTAAAGTAAGAGTTAGTGTTTGTGGGAAGCTCCAGTGAGTGACATATGACTGACCCTGAAGGATTAGCAGAAGGATTTTAGAGAGACCTGGGCAAAGGAGCTTCTACCAGAGGAGTGAACTTGTAGCATTTACGGCCATGTGGCAGCTTGGGGAACGTCTGGTCCTTTATCTGGCAGGCTGGAGGGCAGCTGAAAGAAATCAGATCTTCTTTGTAAAGCTGTAAGTGCCCTGTTGTACAAAGCCAATGAGCTGAAAGGAAGAGAACAAGAAAAGGCTAAGAAACGCTGCAGAGAAGCTCCATTGTTAACTACTTGTCCATCCAGCCTTTTGAAAGGATATCTAGGCAGGAGAATAATATACACTCCTCAGATTTACAGGATTACATCACCCCACACTGCTTTTCTTTGTGTCTCTGCTGCATTTCTCACCATCGTGGTGATTCAGATCCTATTAAAAGGTGTGTTTTGAGCATCATTCCCCTCAGTCAGTAAGAGTCTGCCTTGCTACTTGTTGAACAGGTTCAAGATACCAATGTCAGTAGCTATAATGGCATTTTCTCCACTTAATTGTTCTATATAAAGTGAGCTCACGAATTTAAATTACTTATGCTTGTAAGGTACTCTTGGAAAGATTTTCATGAATGGAGCATACAGGCATTTAACTTGTATGTAATGCTAAGGGTCTCTAATAAGGAAACTGCTGATGTAACTTGAACTGAAGCAAACCAGCTCACTTATGTAGGTGTTGTCTAGAGCTCAGCAAAATCACAAGAGATACTAAAGCTGCACTTTTTGGTTGCAGTTCACTAGCAGTAAGATTTTTTTTTTTTCTTTTCCTGGCATGAAAAGTGCAAAAAAATCTATTTGCCAGCATACTTTTGTTGAAACTTAAGGTAGAGGCATGTCTCTTGTAATTTATGTGCTGTCTAGTGAAAACTTAGTGTCTACCTAGTCAGAAGGTCAGGTCTCCTTCCTCTAGCTATCTAATACAGGTAATGATCAGTAAGGCTGATACAGTTATTTCTGACAGGGTCACCCAGAAACACTAATTTAAGTGTAAATTAAAAATGCTGAGTAAGACATAGGAATGTGTTGCTTTTGGACCATTTGGAAGAGGTAAATAGAGAGATATGTCTCTTATTCCTGAAGCAATGTAAAAATTTTTCTTTCTGACCAATCATCTGCTATCATCTATTTGTTCCTGTCCCATCCAACACAGCAGCCTTCTGATGGCTGGTTTTATAGTGCCAGGTATTAAGCCTCTCATGGTCACTCTATCACATACACACACACGTTTCACCACCAAAGAAACAGGGAAAATTTGATGAACAAGAAAGACAAATCTGGAGATTTGTCCAAGATTTGTGAAAAGTCAATGCTTTTATTATCATGAGTCACCCAGTTGTTCCTAACCTTAGGACTATTCCAAGCTCCAACTCTGTAACTAATGTTGGTGATATTGACTTATCTTCTGCCTTCTCTCTCTGTCCACATATACCTCAATTTACATTCTTTATTTAGCTTTATTTACCAAGACAATTGTACACCTGGACCAGACTTCCTCAAAGATACTATGAATCCCATACTTTTTTCTTTCAGTGCTTAAAATGAGACCTAGTTTGTATTGCACTCCTCAATCTTGGTTCAGTATATGGGCAATCTTCTGGCAGTTTTTTTCTCATTGGAGACTTTCCAGGAGTACACACTCCATCTTCTGTGTGCTTTGGCCAATAAAGGACACAAAGCATCCCAAAAGAAGCTGCAATTATGCAAGCATCATATACCTGCATCACAAGCATCATAACTACCTAATGAAAATGCCAACTGACTCCAGAATCTCTGTTCTCTTACTAATTCAACCCAGGTTTCTCCCTCCTTATAGACACTTGAGGCAAACTAGTTTCAGGATGTGCTGTTCTCTCCCAGTTCAAAATTCTCAAAATAATTTTCTTCCCTACAGTTTCAAGTGCCCACCCTACTGGGTTCATTGCACTCACTGAAGCATGAACCTGCACATCAAGAGAAAGTGTCAATGTCTATACAGTTTCATGGTATGCATTTAAGGTTTGTCATTTTACAGGTCAGATCTGGAGACACTTGTGAAGAATTATAGAATGAAGTTACATGTCTCAAAACACTGTCCACATAAGATAAGCCATCGCAACAGAACTTGAGATAGATGCAGATGGCACAACATGGAAAAGCTGTTTCCAGGCCTAAGAGAAGTAAAGTTTTGGTTAACATCCAGGCAAAAATTGCCTCCACGGAAAACTGTGGGAAAGGAGTTAAGTGCTTAGGCACATGCCATCTCAAGTCATGGGAATGGCATCTACACCCTGTGAATACTGGGACTGGACTACATAAAAAGTGGTACCTCCAGAAGAGGGACCCAACCACCAAAGAGCAGAGTGAAGAAGAACCAGAGGGATACCACAGGAATTCACCTTGTAGTGCTATCTTTTGCTTATTCCCTCTCTTTGTCTCCCTTCCTCCCCCATTCTCTCTTCCTATTTCTTTCTATCTCTTTACCTCACATTCACTGTTAGATAAAATCTGTACTACTGACTTTGGCATACAATCTTGTTTGCACCTTAATTTGGGTAGAGACATCTCTTATAATGGGATCTTAACAACACTGAGGATTTATTACCTCCGCTGGACCTTGCTTTTCTCATGGAACCCTCATCCTGGAGTTACTATATGTGATTATGCTTGCTGTTACTATCTGTAATGCACTGTTCTCACATAGGTGCATTAGATGAAGTAAGTCTTGGCAGTGCATATGTTGATGCTGCTGCCAAGTGAGTTGTTCTAGAGGGTTCTCCAACAACATTTTTCAATACTGCAGCTCTTAACCTGATCTCTACGTTTTGGTTGAATATCTGACCAAATTATAAGGACTACCCTCAGAAGGAAAGAGCTCTGGCTGTGTTACACTTAGTTGGTCCACTTCTGCCAAAGGACAGGACACCTCCAGCAAAGAAGAGAAGCAGAGCTGGACAATTCTATGACAAGAAATGAGACTACAGGAGAAAGCTCTGTGTGACAGTGGTGATACCCTCTCCACAGAAATACAGCAAACTTTAGCACCAAGACACCGTTTGAGACCGAGAAAACTGAAAGCAAAATCTGAGACAATATAGCTTGGAACAGTTGTTTGCAAGCCAAACAAGACTTCTATGAGATGTATATCTATACGCATACATGTACTTGCTGTCATGAAAGCCTGCATCTGTTATGCTACTGTATTACTACAGTTTTACTAGGATTATATAGCAAGACAATGAAAAAATATATATGTGCATGTCCTATGAAAAGTAGCTGGGGAAAAGGCAGTTTTTCCTCTGAAGAAGAGGAGGCTCAGGGAAGACCATATCACTCTCTACAACCCCCTGAAAAGAAGATGTAGCCAGGTGGGGATAGGTCTCTTCTCCCAGGCAACCAGCAACAGGATGAGACGACACAGTCTTAAGCTCTACCAGAGGAGGTTTAGGCTGGACATCAGGAAGAAATTTTTCACAGAAAAGATGATTGAGCATTGGAATGGGCTGCTGAGGGAGGTAGTGGAGTCACCATCCCTGGAGGTGTTTAAGAAAATACTGGATGTGGCATTTAGTGCATTGCACTTAGGTTATAGGTTGAACTCAGTGATCTTAGGAGCTTTTCCAGTCTAATTGATTCTGTGATATTCCTGTGATCAAGATAAATTATGCTGTGTTGTATTCCTTGTTACATTGCTAATAGGAGACATTTTGATTTAGGTTTTAGAATCTATAACTCCTGTTAGATGAATTAGATGCCAGACTTAGAAGTTTTATGCATTTTCTCATTGGTTGCTGTAGC
>JAOTQP010001546.1:89391330-89415164 GCA_026413545.1 Cichladusa arquata | reverse complement strand
GGGGGGGACAGGGGAATTTATTTGTTAAATTATCCCAGGTCTGGGAAATTCCACTAAACTTACAGACTTTTGGCAATGTACATATCTAGTTCAGGGAGCACTGGCATTTCCTCTGTTCCCTAACACGTTTTGGAAGTGTAAGTCAAGAAATTGATGGTATGGGTTCCCTTGAAGCCCTGACTCCCTGATTACCAGAAACTCACCATACATCCACATTCCTAGTGAACTAAATGCATCACTTTACATTAATATTGAAGGAGAAGATCTAGGGTTTGCACGTACATTCCGTTACATATGGAATCCTGCCTCTGTAGATGTTAACATCAAATGAGGAAGAGTCAGGTAGAAGCTGTTATGGTTTAGGGATGGTATTCTCCAACTTAGTGTTCCCTCTGAAACCTCTCCAAACCATGTGCCACTTGCTCACTCTATCCTGTGCCTTCCCCTGGTAGGGGACTGGGCTGAGAGAATTGGAGGCACAATAGGTAAAGGTGATGAGTTGAGATAAGAACAATTTACTGAAAACAGCAATGAAATAACATGACAAACTATAGCAGCAATAATATTAATGACAGAGTGTACAAGAAAAAGGTGAATGATTTACAAGTGATTTCTCATTGTCCTTTATAGCTACTACTCGCTACCCACAGTTTTTTTTACTTGATTCATCACACTTCTATACTTCCCATATTTTTATCTCAGCAATTATACAATTTATTCTGGCCACCACAATATTTCTGAACAGCTCTTAAGGTTGCTGGCAGCTACTGTGCAAGAACATATAGTTATAAAATCCTCAAACTGAAAGGGCATGTGCTGAGATTCAAAATATTCCCAAACTACACAAATCTGGTGCCCATGCTGTCACCTTTCTTTCACTACCTGCTCTTCTCATTCCTGTGGTGCAGTTTGAGCAGGTATTGTCTTACTGATCAGACAATGACTTCTGAACCTCATCAGAGCACAGCTCTCAGAACCTATAGAAAGTTCATAGCAAATATATTTGCTTTCTTCTTTTGCCCTACTCATGTTGCTAGACTTAAGCTGCTTTCATAAACTTTTTAGACAAGCACAGAGGGGACATGCATCTGTGAACTGAAAGAGAGCTAAAAAGGACAGAGAAAAGGGCTCCATGTCTGGGAATTAATTCTGCAGGCAGCTGGTCATGATTTGACCTCTCCCTCTCTTTCCTGAGAGACTATTATCTCTAAAAATGCAAGACAAGTTATTTTCAAGAGTTCAGTTCAATCTTACAAACCCCAAACGCAAAGAACCCTTATATTCACCATAAGCATAAGTTGCAGGAATGCTGAAGAGAGAAGTTCTGGTCTGTTAGTAGCCATTCTTCCAAACAAATACTTCCAAGCAAAAAAGAAATCATATCATCTCCAGAAGTGCTCTTGATTCTGCAAAGAGTCTGGGAGCATCCTCTGTTCTGCCCTGGAACAGCTGGAGTTCAAAGGCTCTGCAGATGATTGATTCACTGTATTCAATACACGTTATTTGCCTGAGAAAAAACCTGAGTTGGGTCACCTCCAAATTAGGCTCTGCAGCAGGTCTGGGGTTCAGAAAGGAAAATCCTTTGATGCTAGCTCTCTGTGGACAATTCTGTCTAAATTCTTTTTCAGACAATCCACTAATTTGATTTAGAGATTAAATTGGAACAGTGTTTCTTTTTGACTGGGTTCTTTCTCCATTTTTCAAATAATTTATGATCTGAGAGGGGGAACTATATTGGGGACCTCTATTAAATGCAGAAAAACCTTCTTAGACTCCACCTTTTCTGTTTTGGTGGGGATTTCAGAATGAGGCAGGAGACAGACACTTTGTATAGTATCTTGAGTGACTTCTGGAATGCTGGGTGGAATTAATGTCAGGGGATACTGCTTGGGGTGTGCTTGCTCTTAAGATCTATTTTCAATCATAGATTGGGTGTATTATAAGAAAAAAATAATCTACTGGGAAAAGATAATGGGTTTTTTAATCTTCCCAGGATAAAGAATATGTCATATAGTGACAGGTACTCTATCTTTTCGCTTGGCTCCCTGTACAAGAACACTTCTTGCTCTCAAACTCACATTGGCCTTTTCAGGTGCTCCCTGGAATGTGGCAGTCTCTCAGTATTATTGGGTGATGGCCTCTTCTGCCATTGCTATTGGCTCTATTCAAAGCAGCAGGTGTGTGAGTTGTCTTGCAAATAGCAGGAAGTGGCATCCACAAACATGCTAGTAAGCCTTAACAGTGGATTCTTTAGGGGAGAAATGGATATTCTCTTTTTGTGATATTCAAAGGTGGACAAGGTGAATGACCAGGCTCACATTTTTAGACTAAACAACTCTAATGCAGACAGGCACTGAAAGGCACATATGTGAAGTACTGAAATCCATTTTCCCATCTTCACAACGTGTGCTAATAAAAAAGTGTTAGAAAGCAATGATAAAATAGTTTAATATACATTTACTTGGAGGGAGGCAATGGAAACTATATAGGGAATATCTGACGAAGATCAGATAGAGAAAAAATATGTAGTAGAAGAATGAAGGTTACTGGGGATGTATGGGGCGTTATGGGATATCACACCCACCTCATGTTCCTCTGAAATGTTCCTAGGGCTTGCAATATATATGTGGATTACATACCTCAGTCTGGGACTTTTGGAAGCAAGCTGATATATCTTCTTGCTGGAATTAATGTTAAATTTAAAATAGCTAAATGTAGGTGCACCTATGTGAGTGTTTAAGTGTGATGTGAGTGTAAAAGACGTGTTAGGCTGTGGGGATACAGTCAATATTCCCAAAGGTTCTTAGAGAGCTGTCCAACCTACCAAACCCTAGAGAGGGGATACTGTTTACAAAGTACACATACCTACTGTCAATTAAGACATTGTAGAGTATACAAACAAACAAATGGGGCTTACAGATATGACACAGATGTTGTAGGGGTTACTCAGACTTGCTGATGATATTCTGTTGGGATCAAGTGGGACAGCCTGCACTGTCTGCAATAAGACCAGGTCTCCAGATAGTACAGCCAGTGAAGAGTAGTGATTGAGACAGTAGCAGCTTGATGCATTTGTTCATGTGTAGGGTAGCTGGAGGTAATGTCATCTGGAATACCTTAAGATATAATGCTTATGCACCCAAATGCTAGTCCAGGTAGAAAGGTCTTCCCTAAGTCTTGAACTGTATCTGCCATTCCCAACTGGATATCCAGTAGCCCAGATATCCTGAGTGGCTCTGTGCCAGCAAATGAACTGAGCCCGTAATATTGATAATTTATAAAAATAAATGTGTGGATGTTTCATAGATTATTTTAAAGCATGTTTTAGCCATCATTTTAATAGGAGGTTATTCTATTTATATGGTAAAAAGAGAAATACCTCATTTCTATCTGTGTCATGCACACTCAACTACATGCACATACTAATAATTTCCTGTCATCTTTTACCCTCCAGCACTCATCTTCAATGACTGCGAAAAGTTCTGAGGCCTTAGTGTGAATGAAGCTCATATAAAGTAAAGAATATTTTGCTAGTGCTATACTGCTTCCTCAGGTGATAGTAATACTACTTTTATCCCTGAATAATAGTGTATTCATTGTACAGTGCCTCAGAATTGGAATGTCATAAAAAAAATATATCACCCTCCAACTTCTACATTACACCAGTAATTCCTAGCCTGATCTAGGAATGTGTGCTGATTTTAGGCTGGGATATAATTAATTTTCTTCACAGTACCCAGTGTTGGCCTGTGTCTTGGACTCATGATGGAAACAGTGCTGATAACCTGGGGATGTTTTCATTATGGCTGAGCTTTTCTCACACAGCCAAAGCCTCTTCTGCTCTTTACCAACCCCACCAGTAAGGAGGATGGGGTGCACAAGGAGCTGGGAAGGGACACAGCCAGGACAGCTGATCCCAAATGACCCAAAGCATCACACATATTGTATGGCAGCTTGCTTAGCATAGAAATCTGGGGGAGAAGGAAGAAGGTCACATTTAGAGTGACGACATTTTGTCTTCCCAAGTTTATCATTGCATGTGATGGGACCCTGCTTTTCTGGAGATGGCCAAAAACCTGCCTGACATGGGAAGTGATTAATAAATTCCTTGGTTTGCTTTGCTTGAATGTGTGGCTTTTACTTACCTATTAAGCTGTCTTCATCTCAACCTGTGTTTTCTCACTTTTACCTCTCTGATTCTGTCTCTGATTCTGCTGGTGGGGAGAGCGTGTGACCACCTAGCCAACTGAGGTTAAACCACAACAACAGGTCATAGGTTGACACAGTGGTCAGATTCCTCCATTTTCATATAATTTTTTTAGGTGTCTATTCTGGTGATTTTTTTTCCCAGACTGAATCATTGATGGCAGATTCTTAATTTTAACACCGTTGTCATAGGTGTGATTTCCACGGAAGAGAAATCTTAAATCAAATTATTTTTCAGTGTTATAAATTAATTTGATGGTTGTACCTTTTTGAAATAATTTTCTTTAATAAAGATATATTTCTTGCAAGAATAAAATTTCATCCATGTGCTCATCTCCACAAAGTGAGAATCAAAAAAGAGAAAACTCATCCTTCTTCATGAATGCAGTCTATTTAGCTCTTCATAATTTCATAAGTGGTTAGCATGTAAAGAGTTTGGAAAGCTGTCACATCCGTGGAGAGGACCATGATCTTGACCTTGCAGTCATGATGCAAATTCTGACAGTGATTTGCTTCATGGCCTTGTACAAGTCAGTCTGTTGAAGGCACTGGGAGCAGCAGCATTTCCCAGGATTTGTACCTGCATGAGCATACTAATTATGTTCTGGGTAAAAACTGTTTTTAAAATGCTTATATTTTAAATGTCATGCTAAAGGTAATAAATTTTAATGTTTAAAATCTAAAAATGTGTACATCCCTCTTATGCAGCCTCCTCTATTCCACATCACTTCCACATGTTGCTGGTGTCCATTGAAGAAATTTTTTAGGCATTCCAGATAAAATCGTGGTTGACCATGGCCCTTTCCCTACTATGGATATAGTATCAATATTCCAGAAAATGCTTTTAATTCTGCTTACTCTTTGTTCAGGTGCAACACTAAATTGGAATCAAATCTCTTGTTTGTAAATTTCCAATGATCTACCTCATGAGCATAGTGTGTTTGTCACAGTTCAGGATTTCTCCGTGTGTGCGAGCAGCTATATACAGCATATGAGCCATTAGTAAGTTATGATAATTTTATATTAATTCAATTTTGATATTAATATAATTCATATTAGAATATTAAGGGGATTTTGATTTTTTTTTTTTCAAAAGAATGTGCTAAAGTGTATGGGTCACAAACCTTCCCAAAAGGTTTAAGCAAAAACTTGTCAAGTCAAAGAAATTTAAATAGAAGATTCTAAATTATGACCTTTTTCATATTTCAAAGAAAGAAGATATTTCAAATTTTTTTTTTTCCTTTTGAGCTACTTAATATTTACACAGCATTAATGTTAAGGGAAATTGTTTTAAATATCTAAAACTTCTTATTCTGTTTGCATTATCTTGTCTTTTTTTAATTCCATTTCAAGTTAATATATTTAAGCATGGTTCTCACAACCATGAATAACCTCCTTGCTTTTATTGTTAACGATACAGACACCCTACTTACAAATCAAAGTTCATTTTATTTACAATTTGCATAGAAAAAAAATCACATCTTATGAGCGACATCCTAAACTCAAATGTTTCATTTCCCTAGTCCAATAAATTTGTGTCCCTTAGAAGAACAAAGGCTTTTTTATTTCTCTTGGGTTTTTTCCCCCTAAGAGGTATATCTGCCCAGTATGGATATTCCACTGTAAAGCATATTGAATTTTTGTTACTTCTCCAAGTACTTTTATTCACACAGTGGTCACACATCACGCTAAATGCAGATGTAAAGCAATTACCTTACTACTGAACGTTGTCTATACACTCATGTTAAACTTTATTCCAGTTAATTGTATAATGTAATTTTATTAAGATTTTAAAAGTTATTATTATTTTTATTTTTACTCAGTATATTTAACTCTTCCTTCCCTTAAAAAATATCTTTAAAAGTCCATCTCAAAAATATGACAGAAAGTAGAGGTAAACAGTTAACAAACTAAACACAGATATTCAGATACTTGATACTTTTTTCATTATCTGCTTCACTTATTCAATAGATGCGTATTACAACCAATAGGACTCCTATTTCACATCACAGAGTATTTGAAGGCTTAAAATACTAAGAGACTACTAGACTCCTCACTGCCGATTTTGATAATTAAGCACATAATTTTCTTATTATTGAGACTGCTAAATTCCTTTTTAACACCTCTCTGTATTATTTTGGCATTTTTTGGCATAAGTTTCTAAAGGCCAAATGCTTGGAGACTGAACTGTAGAGCATCCCTGAGCAGTGCATTATTCCTTAACCATCTTGTGAGATGTGGTAAGTGCTCCTAGAGCATCCCTGTCACAGTCTCATACAATAAAGATATGAGGACTTTCACACAAAAAGATAGCTCATTATAGCAAGTGGTCCAAAATGAGGATATTCAGCTGATAAGGCAAACACCTGCAGTCAGATCTCTGGTCTTCTAAGTTTGGAGTAATATCCTGAATTTATATTTCTCTCAAGAGTGCCTTTGCCACCCCAGAGACTGTGCCCTGGTGTGGGTTCTGCTGCTTCAACCCTTTCTGTTTTGTATGAACACAGTGTAGGGCACAAGACCTGGAACTTGTTTCACATAGTAATTGTGAATTGGGCTGCCCATTTTGGATGAAGAGATTTTAGCACTATGTATATGATGTGATCTGGGCCATGTAATTTTTCCTTGTGTCATTGTAGTGTACAGATTTAATTTATTTAATGACAAGTAGCGTTGGAGTAAAATTGCTTTCCTTAATTTCAGTGCTATGCCATAAGTGCATATTAGAAATGGATAAAATAAAAACAAACATCCAACACTGGTAACTTAATTGGAGCTTACAAAAGCAATAAATAGAACTATAAAACCAGTTTTTAATGTAAAAAGTAAACTTCAATGAGAAACCATGTGGGGAAGGCATTGACCAAGAGGATTTGCAGATTGTTTTTAACCATGCCACTGATCTTCTGTCAGACTTCTGGCAAGCCATTTATTCTTCCTGAAAGAATGACACAATTAGGAGTAGTAGTACAATTTCAGTTGATTATCAGAGCTATATTTCTGTGGAAACTGCATGCTGTATAAGAATTTCTACTTTTTTTAGTCTCCTCATTGTCCCCAGTTCCAGTCTGCAAAACTCCTGCAGAAATGTTGTGCAGACATCAATTATTATGGTGATAAACAGTGTAAAAAGCCAATAAAAAAAATGTTTTGAAAAGATGGTCCAACCAAGAGGCTAGGGATAAAAAGCCAATGTCACCAAGCATTTGCCATACTGGGCTGTCCTGTCATGTAAGCCATCATTTCTAGGGAAACACAGACAGGGGTGAAAAGGACATATGCAGGGAATGCAATTGATCCCTTTGTCCTCCCATTTGCTATCCATATAATGTGAAAAATGTGAATAAACTAGCATGACTAGTAAAACAAATTGACTTCAATATTAAATGTAGCAAAACAGATGCGATGTTCCAACAGAGTGAAGAACTGCAGAATAAAATGTGGGGGGTGGAATGCTTAAATTCAATGAAATTTAAAATACGTTCTTTCAATTAAAACAATAAGCACATTTTTTCAAAACTTTTATTTCAGTAAAGTGTATTGGTTTCTGGTTTGATCTCAAATAAAATTTCACAAATCAGAAACCTCAAGAAGATTAAATGCAATTGTTAAATTAAAAAAAAGCATAATGAATCAATTTTTTAAAAATCATATTGAGCTCTAAAACAGGCCTATTCTAAAACTGAAAAGAAGAAAATCTACACAGAAGCAATTTCGTCTGTGCCAAGAGTGGGTGTGCATTGCTCATATTTCTCCAATTCATGTATTTTATCATTGAATAGACAATATCTGAAAACCTTTTTTATATATAGTCTCACAGAGCAATAATACTATAATTATAAATATACTGAAAGAGCATGGAGGTTGTGTGTGACTAAATTACTTGTGAATGTTCACCCAGGCTGAAGTCAGGTGCTTAGCAGGAAATTGAATACTAGTATTGAAATTTCCAAGGTAATGCCTAATCTAATGCTGGGTTCCCTAATTCTGGAACTATCCTTCCTTATTGCACCCAATGCAGGGAATCAGCATGCCTGCCTTTTCCCTTTTCCATTTCAAGGAAGATCAACTCTCTGCCTTTCCTCAAAAAGATATGAATACAGATCTCATCAATTCTACATTAAGTATTTTACACTAGGAAAGGCAAACACAATGGCTACAGAGCTCATTTCATTTGTTCTAGGAGATATATATTTCATACTATGGGTAAAAGATTTTCCTAATGAAGAATTAAAAACGTGTGTTGTCCCACCCTACCACTGTCCCAGTCCACAGCAATATGTCTCAAGCAGCTTTTACAGTAATGGAATTGTGCTGTCATTCAGGGTAGTTGCATTTTGTGCTCTGCTAAATGACATTAAACTAGTGAGGAGCCCTTACACAACTGCACTCTTGTCTTAATCAAAGCACATTAGGAAGATATTGAGGGGAAGAAAGAATTTAACAAGGGCTTGTCGTTGTTGCCCTCCTTGGTAGACAGACCACCTTGGAAGGAAGTCATCACACTGGGAGAGGGGAGGTGGTTTGGAAACCTGTGTACTTCTTCAGTATCAGTGATTTCTGTTCTGAAGTCAATGAAAGTGTTGAAAGTGTTCGTGTGGGTTGGTAGACTGGATATGGGATTGCCACATAACAGTAACCTTCTGTTTTGCAAATAATGAAGATAAAGTCAGCCTGATTTTACCGTTTATCACTCCTCCCGGTTCAAATCTATGTTCTAGAAATTGCTCACATTTTAAATTTAAGGGATTTGTTCAGGGAGGTTGGAGATATCCTTAAGAAATATTCAAAAGCAGTTTTCAAGTGCTCTTGAGCAGCTGGTGGTAGGTGGCCCTGCTGGAGCAGGGAACTCAGCTAGACAGGCACTTTCCAACCTCAACCATTCTGTGATTCTCTTTATTACCAGAATAATTCTTAATCATGTTTATATATTACTTTCTTTCATAAAATATTGTACATTCCTTGAGTCCCCAGCTGCATGAAAATTTGAACCTCAAAAATAGAAAACATACAATATTCCTAGAAAAGCATTCAGCTGAGGGGGGCTTCTGCTTGCTACTTAAATAAAAAGAAGAAATACTGTTTGTGGTAAGCTGACCTTGGCTAGCTGCAATGTGTCTATGAACCTTCTTTATAACTTCACCTCCGCAACAGGATAGAGTGAGAAAAATGCAAATAAAAGCTTCTGCATCAAGATAAGGACAGGGTGATCACTCAGCAATTACCATCACAGGCTAAAAGAACCTGCCTTAGGGAAATTATTTTATTAGGATTTGAACACAGCAGGTTAATGAGAAATAAGAAAAAAATTACAAATCAACTTCCCCTCATTCCTCCCTTCTTTCCAGGCTCAATCCCCAGTTTCTCTATCTCTTGCACACAAGTGGCATGAGGAAGATGAGCAATTGGATTGCTGTCAGTTTATCACATGTCCTCTCTGCCACTACTACCTCATTCTTTCTCTGACCCAGCATGGTTCCCTTCCATGGGGTACAGTCCTTCAGGATCAGGTTGCTCCAGCATGGATCATCTATGGAGTCACAAGTCCTGCCAGCAAAGCTGCTCCAGCATGGGCTTCTCTGCCCATGGGGCCAGATGTTGTGCCAGAAGCCTGCTCCAGTATGGGTTCCCCATGGGGTCACAGCCTCCTGCTCTAGCATGGGGTCCTCCATGGGCTGGGGATGGACATCTGATCCACTGTAGACCTCCATGGGCTGCAGGGGGACAGCTGCCTCACTGTGGTCTTCACCACGGGCTGTAGGGGAAACTGCTCTGGTGCCTGGAGCACTTCCCCCCTTTCCTTCTTCAATGACCTTGATGCCAGTTGTTTCTGTCACCTATTCTCACTCGTCTTTCCCAGCTGCTGTTGCACCTTTTTTTTTTTTTTTTTTTTTCTTCTTAAATATATTATCACAAAGGTGCTACTATTGTCACTGACTCGGGTTTGACCAGCAGCAGATCTGTCCTAGAGTGGCCTGGTGCAGCCCTTCTTAGACATGATGGCATCTTCTCACAGAAACAAGAGTGACAACCCCTCTAAAATCTAAAACTTACCGTATAAACCCAATACAACATTGAAAACTAAATTCAATAAACAGGTTATGAAAAATATGCCAAAAAAAAGTTCTTCAAAGCATAAAGCCAGCCTAGCAGCTTCCCATAAGTACAGAAAAATTAGGCATGAAAGTTTAATTGAAATCAACAGACAAAGGTGTCTCATAAACTGAGGTCTTATAAAGTAAGTAATATGAAAGTAAATATGAAGGGACAAAAGAAGAACACTGAGTATACTAACACGATACATAGAAGGACACATTTAAACACCATAGGTAAAATGATCCAGGAAATTAAAAGTTTGGAGAATACAGAATACATATACATTTACTAATATTTTTAAAATATTTGTGTTGATAATAATTTCATTTGAATCATAGTCTGAGGTCTTGTGGAATAATCCGTAAGAGATTTATAGTGCAATTACTTCCAATGTTCATCTGGGAGTATTAACTTCTACAGTTTGAAAAACGTTCAAAAAAGAAATATATTTTTCTGTCTAAGTTGTTTCTCTTTCTTTTTTATTTTTTTTTCCTTTTAGAAAGCAAATTTCAAAGTCTAAAGGTTCCCATTTACTGTGTAACCACTGTAACAGCTTTTCATGCCATGTTTCTATTCCTCATCTGCAGTGTTACTGTTATAAAGAAGTGAGATGGAAACAGAGCTCTTAAAACTACTTTTTTTGCTCTTAAGACTTCATATTGCTTGAAATGTAAATCCCTGTCCAAGCTAAGTTCTGCAAACCAATGTTAAGTAGGATAGACATCTGAGATACTGAGTACAGGAAATCCAAAATAGATTTTGCATTCCAGGAACGACTCCATCTCTTTTACACTATAATATATTTCAGGATACTTTCTGTTTTGCAGTCATTCTGTAACAGCAAAATCCATTCTATTTCTCTGCAGGTCTAAAGTAGCTGGAGTTTTTCCCGTATACTTCCTTCTATAAATCTCAGCAGGAAAGAGCAGGTGGATTAATTCAACTTAATGGAAATAAAATGACATCTTTCATGATACAGATACATTTTGAGACTTGTCACAGTTGGTCCTGAAAGGTAATGCAAAGTTTAATACAATGGGGTGCCATATGAGGTGCATTCTGAAAAGGAAGTTCACCTTCTGCTCAATGCATCTTTAGAAGTATGTGTTCAAGGAACTTTTTTAAACCTCTGCTTTATGATTGAAGTTTCTTTTAGCTGGACCAGAAGCTTAGTGCTTTTCTCTGTGCTGTGTGCTGGGCTGCATAATGTAACCTGCATAACGTGTTGTCTGGAGGACAATTGTGTGACTCGTACTGCCATACTGGATCATAGTAGCAGCTGGATTGTTGAGCCTACTTAAAAAAGATAAGTGTGGGGTGTTCTTTGAAATGTCTTATATGGGTTTATCCCAGTTAACCTCACATACCAGATAAAATTTAGAGTAATGCAAGTAAACTGAAACCTAAAGTCCCTTTATAAACTGCATTTTAGTGCTTGTGGAGCGTGTTTCAAAAGCCCAGGGTAGTCCCTGGGCAATATCACTTTCCCTAAACTTTGCTTTCAGTCTGTCTGTTTTCTGAAGTCATTTCCATCAGGATATTCAGATTACACAGCATTAATCCATAAATGTCATTTAGCATTAAACCCTACTCTAGTAAACCAGTAATTAAGAAAAATGACACTGTTTTGTCTTTCTTGGGTTTGTCTGCAAGAAAAATAACTATTAGTGTTGACTATTAGTTACCACTACCTGCTTAATAGGAAAGATTTCAATTTTTTGAATAAAAGTCACATATTCAGAAGACTAATGTACTTTTTAAATCTAGGGGGAGAAAAGAGACTCTACTGGGAAAGTACAAACCCACATTTATTAAAAACTTCCTTTACTAATATTGAAGTATATGGTACAGTAGTTGTCTGTGAAATTTACTAAGTGAGCTCTTTTGTCTTTTATGTACTTTATAATTATCATGGCTTGCAATTTTCTATTAAACTAAAAAACTCTCTGAGTACCTGAATCAGTTTTATCTTTAAATATTCTTCAAATGCTTTTTGTATATGGAAAAATAGTGTACTATAATACACTTGTTTCTTGAAGAGGAAAAGCTATGAATCAAGCAACTTTATGTCCCTGTTTGTATTTCATGGACAAATCAAGAAATTTCACAAAAATTGCACCTATTTGTGAATAATTTTGGTCTTTTGAATTCCCTCTGAGTGAACATTTACAATCTTACTCTTCTCAACTAGGCTTCAGTTCCAATGCAGCAGCTATAACAATTGCAGGAGGTTTATGCCATACTAACAAGTTAGGCCCTAATGTATTTCAGTCAAAAAAAACCCAAACCAAACCAAACAAACAAAAACCCACAAAAACAAACAACAAAAAAAAAAACAAACAAAAAAGCCCAACAAAATAATATATAAATATAGTTCAGAAGTCTGTGTCTATCTGTTGATCAAAACTGCTTTCAAACACTTATGTACATGCAGTACACCAGCAACTGGGAAATACCTGGGTCCTTCTTGGTTTGTTCCCATGAGCAGGCAAGAAGGGTAAGAAGAGAGACATATTTTGTGGGAGTCATTTCCATCCTGGAATGCACATTATTGCTCTTTCTCTCCAGCCTTTGGGGGCAAAGTACAAAGGTTTCATTGCCTGAAGTAGTCACAACTTTCGTCCATCTTAGCCCATGGTCCCAAGTGTTCTCTGTCCCTGAATATCACAAAGTTGCTTTTACCCCCTTCTAATTGTCTCTTGCTTTTCTGATTGCTTTTCTGTGTCTGACAGGTCTAACAAACACACGTGGAAGTCTCCTGTACTAAGAATGAACAATGGCCTGTAGTGGCCAACTACAAACAAAGTGGAGCTCTGCAGAATAGAAGTAACTGGTCTCCATGCTGCAATTTTTGAGGATGACCACTCAGGAAAGACATGATCAAGAGGCACAGTGAACATAAACAGGGCACTCAACATCTTCTGTTCATACTGGAAGGTACATAATTCCCCAGCTTGTATCAGTAAGTGATTTGCTGGCTTAGTGGTATTGTGAGGGCTCAGGGTATGGGCACGAGCTGTGTATCTAACATTGCAGTGTCAACAGAGTCTCTGGCATACTCTGGCTTTGGCCAAATTGCATTTTAGGCAGATACATCTTGTGCCTAGCCATGGGATGGTGGGGAACAAGCACCATTCCTAGCTGGTACTTTGGGTATTGATTAGAGAGCTCTCTGAATGGATATGACCCGTATCAAAAAGCAGTGACTGACCAGTTTTATTTACAGGTACAGGAACTTTAAATCCCAGTGGAGATCAGGTCCAGTGCAATCAGCTGACAGCTGTCCTGCCCCCCAAGCAAAAGATACACAAGCAGATTTGTGTTTAACACCATCCTTGCCTGTACAACCCAGCAAGATTTAAGGGTCTAAGGAGGCATTAGGCTGCTCCTGAACAAAACATTTTTAATTTCTTCTCCACCTTGCTTAAATGAATTGTGAATCCCATGTTTGTCATTTTTAATGATGTCTGTGATTGACCTTATGATTAATAGTAGTGCTTAGCATTTTCTGACATATCCATACATTAAGTCCTGGGCAAATTATGCAAGCCATATAACTTCAATCTTATTTAGTCTGAAATTTAACTAATATTTTCTGGTTTAGAGACTGTTTTCTCATTTACTATAAAACATATTACTATTTCTTTTCTGATGCCTTCCTGATCCTTAGGTACAAAATTTAGCAAAAATTTTATGTTCTTCTTTATATAATTTGCACAATAAGCTAACATACACCATACCTTTGGGAGAAGCATTTTACACTCATTTTTTTCCAATACAGTTCTAAATAAATCAGTATTACACAAAAACACATCTTATCTCAATTTAAACATTTACTTCTGAAAATATTGGTAACAAACAGTAAATAAGACACTCATAAGTGTTTTGGTTTTTTTAATCCATCCTTGAAATATCCCCTGCTGGTCATTTTCACAGCTGCCAAGGATAGGAAATGCTCACTCTAGTTATCAAAAAGTAAGAAGTCTAAATCAGGTTTTGACCATCCATAATCAGTGGAGAAAGATAGGCAGCTTCAGAGGGTGATTCATTCTCTCCTAAAATAAAGGGGGTGAATCACCCTCTGGAATTGCCTTCTATTTACCCTTGATTGCAGAGGGAATCTTGATGACTGCTTTATAAAAAGACATGATTATGCAGTCATTTAAATGAACATAAATTTAGGTTGTTGTCAAAAGTGTGGACCCACCTTGCTCCACTGTGTCTCCTTATTTCCCTTTTTTTTTTTTTTTTTTTGGTGGGAGTGACAGCTGATAGCTGATAAATGATTGGTTTTAAAACAGGATATGGATTTTTTTGGGAGGGGGGGTAGGGGGAAAGTTGAGTTTGATGAGGTTGTGCTCCTTGATTTGTCTTCCACAGGAATTGCAAAAGCTTAGCACCAGTATAAACATTTCAGGGAGCCCTAACTGCTCATTTTTAAGTTTCAGAAGAGCACTGTCTTAAATTAAAGTGATTATGTAACCACAATTTATAAGCAAACAGATTTAGGTGAAATGAATCATTTAACTGAAACTCTGTTCTGTTGCCTAAGCATGATGCCTTAGTGCCATTTGAGACCATTTTTGGTAACTTTAAAAGTATTATTTTATTTAGGATTTAGACATTAATTTACTCTTAAAGGTGTAATTGCAGCTATATATTTCACCAAGGAATCTATGAGGAAAATATGCCTTGAAACTGGTAGAAAGCTGATGTTGTTTTCTTTTACAAATTCCCCCCAGCAGTAAATAAAGGCTCCAAAGAATCCCTTCCATAAGTAGTGTAGCCCTGGATCATCAAAATCAATCTCTTTACTCTTCTTACATGGCTCAGGATGGCATATTATGTCTTTTCCTTCTTGTCCAGTAACGTGCTGGAGTTTGTCTTCTGTCTCTTTCAATGTTTAATGATAGCATCTTTTTAGTGTTTGGCATAAAAGAAATTCTCAAGCAGCAAAAAGAAAGGAAGGAATTGCCACAATGGACACCAGGAATCCCAGCCCCTACACACACTGAGTGATGCCTAGCCAGGCCAAAAAGGGTTTTCCAGCCTCTTCAATACTTTTAATTTCTCTCAGATTCTGACACGATAGCTGCATGCAGGGCTGTCCCATTGGGAGTGGTGTCTGTCTCCAGCCAACTCTGAGTGGTTTGTAAGTACTGCTGTGGGGACAAACAAGTGGTCCAGGCACTGGGCATCTTTCTAATAATTAGTTGTCATACCAAATCAAGCTCTGGTGCCTGAATAGGGCAATATTTCACTTAGCTGTATAGCCAAACCCTCAGGAATGTAGGTAAAAATACTGGCCCATCACAGACAAGCATGACAATGACTGGTCAGGTAGCAAGTTGAATTTGGTCCTTAATTTTTTCCAGAAAATGGAGATGATAAAACTTCATTAATATTTGGGAACTTTTTTTCCACAGAATCTGTTTTCCCAGTACTACCTGCAAGACATGGTGTAAAGACTCTTTTTTGTCTCAAATGAGTGCATTAAAAATGAAACCCCAAGTTAAAATTATTTGGGCTCTTACTCACGCACAGGCACACAATGAATCAGATGAATTCAATTTAGATGTTTTTGAGATCAAAAAGCCTTGTACTAAATGGAGAGATAAATATTTTATACTGTTAAAATATCATGAAACTTCAAACATGGATTTTCTTTGACTGAGTAGATCTGAGTTGCAGAAAGTTAAAAAACATTTGAATGATCCTCTCAGCATGTGACCAGCTATGCTTTCCTGACATGGAGAAGCTCACCCCAGTGCCATTGTGACTGTTCATTAATAAACTGCTGTCTCCTTTGAAAGCACAAGCTGAAGAATGATGAGGGCTTCTAATGCAACAATAGATGATCTGTTAGTTATTTCCACAAAAACCTCTCCTGAAAAAAGCATATTTATCTGATAGCATCACTCTCCTTTTCTAGAATGGCCAAACAGATGATATTGGCACTAAAGCACTACTGAAAAGACTTGTCCTTCATGTAATTAGCAGCAGAAAGGCCAATCCCCACACATGGTTCTAGAAGAAACCCTTCCTTCCCTCTTCTCCTCAATAATTCCATGGGGTAAGGTCTGCCAGCATTTGCTTTTCTCTCTTTCAGATCTGAAAGGAAGAGGACCCACTAATGGAAATTTTTACCAGAAAGCTCAAAATCTGTAATCAAACAGCAAAGACTTTGGTCCCAGGTTTCTGTGGGACTCAGGCACTCCTAGAGATGCCTTATTCTAGCACTCAGTCACATTCATTCACAAGACCCTGCTCAGCTGCTGTCAAATCCAACAGGGCGCAGAGTCCTTTGGCAACTAACTTTGTGCTAGTAAAGTTCATGTGGCATTCACCTTTTGCTACATAATGGTTAATGGTGCAGTTTACAATTTGTTTTTACAGGATTAATTAGACTGGCATTTTTCTTTCTGTAAAACTGTTGTAGCCCTTATGTTATCAACTCAGCTGAACACAGACCCTGATTATTGCTACAGCAGAGCTGTTTTGTGCAAACTCACAGGAATAAAAAAATTATAATTCCTACCTGTCCTCTAGAGAGAAAGCTGGGAAATTCTTAAATCTGAAAATTTTAAATGGAAACAAATGAAGAGGAACTTTGCAAACTTTTTTTTGTTTTTTTAATTAAACCCCAAAATATATAGAGAATAACAGAAAAAAAACCTGCTTACTTGTTGGAAAAATTAATTAGCTTCTGTTCATAGGAATCTTTTCTATCCTTTCAAATATGCCAAAACAATTCTTGGATCAAATAAGAAGAATAATAGAAGAGCAAGCTCCCTCTCATCTATTCTTATCTGCAAAACAGTCACTGTGTTAGCTTCATCACATTTTAAAATACTGATGGCATCAAGAAGACAGACAGTAGTTCTCAGTGTAGCATCAGAAGTATAGTTTTACCTGATGGACCTACAGAGGCATGTCTTATTTGATGTGACTTCATTTTTCAAAAAGGGTTGTCTGAAAAACAAGTCCCATCAGCACATAAACGCCTGCAGGATCCCTTACAGTTTTCTTGTTACAAAGGCTTCCTCTTGAGAGATGACAGGCAGAATTTCCCATGGCCTATGGGAATTAGGACATGAGAGGAGCAGCCTGCCGCATGTAAGACCTTTTTCCAGTTGTCTAGATGTAGTTACAGCTTAGCAGATCATGAAGTTTATAGATTTTTAACCAGACCTTTGCCATTTCTTCTTCTGTTAACTTTATTAGATTTAAGCAAGTACAGCTCAGGAAAGAGAGGCTGACTTGCTACAAACACAAGAGGAAGCAAGGAAAGGTGTAAACTTATTTTTTGCAGATTAAGTGGCAAGTACTGATGAGTAAGTATTCTTATACTATAAAGATTTTAGGAACATAATGAACCAGGAGCCTAAAAGTAGGGTTTGGGAGTAGTGTCCCTGAAAATGCTGGGTAGAGTTGGGGCTCTAACATCTGCAAGTGACCCTTCATCAACTGACTCCAACCAGCACTGAAGAAACAAGGCATTTCACAAGATCTTCCTGCACTTTATGGTAGGGAATATTGCTAATAGGAATATTGCTAATAGAGGTAAGGCAATTTTATTAAATAAATTTTGATCGCAATTTGCTTACAACTTGCACATTAGGAGTCAGAGACAGCCTCATAGGTAAAACTATCAGCCAGTGTCATTGGTTTCTCTACCAACCTAATACTGCTGACAAATTAGGGTCATACTGATCAGCCTGGGTTTTGTTTTAATTAGGTCTGTGTAAGTAATAAGCTCTGGAACAGTGGCTATTATTTACATACATTTTAAGTTATGAATTATACATATGAATATTGAGTTGATTTTTTTCTTTTTTACTTTTTTCTTTTTTTTTCTTTTTTCTTTTTTTTCTTTTTTCTTTTTTCAAATTTTGATGATATCAGAAATTATTTGTAAGAAGGTTTTATCTGAACCTCTACAGGAGAAGAAAGAAAGGATAGTCTTACCAAAATATCTCTCATCTCCCAGGTGAGTGAATAATATCAAGAACAAGATTTAGACTTATATAACTGAAATATTTGAACACCAGAAAAAAATTCTGGCAGGGATGATCAGTTGCCAAGAAGAGTGGCCCTTGTACCAGGATGATCAATAGCAGAGTGCTCTAGCAGGGTGCACTGGGGGGTTCCCAAACTGAGAGAACCTCAGGAGAGCTGAGGGAGCTGCCAGGAGCCTGCAGCTCACATGACAGCAGCTGACAGGACCTGTGCAGAGCCAGGAAGAAGAGACGTTTTTCAATAAGGAAGTCTTAAAAATGCAGGAGCAGGCTGTCCCCTTGTACCAAAAGTTGAGCCACCAGGCAGGAAGATCAGGCTGCACCTCAGGAAAAAAAAAAAGGAAGGGGCAGGAAACGCAGGAGGCTTACTAGGATGTCATGAAGTTATGCAGGGAGAAAATTAGAAGGATCAAAGCCCAGACAGAATTTAACCTGACTACTGCTGTAAAAGACAATAAAGCGTTCCTATAAATACAAGAACAACAAATGGTGTGCTGAGCAAAATCTCCGTCATTGATTGGGTGTGAGGGGAAACATAGTGACAAAGGATGAGGAAAAGCCTGAGCTATGTAATGTCTTCTTTACTTCAGTGTTTAAAAGCAAGACCAGTTGTTCTTAAGGTGCTACCTCCCTAAGCTGTAACACAGGGGTGGGGAATAGATGTGGAATAATGTCCCCATAATTCAGGAGGGAATGGTCAGTTATCTGCTACACCATTTAGATCTACATAAGTCAATGGGTCTGGATCAGATCCACCCAAGGGTGCTGAGGGAGACAACTGATGGAAATGCTCACCAAGACTCTTGCCACCATTTTTGGGCAGTCTTGTTTAAACAAGTGCGTTCCAGTTGACTGGAAGTTGTGACTCCCATCTACAAGAAGGGTTGCAAGGAGGATCTAGGGAACTACAGGTGTATCAGCCCACCTTGGTGTTGGGGATGGTTATAGAGCATCTTGAGTGCCACCACATGGCACATACAGGACAGCCAGGCTATCAGGCTGAGGCAGCATGGGTTTGTGAAAGGTAAGTCCTGCCTGAGTTCCCCAGCCTGCTTCTTTGGCAAGGTGACCTACCTAGTGGATGAGGGAGAGAAGGATGCTTTAGTAAAGCTTTTGACACCATTTCCCACAGCATTCTTCTGGAGAGACTGGATGCTTATGGCTCGTACAGGTGCACTGTCTGGATGTCCAGGCCCAGAGAGTCGTGGTGAATGGAGTTACATCCAGCTGGTGGCCAATGACTTGTGGGCTTCCCCAGAACTCAATATTGAGGCCAGTCCTTTTTGATATCTTTATGGACAATCTGGACAAGGATATCAAGTGCACCCTCAGTCGGTTTGCAGGTAAGGCCAGTTTGAGTGGGACTGTTCATCTCCTGGAAGGTAGGAAGGGATCCAGACATGCTGGATCAATGGGTCAAGGCCATTTGTAGGAGGTTCAACAAGACCAAATACCAGGTCCTGTTTTTGGCCCCATGTGGTACTACAGGCTGGGTGAAGAGTGGCTGGAAATTTAGAAAAGGACTCAGGGATTCTGGTTGACAGTGGTTAAATGTGAACCAGCATGTGCCCAGCTGTCCAAGAAGGCCAATGGCATCCTTGGCTTCTCTCGGTAAATAGCATGGCCAGGAGGTCTAGAAAACTGATGGTCTCCCTGTAGTTACCACTGGTAAGGCCATAACCAAAATCCTATACTCATTTTTGGTCCCCTCATGACAAGAAAGACACTGAGACACTGGAGCATGTCCAGTGAAGGGCTGTGGAGGCAGTAAAGGGTCTGGAGCACAAGTCTGATGAGAAGTGGCTGAGGGAGCTGGGCTTTGTTTAGCACAAGGAACAGGACAAGAGGAAAGAGCCTCCAGAGTCCCCTGGGGAGTTACTGATTTTATGTTAGGAAAAATTCCTTCACAATAAGAGTTGTCAAGCCTTGGAACTGGCTTCCAGGGAAGTGGTTGAGTCACCAGTCCTGGAGGTATTAAAAGATGTGTAGATGTGGCACTTAGGGACACTTAGGTTTAGTGGTGGACTTGGCAGTGAGGGGTTAATAGTTGGACTCGATGGTCTTAAAGGTCTTTTCCAATATAAACCATACTATAAGTCTATGAATTAGTTTTTTACTAAAGGCCTTACACAGATTTTTGAAGGCCAAGTCTAGCAGCTCTATGCATATATCTTACAGCAGGATCAAAACCTTTACTACCAAAATCCTGAGTGCTTCAGCAAAGGGGAAATGTTAATAGCATAAAACTTTTATAAACCCGCAATACAAGTACAGTCTGTGAGTGCTGTAATACTCTAGGTTCATTAATATTGCACTTTTTAAAGAATTGCTTCTAGAGAAGAGAATGCTGGAACTCAGTCAAAACATATTAATTTTTTCTTTTTAATAGTTATCTGAAAGTTAAGTTGTACATATGTAAATCTCAGGTGAGGTTCATTAATTTCACATTTGCTTTTTGTATCTGTCCTGCACTGCAACACTTCTCTTCAGCAGAGCCTTCCTGCCTTTTTCAGGGGCGACACTGGTCTTTCTACCTAACAGCTACATAAAAAGATTATATCACTTTAAATTTTTTCCATAAAGTAATTATTTGATAACTGCAAAGCAGAAAAAAAATTAATTTCTTATCTTTGACTATTTTGAATCTCCAGGTATTGTAAAAGTAACCTTTGACTATTATTCACTACTGTTTCCAGCCTCAATTATTACTAGAAATTCACCTTTTAGCCATCACTACTGGAGGATACAAAGGAAATAATATGATACAGTTAGAGAAAAGCAAACTTCTTACAGAGAAGAATATGTGCTGCCACAAACATATCAGAGCTGTCCGCTAATCTCATAGTACATGCAGCATGGGAAATAGAGCTTCCCTAAATTCACTAGTCCCTACCACTTTGGAGAAAGAAGACTTTCCATTAGCTGTCAGTAGATTAGATTTTCTGGTGGAAATGGCCAAAAGTCTGTTGATGTTGGCAGAACTAAATAGAGCCCTTTAATACCAATACAGACTTTAGAATGCATTGCCTTTCTAGTTTTCTGCCTCATACATAATTCACACTGTGGTTTGTAAACTGACCATCATGATTTTACATCTATATTAACAAGTATATATTTGTTTATCTGTTTGGCTTATTTTTCTAAGGAAAAGAGACTTGTGTACTTACATAAGTATTTATGCAACTACTTATGTACTTGTTGGCTAACCTTTAGGTGTTCGTGCCTTTAGAATAATTTTTTAATAGTTTGGACAATTTTGACATAATTCAAATAAGAGAAGAGTTTTCCAAGATAATTATTTCTTGCAAATGGTGTGCCAAGCTAGGAAAGAGCAACAAGGAGTCTGTCATAGTCCATTCCATTGAAGGTATCCGGCTGCACCTAACATCAGCATACACTGAAATCTAGACTAAGTATAGCTGCCATTATGTCTTTCCCAGTAGGGCATATTTAGTGAAATACAGAAAAATCTTTTTCTGAAACAGAAAAGTCTGTGTGTTTTTGGTTTTTTTTTTTTTTTTTTCAAATATACAGTGTAAGGCTACACCTATTTGAATTTTATCATGGCTCCTCAACCATCCGTAAGTGTCAAAATTGTTCCATCTTTTTTGATCGAAGGAGAATACTGAAAGTTAAAGAACCAGAAAGACAATATTTCTTCCATAACACAAGGAATAAACTTATCTGGCAGCATTAGCTAGTCCTACAGCTAGCTATATTTACTGAAATAGTATTTTTTATCTTCCATTTTCATCAGGTAACTTTGATTTTTCTTGTATCTATTTGGTTTCTAGCAAGTTCTGAAAAGTTGAGAGGAATATGTTCTGAGAGAAGTGGGGGGGGTTAAATGAGTCTGAAAAAATGTCCTTTTGGCTTCAGAGTTGCATAGAAGTAAACATGATGTGAATTTTTCCATGCTGCATTACTTTCAAGGTGCCACCTTTAAGCAGTTTTTCAGAAGACCATGTTTTGCAGAATTTGAAGGCTTTGAAGGCTTCGTAATAAAGACACACAGCTTTACTGGTATTTGATTTTGAAACTTCAGTAATTGTATACAGTTCTCTTTTTGAAAATTTGAATCTTTTATTATCTAGGGTATATATACAGAGAGAGACTTCTCCTCTGCAGTAAGGAATGAAGAGATTATCATAAATAACTAGAAATTTTCATCTAAGTATTTGCTATGATATCCTTAGTGTATGACTGTTCTTGTAATTTTTATTACTGTTCTTATAATTTTGAATACAAAATGAATATCAAATTTGGACAGATGGTCACCAAGGGACTTCTTAAATTGGACAGCATGGGAATGTCTTTTCTTATCTCAAACCCAATCCTTTATAACAACATATACACGTGCATACGAAGTCATCATATGAGACATATCTCGAGCCTGGGTATTTCATAAATATTAATTTGCATCAGATAAAAAAGGAAAAGCATATGATAAAGTTTAGGAAGTTTCTTGTCATTTTGAAAGCAGAACATCTATACTAAAGCTGAAAAAAATGTTACAAAAGACATTATAATTGCCAAAATTTGAAGACTGAAGTGAACTTGATTTCATCTCTGTCTCTTTCTTCATACTTTGGCAGCACAAATTCCATAAACTTTCTGTATTTCATTACTGTATAACTTCATTTATTACATCCATGAACTACTTCTGAAATTGGGCAATATGGGTGAGTACATACTTGAGAGTGTAAATGCCACTTGGGCTTTTAAAATAGGATTTAAGAGAAAGTTATATGGCTTAGACTAAGAAATAAGTTCAGAAAGCTTGTGCTTGATGGGCTTTATCATACTGGAGATGACTGGATTTATATAATTTGCTCCCTTTGATCTGAGACTTACTTAAAAGCTAATTACAAGACTGTACAGAAGAGCATGGGCAGCTTGGTGCCTGGTTTGTTCCTAGTTTCCAACACCATTCAGAAGGAATGTGACATAGCTGTCATGCTGGCTGTGCCTAAGGCATGTGGGTACCAGTGTGCTCTGTACGGAGAAAGCTGTACTGACTAAAGAAGTTTCCATTGCAGTGAAGAGGCAAAGGAGGCTGTGTTTTCTGCTAATGACCCATTGGTTAGAGTACTCTATACTGGAGGGAAATCTGGCTTTATTACCTAAAGTCCAGAGAGAAATCAAACCTAATTCTGTATTTACTAGGAGAATATCTTAATCCTGAAATCATACCATATGGTAATCAATTTTAAAAGTGATGGCCTGAGAGATAGTAGTATCATAATGTCTTCTAGAACAGGTGGAAAAGACCTTATGACCATCTACGACCAATTATCATCCACCACTGTCAAGTCTACCACTAAACTGTGTCCCTGAGCGCCACATCCTCACATTTTTAAATACCTGTGAGGATGGTGACTCAACACTTCCTTGATTAGTCACCATACTTGCACTGTTCTCTGTGGAGATCTCAGCTAGGAAATGCAGCCCCTCTTCTGGTCACTCCCCCCCTAATTGCTTGTTGGTCCTTTAACTTGACCATTCCCCTGTAGT
>JAOTQP010001546.1:89350663-89384927 GCA_026413545.1 Cichladusa arquata | reverse complement strand
TGGGGAACTGCTTTGCCTCTGCTTCTGTGCAGATGGCTCCGAGGTAGAACATGGGATCTCGACAGCCCCGGGATGGACCTCCTTTGCTGCATAAATTAATTTTTCCCTCAAATTCATGTGTTTCAAGAGATCTTTACATTTCAGGAACTCATGTGTTTTGTGCTGAGCTCTCTAAGAATTTATCTGCAAAGAGAACCTTTGGGACAGACTTGAAAAGCATCCTTGCCCTCCCTGTTTGGTAGAGGAATTGATCTGCGCTTCTTGAAGTCTGTTGACTTTTCCACTCCTGGTCTAGTGCATTCTTCCAATTTATGCTATATTTTGAATGTGAAAGAATGACCTGCTGACCACTTTCAAAAATAACTTGAAAGCTTGGAACATTTAAGGGTCAGTATCTATCCTAGGTGCCTTTGGTGCTGACACTGCATTTGACTTTATTATATCCTTGTAGACTGCTTTCATGTCTTCTGTGGCACAACTGACACTTATGTTCAGAATGCGTGGAACCTCAAGAAGGTGTAGCTTTCAAATCCTAACATGACTGAGAAAATGAAGGGCACTATTGGAATCGCATCTTCTTTCCTTCATTTAGACATTTTTCTCTGAGGATTTGTGCTTGTGTCCACCCTGGGTATGATAGCAGGGGAGAATGCTCTTCAGCTATGGAATGGTTGCTCTCTATGACCAAAATGCAGATTGTAACAGTAACCCCCAGGAAAAGGCTCTGATACCAAACCTATGGGATTGGAGAGCTGCAGAGGATTTGAAAAAAGGCTACACTTCCCTCTCAATAATGTTTATACCTAAGCATTCTACATTTACATGTGTAGAAGTTGCTGAATATCCAACAAAGGTGTTGGACAGCAGAAAGCTTACTAGAAAAAGCACAAGGAAAAGCTTTTTAGCAAATAAATTATAAATGGAAACTTGGAAATTTGGCATAGCTGAAGTTGGTTGTTAACCGAATTCAACAAACGCTTTCGGCAGGAAAAAAAACCAGAAGAAAAAATTGTGATTGTTGAAACTTTTAATTTTGATACTTTAACAAGTATTTTGAAAAAAATATATCAATATTTAATTCTAATAAGAGGATAAATGACATAAAAATCGGTTGGTTCATTTGGAATCTGATTAAAAATTTTGTTTACCACAAAGGAACAGCAAAGGAGAAAAAAAAAAGGTTTTATTTCTGCAATAAAATCTGAAGAATTAAAATAGCAGTTTAACTTCAAGCAATTTAATATTTTCAGTCAGTCATGGTGTTGAAAAATCAGTTATTCAGATCAGTTTATCAGTGTTATTAAAACTTTCTCACTGCCTGTTGCTTTTCATGTGAAAACTGCAACGTTGATTTAATTTCAGAATCACTCAATGAGAGATTTTCCCTCTTCTCATGTTGTCAGCTTGAGCCACTTTCCTGTCATTATAACGAAAGCTTGATCTCTTTACCGAATATATGTGATGAAATAGAGAAGTCTCTTTTTTTCTTTCCTTTAGGATCCTTCATTCATTGGTATCCTAAACCATTTGTTTCTTGACCTTCAAGGTGTGTTTCAAATCTTGCCTGTTTGCATGAATGTTGGCATGGACATAAGGCATATGAGGATTAGATTTATATGATCAGGAAATATAAGAAGCTTTTTTATCTCTTTTTTTTTTAAAAAAGGTATAAAGAAAGATGTTCTAATTTTTACTTTAGACTACTGCTTTATGTTTTCTTTTTATTTCTAACCAAAATGTACCTAGACTTAGAATCACTCTTTTGATCAAGAAATCTAGGCAAAAATACAAGCTGGTAAAAAGCAAATTCTAAAAGTATTTAAGGGTACTGCTCAAGAAGTAATTAAAACAACCCTGGAGCAATTCCAGTAAATATTTGACTTGGGATGCATGAGGTCTTGAAGCTGCTCTCCATGAAAGAATGGTGGACCTTCAAGAAGGCAATCAAACTAAGATGACCGAATTTTGAAATGTGTTACATGACTCAGTTCCAGAGGGATAATCAGGAAAAAGCCCAGAACAGCAGTGCAAATAGGACAGCCATTGGTGCAGATACTGAGGAACAAACTCTCTCTCTCTGAGGACCCGCGCCAGGTAAAGAAAGACTGTCTGTAAAGAGGCTGATTCACCATAGAACAGACCAAGAAACAGATGAAACATAGAGTAGTTAAGTAGAACAACAACATATTTTTATTCCTTTTTTTCATCCTTCCCCTGTCTTAGGGTCCAAAGAAAGAATAAACACTGCTCTTCAGCCTACAGTGCTGCAATTAGCTGCATCTTTCTATGACATGATTCCGGTCAATAGTTTGTCTGTAGATTTAAATGTGTCTCCAACAGTGCTGAGTAACCATAGTTCCTGTGGAGAGCCTGAGGTGACATATTTTGTGGCCATAAAACAGGCCAGAAAAGGACAAGGTATAAATGGAATGTATTGCTCACCTTTCACTGCCTGGTGGCTACCTCAGAGTGTGAGGTTATTGATGGTTGTCTTATCAGAAACTTAAAGAGATCATAGAATTTATTTATGCTCCAGTAAACAATTCTTAGACACATCTCAAAAATAACTGCAAAACTGTGGATTTATCCTCCTTTCTTTTTGAGGAAAATGAGTCGCAATTTTGAGAGTTTGATTAAGGTCACCTAGGTACTTTAAAAAATGACTAGAATGTTTTTTTCCTTCCAACCTTATGTCAGTGTTTTGCTAAACATTGTACACTAGGAACTTAAAGACAGGTGTTTGAAGTCCCTCCTCTGATGATATGCAGGAATAAAGTACATTTTAGGACAAGTATGTACTCTCAGTTAAACTAACATGAATTGATTTGAGTAGAATTGCAAGATTGTATTGATGTAAATGAAAAGATAATTTGTCTGTTTGGTACAAAATGGAATTCTGAATTGTTTGTTATCAGTGGCTAAGGACATGGCAGGGTCCATTTCTCAGTCTTACATCGGTAATCTTACAGATGATTTTCAGAAACAGTCATAATTAAACAAATGAAATTTTATTAACCTAGTTATAAAGACTAGGCATATGAATACTTCTAATGAGGTTGAGGGAAAATATGGCATTATTGCATTGCTGTAATTCTATTTTTCCTATTGAGAGGACATAGATTATGGGAAGAAGAACATTCAGATCAGATCACATAACAGGTATGCGTAATCATAGAACAGTAGGATCTGAGAATGCTTTGGGAAGAGACCTTAAAGATCATCTGATTCCAAAGCCCCTGTCATGGGATAATTTCCACTAGATAAAGTTGCTCAAAGTCCCATTCAGCCTCACCTTGGACCCTTCCAGGGATGGGGCATCCATATCTGAGAGAATAAAAGGAATAGAATATACAACAGAATACAGTAAGTGTTTGGACAGCTCTATGAGGAGATAATCTGTGTAATTATGTTCAGAATATATAATTTAGATATTTTTCCTTTTCCAAATAGATTTAACTTTCCTATGTAGACAATATTTCTGCTACTGATAACCATGACAATATATCCTGCAACTATTTTGGTCATCATATTGATTAGGGCTGTAATTGTAACTGGAAGGGACAGAAAGATCACAATAAAATTACAGTATATCTCTCTTAAGATAAAGGAATGTTCTTGTAGTGTTATGTAATTAATATTCTGGTTACATTAAAAATAAAAAAAGTGAAATTAAAATAACCACTTGGGATGTTTTAAAGCTTTTAATTTTGGGTACTCAATTACAGTAATTTTTAATTTAAATTTCCTGATTTTTTTTTCCTTTTTTCATTTTCTCCATTGTTTGGTCTGAGGGAATGGATATGTATATTCTTCAGCATAGGTAGCACTTGGATAAATAATCATTTTAAAAATATAACTCAATTGCATTCACTTAGAGAAGTTAATTATGGAATCTCCAAAGCAGAACTTAAGTGGAAAGTAGGGGAAAAGGAGAAAAAAAAAGTACAAATCACATGATTTTCTGTTTCCATAAACCACACATGTGTGTGCATGCATATGTGTGTGTGTGCAGAGGAATTCACTGTATGTGATGTGACACCCAACCAATGCACCCTTAGCTTACCAATCTCAACTGAGAACTGTCTGAAATTCAGGAAATGTTCAAGACCATGTTCAAAGCCATGGTGAAAAACGTCATGCTGAACCCCTTCTGTAGAACTCTTTTTGAAGCAGGAAAATGTTATTTGAAGGTTGTACCCAGGTTTAGACATTGACAAAAGAAAGATCAGAGGCAACGTCATGGATTCTGCCTTCCTTGCGCTGTTACTTTGCCCTTCTTTCAGGAGTACTGTCTCTGTCCAGTCAGGGAGTCTGACATAGAGGATCACACAGAATGGTTGGGGTTTGAAGGTACATCCAGAGATCATCTGATCCAGCTTTCCTGCTCAAGCAGGGCCACCTAGAGCTGGCTGCCCAGGACCATGTCAAACTGAATTTTTAATATCTCCAGAGATGGAGACCATATAATCTCTAGCCTACTTCTGCTAGTAGTCAGTCACCTTCAAAGTAGAGAAGTGTTTCCTGATGCTCAGACAGGACCTTCTATATTTTGGTTTGTGCCCATTCCCTCTTATCATACCACTGGACACCAATGTATGCAGTCGGGCTTTGTCTGCCTTACACTCTTCCATTCAGAAGGGAATTGATGAAATTGCCAATGAGTCTTCTCTTCTCTAGGCTAAACAGTCATAGTTTCCTCAGACTTTCCTTATGAGAAATGCTCCACAAGGGTGTCAGGGAAAATACAAGTTTTATCCTGTTCTCTCTCTGATCCATCTTGAACCTTGCTGCTTGCATACAGATTTTTCAGGCATGTTGCTCCTTCTACATCAATTCTTTCAAAATATAAAACAGATTTTCTCTCAACTGAAGTTGTTGCAGAAGTGCTACTGACATCTATTCGAAGTACTTCATCTCTGTAACCTCTACCCTTTCATATAAAATCCCATTAAATTGTTCTTTCCTTTAAACATTGTTCTGTTTCTGATGGATGACTTACATTCCTGTGGATCTCTGCAAGGCGTTGCTAGTCTCTAGGAAATGTGCTAGGATGATTCAACACTTACAGGGAGAGACTCTTTTCTTCTCCATGCCTCTTAACTCTGCCTTCCCAATACTTATAAGTCCCTAACATCTGAGAGATGCTCTCCATGTCATTCCCATCTAATTCTGAATCACTTGAATTCTGCTGTGACCTTTTACTCGACTGAACTGTGTTAGGTATGTTTCAGTCCTTTGGTCACGGTTCTTACCTGAGTGCCTTCCCCAGAGTCTGCTTCTAAAAAATATGATTAACAGGTACCATGGTATGGGCAGAATCAGTGAAGCCAAATGTTGTATCAAGACAAGAAAACACGACCAGCATACAGAATGAATCTTAGAAGCTGAGAGACATTGAAGGTAATATTCCAGGTGCTGTGGGACAAGCAGAGCTCAACCAGTCAGTTTCAAAGTTTTCTGGGAAACAAAGCACAACCATCTGCAATTCTTGGGTGGATGAACTCTCATTTTTCCTTTGAAAATTTGAGCCTGTTATCTATGCAATGTTTGAAAATTGCTAAAAGTGGTAAGCAATGTGTTTTTTTTCAGCTGTGATTCTTTCTGAGGGCTCACCATTCAGAGAGCTCTAGGTGCTCTGTTTAATTGCTCTGTTCTTAAGATCTGGTGTGCTATTTTGTTGTTCAACTTAGTTTGCTGGAAATGCCATGCTGCATTATGCTATGTTAATATTTTAAGAGTTTTGAGACTCCCGATGCTGTGTATCAAATATGATAACATCTATTAATGTCTTATGGCCTGTAAGTTTTGAATTGCTTTGGTTTCTGTCTGTTTACTATGGTCCCTAAAAGGTAAACATATAACAAAGGATCAGTTCTGATTAGCTTCAACCTCATTGAACTCAGTTTAACTTCAGGCTTCCAAAGTCTATTTATAATTTGTTTTAGCATAATATCATGGTTATGGATATATTTTTTCTTGGAATCTATGTCCTTTAAAACATCAGCATCAGATACAACTGTGATGGCTGCCAATCCTCCTAGTGTTATCCAGTGCACTTTGGAGGATCTGCATAATACTTATCATGTCTGTAAGCATATCCAACTACTGGCCTGTATGTCAGTGTGGCAACATTTTCATAGATGATAGCTCATTAAATTCAAGGTGCCAGAAACTATTTTAATATAATAAAAAAGAGAATGTTTGCACTAGGGTAAATTAACTTCACATTTATGTTGCCTATTGACTACCTAGTGGAAGAAGGAAAATGAAACTGTTCTTTAATTCTTGCATTTCTGGTTCTCTTCAGATTGCTGGAACCACAAGCTCTGTCTGCATTTAAGGATGGTCTCATTTTATATTCTGACCAGTTCAGGAGGCTGTATTGCTCTTCCTGCCTGTAGCAAGTGATGCTTCTCTGTCAGAAGCAAGTTCCAAGCTGCAAATAGCATTGTCTCCTGTTTTATGGTGCCTTATTGACAGCCTGCATTTTTGGGCTGGCCTCAGATAGTTTTAGTGTCATCATTATAACACTCATATATCTCTGCTTATCAGAATTGTTAGGATTATATTGTGTCTGGCTCCACAGTCCATCTGGAATCAAATTGGTCATTGATCTAATATTGCAGTTTATCAGTGTTGCTTGAATTACATTGCAGATGACTGTGTACCAGCTGGAATTGAATTGGTCATTAATCTAATAACATCATTGCAAATGTGGCAGTTGAATGGTTGCATCCTTATGCAGTTTCTGTGCACTGGATGTCTTTGCATTTGCTAGTCAAAATGCAGTTACCTTTTTCAATGAAGATTTCTGCTCCATCACTGCTTGTATTTTCCATTTTTCTTTCATTTCAGAAAGCACTTTAGGACAAAAAGTGGTTTTGATTCAAAACCTTAAGGTCATGACCGAAAGACAAGATATTATTCTACTCCTTTCCATGTTATTTTCCAGTGTAATGATCAGACTGAGAAAACTCCTTTGTTTCATCTAATATTAATCAAAAGTTACCCTCTAAAGTAAAATTTTAAAACTTGCTGTCAGGGGAAAGGGGTGTGCATTTTTAGAAAGCTGTTAATCCCACTTGTCTTTGATTGAGATAGAAATGATTCACCCAGTAAAGAAACTTGTCTTTTCCACTAATTACAGATGGTCAGTTAGAGTATATCTAATTTTTATGTAGCTAAAATTTGATGTGATGAATTCTATGTTCTGTTTCCATGGTTCCTTTCATTTAGCCTATATGTTTGTTGTAAATCCCCAACTGGTTAGGGAATTGTAAATCCCCAACTGGTTAGATGGCTGGACTGCTGGACAGTCTGCTCTGCTCTGGCAAAGCAGCCTCTATTGCTCAAGTGTACCTTCCTCACCTGGAGTTCCCACAAAGGAAAAGTATTTCTTAAAACCAAGATATTTTAGAGAGTTATCTATGGATGTCATAGTTCTAAGATTTTTAACATAGCTACACTACCTTGTGCATTTAAGTTTCAAGTAAAATCTTCCATCTCTGCAGTCTTTTTCTATCTGTGATCAGTTGTTACCCAATATCATCATCAACTGTTTCAGTAACCCCTTCAGTATTTCAGTGAACAGTTTCTGATGTTTTTCTACCTCAACCCCACTCCTATAAAGGAGTTTTGCCTTAATTTCTCTCATATTTATTCACTACATTGAATTATTTACTCATTTGGGCAAGGCATTCTCCATACAAATGTGGTTTTTCTTAAAGCTCAGATTATGGCAGTCTCTTTCCTTTCTCTGCCTTATCTGTGTGTTTGTCTTAACATCCTGTTGAGACTATCAGTACAAGGTCTGCCATGCTCCTACATCTGAACTAGTGCCTTTTCAAGATAAAGCACTGAAGAACCATCTAAAATGCAGCTGCCTTTGCAGCCACATCCACCTATTTTATGCTTCCTCTGTCCTCCAAAAGCCCTTTGGTGCATCTTCTCTTGCCCTTATGGGTAAGCAAAGACTCTTTGCACCGGGAGAGAATGGAAACACAAGTCTTGTAATCCCTTGGACCATTGCAAGTGTATTCATCAGGCAAGAATACACCACATAAAACCAAGGCTGGTAAACATGGATTTTCCTGCATAGTTTCTTCGTAGAAACAAAGCCTTATCAAAATGATATTATACAGCCAATTAGTACAATGGACTAGAATTTGGTTTTCCAAATGAAATGGCAGTTTCGTGTCCTTAAATTTTTAAGGGCATAATTTCTCCTAGGAAAGAAAATCCACAAAGAAGAAAGGAAATGAAAGGAAAGTTTTCTCCTCCATCTTGGTAAAGGAAAAGAAATGCATTTTTTTGGCTATCAGGACAATTTTTTTCCCAATCATTTCAGTATCTCAGGCCATTCCTGTCTCCATCTGACTAAACAGTGTCTTTGGGAATGACACTGAATCTCTAAAAAAATCTGTTGTTGTAATAAATAAAACTGGTGTGTATTAATTTTAATTCTTTACATTTTAATATTTCTTTCTGTAGTTTTTTTAAGTTTGTTGCTGTTCTCAGGGAAAATGTTTTAATTAATAATAGTTCACACTGATTTCCCCTTCTTCTTCAAGTGGTTTCCTAACCACTCTGTAAGTGTATTCTTGGCTAGTATAAAGTTTTAGTATTAGCCAACAGGAAGAAATATTTCTGTTGGTCTCTTATGCCTCGTCTGTTTTTATTTTCTATTTCTTTTTTGCTGTTCATTAGAAAGTATTATTTATCTCTACTCTAGGAAGCCTTCCCAGAACAGCAGTGGATATGGTAATAACTACTGGGAATCCACAGAAAAAAAATTTAGAAATAAAACTGTTAACATTTTCCATTTTACTTTTTTTGGTTGCTCTTTTTAGACACTGCCTTTAATTTGTCTTCAATGACAATATGCATTTTATACTGGAAAACTCAGACATATGCTTTCAAATACAAACACTTCAGAAAGGTAAAGAGGATTGTTCCACCTATGTGTCTCAAGAGTAGTCCTCTTATTACCAAAGTGGATAAATAGAGCTTGAATCAATATGAAAAAAAGGAAAAAAATAGAGTCTGGATAGAGTTGTTTCTCTCAACTAGGAGTTGAGTTAACAGGTGAGCTTGTGGAAAGATGAGTACCACTGTGAAACAGTAAGAATGAAATACTGCTCCAATAACAGCAAAGTTAGAACTCTCAAAATCCACAATGGTTTAAAGATATAAATTTTTAACCAAGTTGATAACCGTTCCAAAAATGAAAATGGTCTAGTCTACACTGGGAGTTGGGGAAATGTATAATTTCTGATACATTTGGTCTTCTGTCATCAAAGATCATGCTGACAGCTGAAATTCTCTTGCAGTATCTGCAAATGACTAAGCACCGAGGTGGGAACTATCACCTCTACTAAGTTAGCAGAAAAAGATAGAATTAATCAGCCTGTGTCTTTTGGAACACATCACTAGCTCATGAAGATTGCTTCAAAGTACAGGTGTAAGTTGTGTCAAGACCCTCCTGAAAAATTAGGTGCATTTGTTTTGCTGTGTTCTGTGTTGCTGCAAATCACCCTCTGCTCCATAAAAGAGGACTGGAGAAGGAGAGAGAGAAAAGCAGAAGAGTCAGGTTTGTCCACTTTCTACTGGAAACCTGACGAGTAATCAGGGCTCCTGGAGAACTGAAGAACTGTAATTGCTCCTCATCTGCCACCCAGAGTGCTCAGACACGTCCTAATGAGAATCTCAATGCTTTTAGACAACCCTTTGCTTTGTTTGCTGACTTCTTTATTGCATGCACCTGAAGATAAGAACATAAGTCAGCAGAACAGCAACACAATCCAGGGTAACTCCAAAACAAGCTATTGTCTTTAAAAACATCTATTTGAAAATTATACAATCAATGCACTGCATACAGTAGAGGCAAGAACTCCATTGAAATGGTGGTGGAAGGGCCTTGTGAAGCTGCAACCTCACTGCATGGCAAGAAGGACAATTTCCATGCCCCTCTTCCTCTATAAAGCCTTCCTCTAGCATATTTTCCTGAAACATTGTACCATGTAGATACTAAAGTAAAATAGGCAAAACCAGGCATGTTTGGAGATGTCTTTGAAAAGAAACTGGAAATGGGAATCTGCTTGCTTGTTCCTGCACTTAATGCTGCACAGTTGTCACTTAGACCATATGTAGGTCACTTAGACCTAATATCTTGGTCTTCATGCTTAGGACACTTCTTTATCAGCACAATTTATAGAAAGGAAATGAAAAAAACAATTTATTCCCATTGCAATTCTTGATTTAGTGAACCCCCCTGAAGTTCTTCTTTGAAGACAGCTATTTTGCTATAAGAGGGTTCCACACTGTTACTTTAAAGTGAAAACCATTCAAAACTGAAATAAATTAACACTGGCATATGAGGAGCTCGGAGAACAACAACAAACCAAATGAAAAAGAATAAAGCAGCTGCTATGTGAACAGAAAAAAAAAAAATCAAGAAATCCATTTGCAGAAGTAAAAGCATTAAAAGCAGCAAAATAATCAGACTAATGGAAAAAAAATGTCAGATGAATGTAGTATTAGTGGAAGATAAGGATGTAATTCACAAGTAAGATGAAATTGTTAAGAGTGTGGATCAATATACATAAAGCCTAACATCACAAAGTAGGCTAACCTTGAAATATTGAATATACCAAGGGAAATAGGAAACTGTCCTGAAAAAAAAAAAAAAAAAAAAAAAAAAGAAAAAAAAGAAGGTGGAATTAGCAGAGCCAAAAGAGGATATTGTTAACAAGAAGACGTAATAAAAAAAACACTGCTATTGTGAAAAGGATGAAATTTTGACAGATTTTTTTCTATTTTTTTTTATTTTATAATGCACAAATTTCAGCCTTTTGTTTTTTGGTGAAAGCCCTTCAGGGTCACAGAAAGGAACTATTTTCATGTCTCCGGTGTGACTTACATTCAAACTGGTAACCTGACAGTAACCTGTCAGTTACTCTTAATTCTCTCTAACTCTGGGTGAAACAGCCACAGGGTGAGGCAGGATGGCTGGAACACTGCTCCATACCCATGGTAAGGTCCTGTATCCTTGCCTCTGCTGTGGGGGCATGAGATTTCACAGGCAGGAAACAACAGTCTGTGACAGTGAGGGAAATATCTCCACACTAGGCCATTTAGACAGGTCAGGAAGGAAAATAACAGTGGAAAATGATAATTGTGTGAAACAATTTTTAAGACACCATTTGTATCCTCTGATTGTTTTAATGGGTTATTAATCATGATGCTTATGCCACTTGCTCTCTTCAGGCCTGGGACAAGTGGGCACAGATCACGGGTTTAGTGTATACTGAATTCATTTTCTTATCTATGTATGGAACAAATATGTGATTATAGGATATTCCATTTCATTGTAATATCTATTTCTATACATACTGAAGCAAGAGAAGAATCAAAGCTTGCAGAGTCCAGAATTAATTGGAGAAGCCTGGTGGCTGATGCCCTTAAACCAAATGAGTGAAATAAATCTAAATCTCTGTTCTGATGTGCAGTGCTCCCACGTTCCGAGTAGCACTGGCACAGGGTGCTCGCAGTTGTTCTGGCTGATGTCCCCAAAGGCTGTGAGAGCTCTGTGCTCTGTCTGGCACCACTGTGAACACAGTCCTTGCAACAAACTGATGCTGTGAGGACTTAATGATTTCTTTTCCTGACCAGCGAACTGCACCCCACTGTCACTATAGCAATAATTCACACTACCCTCAATGTTCAAAACCAGCCCAGCTAGGAGTCCCACCTCTCTATGTATCTATGTATACGGTACAACTATTCTGTGAATATACTTATTTCATATTACATTTCAAGATTGACTCATAGAATGTCCTGAATTGGAAGGGACCCACAAGGATCATCAAGTCCAACTCCTATTGATTTTATTTATTGATGAAATTTATTAGATTAAACTGAGGGGAAAAAAATAAGACAGAATGAAAATCTACTGATGAATTAATGATCCTTCCATAACATTACACTGAAGATAGTCCCTTTGGTGACTCACTTCCTGTATTTACATCTCCCTGCCCGATGATAAAGGACTGTATACAGCTTTTGCCTGTTGTGTGGTTACATGAGGCTGTATGTCTACTATGTCTTCCTCCACTGGAATTTCTGACTGCTGTGTGCATTGAAAAGTATTTGCTTCACTGAATTTCTATGCAATATGTGTATCTCTTCCTAAGGTCCTAATTTTGCTCTTGATTTTATATTGTTGCACTTTATAACTGTGTATGATATAACAAAGGAATAGATTATCTGAGGAGTTATAAATCATCGCTTCAGTGCTTTCTCAGGTGGGAAACTCCAAAAAGTATATTCTCTGATGGTAACCACGTATAGAAAAAAGAAGGTTCTAAAATGTGTTTTCCAGTATTTGAGTGGTAAATAAACCAAAACCCACTGTGTTTTACTATATCAAACTTGTTCAGAAGAATTAACATATAAACAAACTTAAATTGAGTGTGACGCCAAATTAATTTTCTCTAAAGCAGTTCATAGTTCAGGTTCTGTGGGATTTTTTTACTGCTCTTTAGTGAGAAAAGACTTTGGACAGATCACTTAAAAAGAAACTAGTTTCTTACAAATTGCAATATAATAATAGATGTTCACAGAAATTAATGATAATATAACTTTTTCTTGGAGGAGAAATGGGAAAAATCAACTAAAAAGAAATAAAATGGTCTCAGAGATATTGTTGATTTAGCATGGAAGAAATGGAAGCAGATTTAATTTCAACTACAAACAGATGCACAAACTTCCTTTACTAGTAAAGATCACTTTGGAACATCTGTAGAGCTAGCTGACAGCCAGTCATATCATTCTCCTGCTTCACCTTTTTCTGTATTGGAGGGTGTCTCCATGTCCTCTTTAATTAGGTTGGTCTTCCTCCTAGATCAATGACTCTCAGATACAGTAATTGCTCTATTTCAAAATTATTTTTTGTTTCTGGTGCTCTGTTGGCTGGCTATACTGTAATCCCCAAATCAAATTAATCCAATAATCAGTAGTTCTAAAATAAATCATTGAAATCAACTTGAGATGCCTAAGGTATCAGAGAAAGCCAAGAAGCAATGGGTCAGAAAATATTTTCTCTGCTGTTTGCATACTACATATGGCTGGCAGTAACAGCTTGCATGTTCTTTCCCAGAATTGAATGGATCATATAGGCAGGGTTTCTTTTTTTCTACATGGTGACTTCATGTTCTCACTTTGTTTTTCCACATGGACCCTCAAATAAAAATATTTTCAGGGATAAATCAGTATATGCTTATTTGTTATGTAACACAAACTGACATCAACAACAGTTCAGATGGCATTATATACTGAGGGGGAGAGATTCAAAGCATGAGGACTTCAAATGAAAACTGAGAGCTTAAATAAAATTTGTACTTATGAAAATCACCATCCAAATCTGTTCATATAGAAAAATATATTTGCTGTAGCACTCTGCCTTAGAATTTGATATAAGAATGGGAAGGAATTATTGTAGTGCCTAATGAGAGAAATGAATTGCAGAAACCAAAGTTGATTCATTATTTTATCTGTGGATATTTCTTTTTTAATGTGTTCATATCTGAAATAAACTGCTACAATTATTGTGATGCTTAATTGCTTCATAACAATATGGTGTCCTCCAATTTCTTAAAATGGAAATTATGTGGCATTAGTAGCAAGACGAAAAAAAAATAGTTAACCAATGTAAGATATTTTGATTTATTTTGAGCTGCCAGTTTAATCCATTTTAGACAACAGTAGAAAAAATTAAATATGTACAATAAAGGTTCTGCTAAGCTAAAAGAGATAAGAATAAAAATTAACAGTGAATATTATCAGAATGCTTTTTCTTCTTCTGTTTCTACTGTTGTAGAGATAGAAATGCTATGAAGAAAATGCAAAACTTACCAACATATTTAAATGATGAATACAGAAACCTACTGATACACGTAGTTGGGTGTATTTGGCTTATAGGAGCTAGAAGGCAGGTCTGGCTTTGTCCAGTCTATGGGTGGATGGCCTCCTGGAAATCCTAATTAGTGTAGGCAAGAACAAAGAACTAGATCAACTCTACAGAGCGGTTCTGTACTTACTGAGTTAATGGATAAAAGGATAGAGCAGAACGTGCAGAAAAGTGGGGACTGAGAAATGGCTGTGATTCAGGCACCACGAAAAGCACTAGCTAACCAAGAGGAATTAGGTTGAAAAGCTGGAAGCTTAGAAAAGAAACCCTTCATTTTTTTACCACTTTGGTCTCAGAACATAAAGAGCCAGAAACTTGAGCGTATTATAGAAGAAACCCTAGCAAACTCATGAAAATTCTTCAAAGTCATAAAGGAAATCAGAAACTAATAGTTTAGATGATGAAAAAAATATTTTGACTGGAATCTATACTGTATTTCTTGTGAAACTGAAATGATTTTTAAATTATATTGTTCTCAGTTTTTTGTTTATTACTCCTATGAGTTCAAGTAAAATTCTAACATCTTTGTAACAAGGGGATTTTGCTATGTATATTTGTCCAAGGTCTGGACAAACACAATCTGTTTTTTATTTTCATTGTTTTAATTCTCTTTTTTCAGAGAGGAAACCTAAACAGACGATAATGACTTTGTTCTGTATTTCAGGATATTTTTAACCAAAGGCTTGGCATTAACACTGTGGAGGAGTCCTCTCTGTAAGCTCAAATAGTTGTAATTCTACTGATGGTTGAAATGAAAAAAAAAAAAAAAAAAAACTAAAAAAGTTTGCAAATTACTTTAGAGGAATATTAAAGCAGGAGAGAGAGAATAAGATGACTTGGAAGGCAGCATTCTGAGGACTAATTGATCTGAATTTGTCTGAAGACTCAAAGGAGCCATGTGAGCATTCCATGCTTTCTGCACTCTGGGAAGTCTTTTCTTCTCTGTGTGAGATGCAATCAGGCTTTCTAGTTTTATGTATTCATTTGTTTTAATTTATAATGGCCAAAAATCTGACTTGCAAGAATCCACTCTTAAGTCAGTCAACGGTGAATGATGCAATGCCCAGGTTGGCTGGAGCACACTTGACAATCTGGAAGTTCATAATGGCCATGGAAGAGGTTACTGGAAGAGTGTTGTAGAGAGCTAAATGAATCTGGAATAAAAGATATGAGAAAAGTGCTAATGGGGCTGAATTTATCATCTAGTTTGCAAATACTGGCAAAGCAAAATTTCATAATGGCTGCAATTTCATAAAAAACATTGGTACAAATGCCCCTTCTCCTGCAAATCAAGAAAAATGCTTCAAGCTATATGTAGGAAGAAGCAAATCTCATGAAGAAGTCTGTAAAGTTTAGGAACAAAACCCACGTTACAACGAGAATTTGTCTATTAATACATACAGCTAAAATTGTCCACTTTTCAATCTTTTTTTTTTTTAAATATGTCATCTTGGGGCCCTTTTTACTAAACAGTTCTCTTCAAGAAAAACAACTTTTTGTGGGAAACCATGTGTTAGTCTCCACTAATTAAACAGTCCCTTTGTGGACTTCTGCTACTGCTCCAATCCAAGGGCAAATGCATCCACCACTATATCCCTAAATTTTTCATTATTCATGTGTCGCTACTGATTTCACACTAAGGATTGGAGAATATATAGATTGATTTCCTGTATCAAAAATAGCATGATCAGCAGGACCAGGGCAGTGATTGGTGAATCCTGTGTCCAGTTCTGGCCCCTCACTGTGAGAGAGACACTGAGGGCTGGAGAGAGTCCAGGGAGGGGCAGTGGAGCTGGGGAAGGGTCTGGAGCACCAGTCCTGTGAGGAGCAGCTGAGGGAGCTGCGGGTGTTTAGGCTGGAGAAAAGGAGGCTCATTGCTCTCTATGAGTGCCTGAAAGGAGCTGGGGCCAGGTGGGGGTTGGCCTCTTCTCTCAGGCAACCAGCCCCAGACAAGAGGAAATGGGCTCAAGCTGTGCCAAGGGAGGTTCAGACTGGGCACCAGGAAGAAACTCTTCACTCAAAGGAGCAGTCAGGCATTGGAACAGGCTGCCCAGCAGGGTTGGTAGGGACAACATCCCTGGAAATGTTCAAGAGGTGACAGGATGTGGCTCTTAGTGCCATAGTTCAGTTGACAAGGTGGTGTTCAGTCAAGCATTGGCCTCTGTGGTTTCTGAGGCTTTTCCAACCGAAATTAATTTTTTATATTATTCTCAAACAATGTTTCGTTTATTATTTCTATAGGTTCAAGTCAAATTAAAAAAGAAGAAAAGCCTCTATTTGAGTGTTTTGTGTAGAGAATGGAGTTGCTGAAAAGTATTTGCATATTCCCCCATGACAGATTCTGACACAGTAGTTTTCATGCTGGCTGGTGTCAGCATGGTACATGCCCAATGACTGGGAAAACACTGTCAATTCTCTAATTTCAGAAGATTCAACTGACACATCTGAACCATGAGGAAACTTAAAACACCAGCTCAAAGACGGAAAAATCAAAGGAAAATCAATACAACACCTTGTTTTGTGCTTTCAGCTCTGGAGAAAGTGTGTATTATTCAGGAAAAAAAATCATATTGAAGCAATTCCCCTGACCTGCAGAGCAAAAGAGCAAAGCAGGTAGAAATGTGGATGCAAATTACTGTTTTTCTGATGCTGAGGCAACTGCAAAGGCAATGTTATTTAAGAAACATAATATAGTAGAGATGAATCATTTCTTCTCAGCTTTGGAGAGAAATCAGATATAAGCAGATATAAAAATATTTCAACAAGGCTGTTTGGAGATGGGTTTTTGTCTTGAAGTGCGAAGTGCTGGTGTGAGAGAAAATTTAGATGTCAAAGATTTGTCAAAGATTTGACATTTCACACAAACTGCTCATGAAAATACATCTCTACGCAACAAAAGGTGTGGAAAGCAGAAGTCATTCACTATTGGAAATATAAACAGCAACCATTTCCAAAACTTACCAGCCTTGTATTGTACACCTGATCTATGCCTCCTACACCGTTAGGCATTGCATATTCATTTAGTTTTGTTTAGAAAAAATTTTAGCTTGAACTTAACATCTGTATTCTGTTTACTTCAGTAAAGACAGTGGTGAAAATTACAAAAATAATGCTTCTGGTCATTGCAGAAACAGGTGCCTGATGAAACTGATTTCAGTAAGAATTGGTAAATTCCACTGTTTATTTTCATAAATAATTTGTGCTTCTACAAGTCTTAGAACTTTATTTTGAGGCTGGATTATGCAAATATGCAATAAAACTGTAATTAAACCTCAATTTTTTCTTCACAAGATTTTCAGCTGGACTTACAGATAGGGAATACCAAATGATGCAAGGAAGTATAAAAACCAAGGCAAAATTATGAGTAGCAATAAATGTCAGCAGGAATAGCCCAAATAAAAGTCAATTTTACATGTCAATTTTCATTAAAAATAAAGCTGAATGCTAGATATGATTGACAACTTCTATTATCAGTTCTAGGATTTCAGATAACTTCATTTGATAGTCACCAGTAGGAAAAGTAATGCATATTATATTATTCCTTGCATCTGAAATGCTGTTCAGGGAGGCTGCAGAACTAAGACATAGGTAAATGTTTGACTCCCTGTAGGGACCTACATATTAGAGTCACACTCTCCCTCTGGTATAAAAGTATTACAAACCTGAATGAAGATAGAATAATTTCACACTTTTGGATATGTCTTCTATACCATATTCATACTTAGAGAAACAGCAAAAGGGAAGGTTAAGCGATGAGCTGCTCATATATGAAGGCACAGAATAATTCTCTAGGAAAAAAAGCCCATCAATTGCTCAAGATTTTTTATGACAGTTTTGCACTATACTGTCAATGGTATCAGCAAAATATTCTGGAGAATTATTTGAAACTGCAGTGTGTAATTCAAAACAATGAAGGAATGTTCCTCTGGCATTCCCTGGCTCTTTCCAACCTACCCTTATCAACCCTTTCCTGACCCAGTTATCCCTCAGATTTTGTTTCATAATGATTGAACAAATCTTCATAACAAACATGGGAGGGTTTAATACAGTTTTAATTGGATCCAGAGGCCCTGGTCAGACAGCTGTGTGACAGCTGATGTGACTGATGTGTAACCTCACCAAAGGATACTCTATCAGCACTTATTAAAGGGGCTAAAAATTATCTTTCCATTTATGGTTAATATCACTGCAGAGTAGAACAGTGGAAAACATAGAAAACAGAGAAGCATGTTAGTCCCCAATGCCAACTTAGTTTCTAGTGTTAATGAGCAACACTAAGGGAATAACATCCCTTTCTTTCTGCATTTCATTAGAGGAAGTCTCTAAAGGCTGGAAGCAGAAACAGGAGCTTAAAGAACTTGTGCCTTGGTTATGTTTAAAGAAAATGCAAAATTATGCCTGATTCTCTGTTCTGTCTAAAGTTTTTTCATAATTAAATCTGACCTTAAGTTGGAAGGAAATAAATGTAAAAATTATCATTGAGTAAATATCTCTAAGAAATTTCTGTTAGGAATGCTTCCTGTTTGAAACTAATTTCTGATGTGTTTAGGTTCTTTGTGGGTTGGTTTCAAAGGAGAATTCTAGTTCACTAGAATGCAAGTTCAGAAAATCTTTTAATTTCAAAGAACTCTACTAAAATAGTGACTAAAAGGGCATTTTGAAGGGAAATGTGATGGTTTGCATAAAAAAACCATTCGTAAAAACTTTGAGACATATTACTGAATACTGTTCTTTCCACAAGACAAGAATTATCTTTTACTTTGTATTTAATTCTCCATATTGAAAATTACTGAGAAAAATGAAAGTTCTTCAAATGCCATTCCAGAAGAGGTCTAAGACAGGTATCCCAAAAGATTTTTTTTTTAAAATATGGAGTAACTCCAGAAAAGATGTAAGGAAGAATGTGAATTTTTAAATAAATTTTGAAGGTCAGAGACACCTTTTTCCACTCAACACCTAAAAAACTGGAAATGTCTGACTTTAGTGGGGTCTGTGAGAGAAGCCAAATTAGAGATCTACTTTTCTTGTGCAATCCATGAAGAGATGAAGATCTTTGGCAAGGACCTACTGGCAGGTGCTATATACAGGGATTTGAAATAGTTGTCCTCAAGAGTTAAGACCTTCAGTTGCAGATTTTCAAAGAAGAGCTCATTTATATTGAAAGAGCACCAGACGTTTGTCATGCACACCTCTTTGTAGTATCCCACTGGTTCACGTCCGTCTGGCATCAGTAAGAAGTGTTTTCCAAGAAAGCTCTTCATATATGTATGGAACAAATGTGAAGATTGTTAGAAATAAGTTCTTGAAATTCCTCCTCAGAAGATGCTGATTCAACGCATGGAGGTATTTTAAGACAAACTACATCACAAAAAATCTCGACTGAAAATTATTGAACCGTTTTCTTCTTTAAAAGATTGAAATAATTTGTATATACTTGTATGACTAATACAGCAATGAAAAAAATAGACACCTATTTTCTATCCAAAAATCCAACCACTAAACCTCTATTTCCACCTACCTTATGCATCATTGATGTAAAGTGTTAGCAATATACAGAAAGCAAATATGTTTTAAGTCAAAGTTTAAATAAAATTTTCACCTCTGGGCTACTTTATCAACTTTAGATTTAATTTAACAATTCCTACTCATTTGAATATAGTATCTTTACTTGTTCTATACAAGCTTGTTATATAGTTATTTGAAAGAAAACTGTCTACTCTGCTTAGCTTCTATCTACAGTTTAGGCTTTTATAGGCTTTTATAATTTTTCAAATCCAACTAAATTTAATAGCTAATTTAACATTTGAAGTTTGGGGATTTCCAGAAAAATCTTTAGCACTCTTCTGTACTTAAACTCCAAGACTCAGCCAAGATTTTCTGAAGCTAGTGATTTATTCTAAGCTGTGAATGCACACTGGGGAAGCTTCTTTACAGGTTTTTTCACTAAAAATCCCAATTATTTCTCCTCTTGATGCAATTTTGACACTTCTAGCAATGATGAGATTTCTGGTGTTGGCTGACCACTGGTGCTCTATCTTCCAGGCTAGCTAAATCCATATAGGAGAGGTCTGAAATGACAAATATACGAAAACCTCAAAGTTCCGAGACCTTGTTAGCTCTAGACTCCTGTCACTAAATCTTTTTCACAGATAGCATGAGGAGAGATAGACACCAGACCAGAGTGATGTCAGATAAACTGGGCATTGCATCTCACTTTTAATGCTTCAAAGTTTCAACCATTTACTCTGATTGAACTTTATAGTTCATTTAACTATATGATTAAAATTACATACCAGTGTATCTACCCATTCTTAACATTTTCCTCTATTCTCTAATTGCTGTACAATTTCCCACAATCCATTAGGCTTTTATAATTTTTCTTCTCTGAGCTTATTCTGGTTTTGCCTCTCTGTGCAGTCACTCTGGATTTTCTTTCTGTCAGGAAATAATGTATCCTGAAATTTTCTTATGACTACTTATGCTCCTTTTTAGTGATAATACCCTAAAAATCTCTTACTCTCAAGTGCAACACCCATGGAGTCCACCTTCATATACAAATCTCAACTCCATTTCTTCCTTGTAATGTCAGAATTTCCGTTCAACTGATGTTGTAATCTTTCATTATCTTTTTGATTTCCTTCCTTCTACTTGCTTTCCAAGAAATATTATTATGGCTACCAACATTTTGCAATGAAATACTTGATTTGTTTCACCTCAACTCATTTGGTAGAGCCACTGGTGTGATCCATTACACAAAGGCTCTCCTAAATTACTATATTTTTAATCTACAATCTCCATTATTTTTTCTGCAATTCTGATTCTTTCTCGCTAGCTGAATATATCTTTTGTGGTTTCAGATATGTTGTTGACATATCCTTCTGTGATTGTTGTTCATTGCTTCCCCTTCCTTAGCACTGAACCTGAGCTGGATGTAGATGAGCTGTTTGTCACTGTGGTCCCTCTCCTCTGGGAGGTGGATTTTTCTTAGTTTTTGCTGTCTTTTTCTCCCTCACTCACCACACATACAGTGACAATTACTTTGCCATCCTCCTGCTCTACCATCTGGAAGTTTTTAATATCCTTCTCTCTTTCTTTCCCTCTCAGTTGTGCTGGCAAGAATGAGACAGTTCTCTGTCTTGTCTTCCTTCCTTCAACAAGTCTCCTATGCTCTGACAGACAGCATGAAAAGGTGATATAAAGCCAGCAGCAGCTCCCCCAAGGAATCCTTTGAATGCTTTTTCTCACAGCTGTTCAAGCCAGCCTGATAGGTCAGTGGGAATCAGCTGGGGATAATATGAAGTAGGATTTTTTCAGCTGGTAATTGTCCCAAGTTTCAGCTTGGAGCATTGAGAAGAGTAGAAAACAAGACACTAGCTAGTTTGCCATGCTGAAGTGAATTCAGTTGTGAGGTATTCCCTAACTGAGTAATTAGCATCAAAGAGACATAAGCTGATTGATAGGCACAGTTTTGTAACAAAGACCTAAAATATTAACTGTGGTAAAGAATTTAGGAGTCAGTTTTTAATGTCTAGATCTTTCTTCAGCTGCTGCTTCAAGTTGCTGTTTCAATGCAAATAATTTCCAGTAATAGAGAGTTTACCCAGTTCAAATGAAAAATGCTACTTTAGTATGAAGATGAATGCATCATTTGGAATGATGGATATTTCAGAGGTACACTGGGTAATTTCAGCTTCAGTCGAGATCCTACTACTTGTTGGTATCTGTTGTCTTCTGTCAGGAGAATTGATCTCATAGCAAGAGCCTAGCTCAGAGGAAGGATTAAAGGTCCCAGCCCTCTGATGTACCCTGCAAATGTCTCAAGGAGCCTTGGGTTATGTAGCACCAACTGCTGATCTCTGAGGAACAAGACTGAAGTCATGGCTGGGTGTTATGAATTTGTATTTAGTCAATAAACCAACTAATAATGATTTATCCAGACAGCCCAATGATACATTTTAGCTGTGTTCTGGATGGACCACTTCTCAGATAACTGAGTTTCCACAGGCAGTTGATATTTACTCTTGGCAAACACTGTTAAACAACGCAAAAAAGGAAGAGCTAACTGCAACAGCATACTGCCAGTATTTAATCAAGCTGTCATCACAAAATTGTCCCCCCTTACCTGAGCTGGTAGATGTTTGCCTACTCACGTAAATATAAGAGCTTGTTCCTTCTGAGGATCTGATTAGCCTAAGCTAGCAAGACAACTCACATTGATTGGATTCTGCTGTGAAGTATATTTTCTTCTGATAAATTCAGTGATACTACATTGTTCATTAAGCAGAATTTGTAGGAGAAGCAAATAGGCATGGAGGAAAAGTCAGTGATTTAACGTTCTTAGAAAGCATCTTAAAATATTAGACGACATCTCTTTTTCTCAGAGTCCTGTACCCACAGTACACTACAATGCATCTTAGTGATTTGTGGCCTTGTGCTTCTGTTTTAAAAAGTTGTTTATCAAAAGGAAAGGTAGTCAACTCTGCTATTTTTCACTAAAAGATAGGAACAGGAAAATACAATAGGAAGGGTGTAGTTTCTGTGCACAGTCCATTCATATAGTACCATGGGACAATAGCAAACCATTGCTTCCACACTGCACTCAGTAAAGCTTGACATCTCTTGCAACCCTGCTTATCAAAATACTTCAATGGGTGAAGGGTATTTCTTATAGGTGTCACAACAGGAGAAACATCTGTTTTCTCTTTTTGATTCCACCCACAAACTACTAAAATAAGAAAGAATATGCAAATTATAGTTACTTGGAAATAGGTTAATTAAACAGATGCCTTTTTTTACAGAATCAAAGAAAAGACAAAGAACACTTGCATGGCTTAAAAAGTAAAATGAAAAGGGATAAAAGATCCTTTCCCTTCCCATTCCTCTCATATGATAGACAGGTGCTTACCATTTTGCATGGAGTGCTGTTGTGAGTTTGATGGCATCTTCAAGTTTTAAAGTGTTCCTCCCATGAGTGAAGCACTGCATTTAAGGAATGAGACAGGAACCCTTTTTCATGCACAGAAATCACATATTTTCCATCTATCACACAGTTCCAGTCTCTGACTTTACTCTGCATTATTTGCAGTCAAAGTCAAGATTTAAAGAGAAAACTATTTGGTTGAGACAGGTAGCAGTATTTCAGCTTTAGTTATAATCACTGACTGACTGCCACAAAATAGAGCCAGATTTTGTGAGCAAGTACAATATCTAAGGAGAAAAAAAAGAGTAATTGAAAGAAATCAGAAAATAGAAAACTACTTTAAAAGGATATCTTGACCCTCTAGACTGTTAAAACGTTGGGTTAGTTTGACTGCTGATGATGTCTCTACATTTTGGGACTTTCTCATATATTTGAGAACGTCTGGTATGCTTCTAAGCATTGTGTTTTACAATTTGAGTTATATTTCTAGTTATCTTAGTGGTGCATGCAACACATCTTCAGTAAATGAAGGAAGAACATTTTCCCTTTTTCAGAAAAGGGGAAAAAACTTTTTCCAAACTATCAGAATAGGCAAATCAAATTAAGGAAATGGATGCAAAATTATTGAGGACATCAAATTATAAACAATAGATAAGATAGTTAGGGCAGATAACCTTCCATCTGTAACTAAAAATAAAAGAGTCCCTCGTGCCTTACCTCTATTACATGAGAGATACGCACATACCATTGGTTTCTGATTTGTATCAGAAGAGATTTTAAAATAATTAATTCTTAAGCATTCTGTAATATAAAGGGTCCAGACCAGTGTTTTCAGAACATCAACAAAATGGTAGTTAGTTTATGGAGACATGACTCTTCAGGACTCTTTTTTAAAATTAGTTTTAATACAAGTAATGCTTGCAGTAACGCTGCAAAATTTTCCTAGTTTCTAGGAACATCCCAGCTTCTGGCATCTTCTCCCAGAAACCACCCCTGGCAGCCCTCCCCCCACCACCAAATCTTGCCATGTAAACCCAATATACCCTACAACAGTCAGCTCTCTGTTTATTATTAAGTAGAATGCTGAATGAAGCAGAAGAATATCAAACTAAGCAATGATTCAGCACAGAAAGTAAGCACATTTGTGAGTTACTAGGACTATTCAAGGACATAAAAGACACATGTATGTTTAAATGCCATAAAGAGACTGGGTCAGAGATTTTTAAATACCTGATTCACCTTGGTTAACAGTAACATGATTTACATAATTACTCCTTTGTGGATAAATTAGTAAAAATGAGATTATTAGTAAATTTTAATACCTTAGTCTCTTTTTGCTGCATTTTAAGTTTCCAAAATATTAAAGTCTGATTTTTAAATAGAAAAATAAAATAATAATATAAAGTACACACAGTACTTTATTTAACTATTGCTGGTATAGAATTTTTAGAAAGAATTCTATCCTTAATTTCAATCACAATTACCGTTGCCAGTGTTGTACTGTCAACCTGAAAAACCTCTCAAGATAAATTTGAATTTTGGCAACCATCTAACTATTGGATCTAGTGACTGAAGTTAGTTGTGGAGTTCATTTATGTTCTGAGAGACTTATTCACAAATCTTTAATGAAACTCCTATGCCAAAACTGGGCAGAATGTATTTATTTTTCTTGCCATTTGTCAGGGTCAAAGTACATATTCTGCAGAAGTTGAGGCTTTCTAAAACACTCAGGATGCTAAGTTCTTTGGCTTCAGAGTTGCACAAGTGAAGCCAGAAAATAGATGGATCTGGCACTTTCAAAATTGCTTAAAAATAGAAATATTACAAAAGTTGCACACATGTGCAATAATACTACTTGTTCTGACAGCAAGAACAGTGTGTACATAGTACTTTTTTTTTCCTTTTTACCTATTTTAAAGACATAAGCTTAGTCAACCCTCCTAATTGTAGCTGCCTAACTCAGCCAGCTTTTACTTGCCTTCAGAACAGCAAACTGGATCAGCTTCTATGCAGTGAATTCTCACTGTGCTGAAAGTCACTTACTGAAACAGCAGTGAACATTAACCTTTTGCTGCCTCTGATGCTGACACATCTTGCTGCACCAAGAATTTTCCTCACTTCAAAGTTCCGGTTTCCTTTGTTTTGTCATTGGAGTTGCTCATTCTACATGACAAAAGCCAGACACTTATCTAAGTAATCTGAACTTGCATTTACAGCCTACAAGCAGCAGACACGCTTGGAATGATAAAATCTCTTCTATCATGAAGGTGGAAAAAGGCCCTTGTTCTCCATAGGAATTTGTGATCAGTCACCACTTAATGCCTGGAGTTCATGTGAATGAGTTTTGGGCCTTTGACAATATTTGTGTGGCAACTTGACCAACTGAGTTTTTAAGTTAACTAGAAAGAGGAATTCAAAGGTGTGTTCTGAGCCCCTCTATGAGCTCCACTGAGAAGAGACATGACATTTGCACTTTGTTTCATACCTGTATTACTGTCTCAGGCAAATGTGCACAGCTCTACACCATGTTTTTTTGCTGAAGAAATAAAAGGAGTAGAAAACCTCTGGAACAAAATTTATTAGACTGTGAAAGGCATGTGAGTACAGACGCATCATTTCACTCTTACCTTTTACCATGCTGAAACATCTTTCCTTGAACCTTTGACTTCTGTGGTTTGGGAAAAATACAGCAAGAGGAGTGAAGAGTGAAAGAATCTTTCCGGAATTCTGTAGCAAATCTAAATATTCCATTTCTTTTCCTAATAAAAAATGAAATTTTAAATACAGGTCATTTCATCACCTCCATATTGCAAGCCATTAATCATTAAAACCAGTTGTGTAATATTCATGCAATATTACCATAAAGTAAGTGATACTGGGCACTATTTCATGAACATCCAGTTCTGATTTCAGTTTCTCATCACTGATCTTTCAAAACTGATGGTGCTTTTTTCACCTGTTCCCTCATAAATATGTCAAACTTGATACTGTTCACCCTGTTTTTTGTTATTTATAATTTTGATTACTGAAATGTCTGAATGTCTCAAACATGGGGCTCCCTGTTGTGCTAGGTGCAGTATATACAACTAGCAAATAACAGCCTGCTCACAAAGAGGTTATTACAAAGTTGAACATTAGCATCCGGGAAGAGCTTTCCTGAAACTATGGAAACAACAGAAGAAATTATAGATGTTGGGAAAAACAAAAAAGGTAATACAGAGTAATTAACACTGGATTTTTCTCACAGGGTGTTTATGTGGGACAAAAAAAAGTGCAAGCTTTGACATGGATATTTGGAAATATCAGGATTATACTTGTGACATATGACCAAACAGCTCAGTCAGGATGTCTAGTACTGGAATGAGAACAGCCTACTGGTTGAAGCTGAAGAGAAGTAAAGACGACTGAAAATATAGTAGAGGATATTTTGAAGAGTTGTAGAAAAAGCAGTGGTTTTTTATCTAAACAATAAGGGCACAAACTTCTGTGCAACAGCAGCTGGGAGAGAGGAGTGAGAGTTATATGTGAGAAATGCTCTGCAGACACCAAGGTCCAAGGTGAAGCAGAGGGAGGAGATGATCCAGACAGTGGAGTGGAGATTCCTCTGCAACCCATAATGAAGACTGTCCCATGGAGATCCACAGTGGAGCAAATAACCACTCTGAAACTGCAGCCCTTGGAAAGCCAGTGATGGAGTTGGGTCCTGGCAGGAAACTGCAGCCTGCAGAAAGACATTTGCCAGGAGCACGTTTGGCTGATAGGGCTTGGGATGCCCTGGGGAATTCTGTTCCTGAAGGACTGCATCCTTAGGGAGGGACCAGTGCTCGAACCTTTCTTGAGGAAAATACCCATGGAGAAATTAATTAAGAATATCCCACAGGTGAGACCCCATGCTGGAGCAGGCAAAGAACGAGAAGACAGAAGCAACAAAGAGTTTATGAACTGACTGCAACCCCCGTTCCCCATCCCCCTGCATTGCTGGCAGGGAGGATATAGAGAATTTGGGGTGAAGTTGATCCCAGAAAGAAGGGAGGAGTGGGAGAAATGTGTTTCTATATTTGTTGGGGTTTTTTTTCCATTATCCTACTCAGTTATTAATTGTTAATAAATTAAACTGAATCCTTTAAACTCGGTCTGTTATGCCTGTTAAGGTATTTGGAGGGTAATCTCTCAGTCCTTATCTCACAAGCTTTTCTTTGAATTTTCACCCATCCTATTAGAAGGGGAGTAGTAGAGCAGCTTGGTGGACAACTGATGGCCAGCCACGGTCAAAAACAACATCTACAGTTAATCCTAGACTAGGTAACTAGCAACCTTCATCAATCCTGGAATGAGCAATGCAGCTATGCCAATCTTGTTGCAGTAGTCCCTTTAGTTTGATTATTGTAGACCATCTGATCAGCAAATAACTGACTGACTTCACTGACTTACACATGCCATTTTTCATCTGGAGTGTTGTAACTCCCTATACGTGCACATAACATCTTTAACTCTTAGGGAATTTCAACCAGTATAAAATACTCCAGCACCTTTTCTCCACAGCATAAGCTATCACAAATATTGTCAAGTTTATCCTTTCTGTGTTATTTTGTCCCCTTACAGATTATCAAATCAATTCAAAGTCTTTGTTCTTATCGTAAGAGCTCTCCATGATCTGGCCAAGGCTATCTAGCACAGCAAGCAAAATCTCCAAGATAAACACCATTTCTCTGGTGCAGTGGAAATTTGTACAGTGAAGAGGATTATTTGTGTAGAAAACAGAATTTTACACTGATTGATAAGACTGTAAACTCTCTAGAAACTTCAAATTTTACCAGTCACAGTGCCTTCTAGACAAGTCATCATGTACTTGTATAACCTAAACAGTTTTTGTATATTCAAAACATTTGCTCCTCCATGAAAGCAGCTAGAGGATTGTCTTTGTGAAGAATTTAAGGGAAAAAGAGAAGGATGTGACAAACATTCTTATGGGCAGGTAATTTTCCAGTGAGGTTTAGACCTTTCATTTTAAAATTTGAGTTCCTGCATCTACTATTCCTGCAAGATTTTGACAGTCAAGTATAAGATACATAAGGTAAATATATATCTGTAACTGACCTGATATTATGCACTGTTAATGTCATTAATCTTAAAATAACATATAATGTTATTTTCCAGAAGAACTTCTACTTAGCTTTTAAATATGTAAGATGAAATTCATATCACAAAATAATTGTATGGTTGTTTCAGCTGGATATAAGAATGTAAACTTGAATTGACTCTAATGTTCTTGTGTTTTGAAGTCCAGAGTTCTGCAACAATCCTAATTAAGCCCCAAATACACACACCTACATTTTCTCTGCAAACAGTGAAGTAGAGAATTGCATCCTAATAATGATTATTTTTAAATAGTTAAAAAAAATAAAAATTCCAAAGCATTAATTATTTGGTTTTTTTTTTTTTTGTAAACAACTTATGTTCTACCACATACATTGTAGAAAACCAAATCCTTTTAGTAGTAGGATAATTAAAATATAAACAGAGTGTATGGCTCAATGAAATTATGAGAGGTGAAGTAGAGATTGAATTCTAAGGATGACTGGTAAAAGTAGCTAACTAGACTGAAAGGCAATAATTCAACACAGGAGTCAGGCAGATATTTGATGTTTATTTTAATGGATTTGCACACAGACTTTATTTGCATTCTGATCCCGAGACAGCAAAAATGCTTACACATATGCTTACAGAATGTATTTGCTTGAAATAAAAATGTGTGCGACTAAATACCTTGATGTTACATGCTCAGAATTAAGCATGCGCTCAAATATTTTTACTGCAGACGAATAACCTAGTCATTTTTAGAAGAGAATATAGGAGTTTTGCACACAGATGAAAACAAACAAATGTGTAATACTCTGACACTACCAGTAAAATTATTGCAGAAATTTTAAATTCTAAACATTATGAGTTTGGCTGCCAGTAGTTTTAAGCGTACATTAGGATGTCAAATTTTTTGCACACGCGGGTTTTATGTAAACATTGATTATTGTATTAATAAAAATATAATGTCTACGAAGATTCAGTGACTGTAGCAGAGTACAGAGCCGTTTTGTGGCAAACTATTGCTAACTGAAACCATCTACCAACAGTATTTTATGCTATGAACCATTTTAAATTAATCCCAGCTGGTTAATTTAATCTCACAAAGAGAGTGAAGATTATTCATGGCTTCTGGGAGGCTTGTTATCAGATAATATATTTGAGGGATTTTATGGCCTCTTTCAATAATTCTACAGTCAAAGCCAGTTTGGGAGAATTAGTGGACGAATTCACTTGAAGAGCTATTGCTGTTCTTGAGTGTTCTGTTTCTGTAGAAACCACTTCCTCAAATTTACTGCAGTAAATTTCTTATTTATAATCTGATTTATTTTCAAGCAATCTTGATAACATTTTTCCTTAAACAATTGTCCACAGCTGGCCCTCAACCATAACCACTTTCAGTGTAATCATAAGACAGTGTGCTACAGAAATTAATGTCACCTACTGTATGACAATTTAGCAGACTCTATAGTGCCTTAAAGAGCAATATTATAAAAATATCTATAAACAATTTTTAAAAGTATAGAAAATTGAAATAAAAAAATAAAATCTGCTATAAAGTAATAGAGGGCAGCAAATGAAATGTTGGACAAGTATCTTCTTTTCTTTACAAAATTAGTTTTCACTTTTCACTTTGACCAGAACCAATTTAGGGATAAAATCGTGCAAAAAGTCGTGAGTCTCAGTTTGAGTCATGCCTCCTTAGAGCTTTTTTATGGGTCCTGGGGCACTATGAATTGTATCTAGGCATGCTACAGAATCAGAGAAGTCTTTAGCAGCGACAGGCATTCTCTATCAGAAAAACCTCATTTGGAGTATGAGCTCTAGGTGGCCTCTGCCATCTTCTGTTGTCTGTTCTCATCCTCTTCTATTCAGCAGGAAATATCTAAGGCAAACTGGGAAAAAATTTCCAAAAGTGCCATGCTGAGCTTTCACCAAGAGAAGAAATAAAGCCACAGAAATGTGCTGTTCACTAAATATTTCACATTCTATTAAATTCTGGACCCAACCCCGTTCACATATTTTTTGAGTGTCTTGACCAAACACTTGGTTTAAAAGCAGATAAATTCAATTTTAGTATATCCTGGTTCTTGACACAGATGCTATGGGGCTTGTTATTTGTATCAAGTTTCAGAAGTATTATTTTTTGGGCAACCGTTTAATTTCTGTAAGTATGAGACTATTTACACTTTTCAGTTATTTTTCTTTTATGGTAAGTAGACCATAAAGGCAGCATGAGCAAAAATCAATATATACACTGTGAAAAGAAAGAAACTACCTTTCAGTGAAAAAAGTTTAAACATTTGCACCATCAGTTTTGAAAGATCAGTGATGAGAAACCAAGTAAAAAGAATAGTTAAGCAATGCTCCATGGATACAGCAATGGCAGCAATACTCTACACAGTAAGGAAATCAATATAACTGACTGGGGATCTGAAAGGGGGATTGTAGAGAGCCATCAAGGTAGCTTGCATACAACCTGCACAGAGTAACTGAATGACTGACACAGTATGTGTTTGAAAAGAGTGAAGGAGTCAAAGGTCTGGTGGATGATGCTCAACTGCACATTGTCTTTTATTTTTTTCATACTAGAAAATAATAAATTGATAGGTCACAATAATCTGATGACTTTGTGTAAGCATAAACCATTCTCTTGAACTGCAGTAAGATAGAGATGTTTATGCACAGCTGACATAGGAGAGGGTATTTGAATTTTTGTAGCTGTTGCTGTTCACAGTATGGTGATTTTCACAATTAGCTGGGATAGTAGAGTATACACTAACCTTAATTCACAGCAAACATTAAATAAAAATATAAAGGTTCCTTATGGAACAGAAAGCTTAAATAATAGAGGTGCTGTGGTGTAGTTCCTGAGCTGTGAAAGACCTTCCTTGTCTTTCCTACATCCAGGTTACAAAGAGAAGTCGCATCTCATCTAGATCGGAAATGAGCTGAGTGTAAATGACAATGTCTGCTTTTTTAAGAAAGCTGCAGGCATGTGCAAACCAGACATCAGAAGAAAGATGCTCAGAAACATCTAGGAAGGTACTTTGGGCTATAACCTCATAAGAAGCTAGGAAATAAAAAATACTAGACAATTTTCTGGAAAGAAAAAAGCCTTGTAATTATGAATAATGATCCTCCTTCTATTTAGTTCACGCTTCAGGCTTTTATGAGCTCTTGCAGTAGCATGTAAAACACTTATCTGGTGATGTACTCATCACTTGCTCCCAAGCAACATGTAAACCAGCAGACAAACAGATAAGAAACTGATCACTGGAAATCAGGCAATCAACCATTTTTTCTGTCTAGATGTAGGGGTGGGAAGGAAAATTATGTAATAAAACTTAAGCAGGAAAAGGGCTACTTGCAGTCTCTCCCTAACCAGGTACCCGTTTCCTGCCTTGGCAAGCATGGATTACAGAATCCATGAACTACAGAATTACAGAGAAATATTTATTCTAATACTATTCGTCATCAAGACTATTCGAATATGTAGACAGATATTGTGGGGTTTTTTAACTTTTACTTGACAAAATACTGGGAATGAGGAAGTGGGGGAAGAGAAAGAGCACTAACCCAGAAAGGATTAGAGGGTTAAGATTTTTCAAAGATGCCCAAAATTAAATAATCTGATCCTATTCTTATAAAAAATTTAAATCTTCCCCCAAGTGAATGTCATGAGCACAGGCTGTCACTAGTTCTTGAGCTGAGAAGGAATATATAGTCAGCATAATTGACAATTTAGTGGTCCATAGAGGTAAGAAAGTTTTAAATTACTTTAAAAAATTTAAAAGCCAAGACATTTATTTAACTACAAAACATTTTTATAAAATCTGAAACGTCTTGGTCTTCTAATAATCACTTTTTTTCCTACTAAACTCAATTACTTCCTAAAAAGGAAACCACCTCCACAAACTGTTTCTACTTATGTGAGTCTTACTCTGTGTGGTCTTTCAAATTCTTCATTTATCCTTAAATCGCTGGTTTTAAAAATTTCTATTCTTCTTTGTTTCCATGTCGCTATATGTATTTTGTACAAAATGTCTTTTGTGTTGAGTGTATTAATGTTCCTTATTCCTTAATCTTGTGCGCTACCCTGAGGTGCTGTGTGCATTTCTACGTGTCTTTGTAAAAGCAAATGTCAGAATTCTTCTCTGTCAAGGATAGTAAATAAGTAAATACTGTAGGATAAGAAAACAGATAATGTATAAACAGCAGTGATACTATGCTCTTGTAGATATATAAGATGGGTTTTTTTCACAATATTATATATGCACCTGAAACTTTGGCATTTACTTTGTCCTAAAAGTCCTTCCTAGAGGTTACTATTTCTAGTTATATATTGAAATAAATCACAGCAATTCTTCACAGAAAAAAAATCAAAATCTTATTTTAGCTCCTCCATTCCCATAGAAAAAAAAATGGCTGTCAGTAAACAGACAGCAGAGTTACATATGTATAGACGTTGATTTTTCTAAAGTCAATCCCTTAGTTTTCCAATAAAGGTTTGACTGGAATCATGTCAGGGGACAGAGCAGTGACTGCATTTTCTTAGGCAAGACATTGCACTCACTTGGAGCTGGGTTTTTTGCTAAAACCATATTTAATTGTCAGGTATCAGAAGATAATCCTGAAAGACTGGGCATGGGCAACATGGGATGGGACACAGGACTACAGACAGGGCCTTTATACAGATGCTGGTAGTGCTACCCAATTCTTGCAGTGTGAGTTGGGAATGATTTTGTTCTGCAAATTATTCTTGACACCCATTTATGGAGTCTTTAGGAGGAAAGAACTGACTGTCATCAAACATACTGAGTGTGGGCAGTAGAATAGCAGATATGTATTTACCAGAAGGACTGATATTTTCCGTGAGCAGTCAAGCATGGACCTCAAATACTTCACTGAGGTAATAGATGTTGCTGCCAACTCAAGGTTCTCTGGGAATTTCTAATGGCTGGAACTACAATAATGTCCTAGCTAAACAGAGGAAGGAAGGTCCCAAGTTCAGTCATATTTCAACTTATAGGAATGTCAGAGTGACAAATAGTCACACAGTGAAAATAAGGATGTTTTAGAAGGGTTGTCCTTAACTGTCTTGCCCCATATTGCTTTTCACTGAGACTGGGGTAAAAATGGCTACACAGCACCAGGCATTATTAAGGCAGACTGAAAACTTGATTACCGTGCCACAGATACAGAAGGTGATAGAAAATTGCATTATACTGAAAACCAAAATGCAATTGAAACAGCAGAGCTGTTTTACAGTGATGTTTGTTCATCAGATCATTTAGCTAACCTAAAGATGAATTTACTGATTGATGGCCCAACACAAGGTCTTTGGTAAGACCTACCTGTGCTATGTGTATTATGGTATCAAAAGGATTCAGTGCAGGTGCATGGCCAAGGATGAGATGCCAGAAGAAAAAGAGGGCATAGACAGAAAAATCCTGATTCATATTAAATCTTAGTAGCCCTGGATTTGTAGAGGATGAAACTTAAGGAACAGCCTCAGGATATCTGTAAGGGTACCTAGGTTAGAAGGACATGCAATTTTTAACAATATCGGTTTAAGTGCTATTCAGTGTAAAAGGCAAACACGAAACAGGAAAATAAACTACTCAAACACACATGACAGGCTGTAATAAGCAGCAGATAATGGAGACAGTGGCAAAGATCTAAGCTTCTGGTTGATGGGCCACTGAAGAAACTGCCCACATAAGTGAGTGTCATCCAGAACTTTATATCTCATGAGAAGGAAACAGGCTCTGATGGGAAAGAACAAACTGACTGCAGGATACTCGAGGAGAACTTTTTTGTGTGTAAGACTTGTCCTAGGGTATTTCAAAATAATTTTGAGAATGTGCAAAGTTTACTATTCACTGTAAAAGGCAATGGCTCAGAAAGGGGAACCTTCCAGAAGATCAGGGAGCAACAAATGCAGGAAATTAGAGGGAAAAGACAAATAAGAGTTCATTTGTGTGCACATAAGCTGTTAATTACTCCTGTTTGCCTAAGTCTTGCACCTGATCACCACAGTCTGTCTTATCTTCAGACCTACTTGCCAGTCAGGAGGAAAACAGAATGTGAAGACCTAAGGTGGGGTTGGGACAGGAGACATGGGGACTATGCCTGGATTCTGGGCAGACTCAAGGCCTGGGATAGGATTTGAAGGATTTGCAGATATGCATGCTTGCAGATCAGAAAGTGCAGGGATACATCTATCTATATCTATCTATATCTATATCTATATCTATATCTATATCTATATCTATATCTATATCTATATCTATATC